>JAVDPK010000113.1:33333-91567 GCA_034780415.1 Cichlasoma orientale
ATACACACCTCCTCTCTCCCCCCACCTCTCTCTCTCTCGCTCTCTCTCTCTCTGCCGTCCTGCAGGTTTATTGTGTGCAGGTAGGAACATGCCGTTGCAGTGGAGAGACTCGCCCCTCTGTCCATCACTCTGACAGCTGTGGAAATACATTCACCATGCTGCATTAAGGAGCACCCACGGTGTTTAACACCACACTTAAACACAAAAGAAATCTAGGGCACATTCTCCATGCCTATTTTACGCAGCCTCGTCCCAAATACACCACTTTTTAATGAAAATATCTTTGAATTTTAATGCCTTTTTTTAAAATCCTCACAGGATTTTTTTTTTTTAATTGAAGAATAGAGTGCAATGAAGAGATACTTATATAAATGTGGAACTTGCGGATTCAACTGATGCCGCATCTCTCCTCTTTCTTGCAAGAACAACACAATTGAGGCCAATTAGAACTGAGTGCCGAGCCGTTGTGACAAGCAAAGGTCCCGGTATCAGGGGGGACACGCGTGGGCGGGGTGGACCTGTCAGCGCTACATTGAGGGAGATAACAATAAATAGCTAATAATGGCACTTAATGAGCTTGATTAAGTTGATTTGTTATGGAAAAAAAAGTGCGGCAAATGGTGGATGTAGGCGATGTGATGAGAGATTGATTTTAATAGATAGAGAACACTGTTGGGGCTTTGCTGCACAATGGGGCTGCAGAGGGAAAATAAGGTACAAAGGGATGCTGAATGGATTCTCACGAGACATATTTGAGATAATTAGATAAATTTCACACTAACATACATCATTCACTCAAGGACATGATGAACATGTTATAGCCTATTTCTCACCAGGGTTTCATATAGTCTGAAGGGAAGGCTGGCGTGATTATTTTCAACTTACATGTTTCCAACAAGTGCAGTATGTTCATACAGTATATGAATGTCGGTAAATGCTATAATGGGAGCAGTAATGACTGCCAGATAATTATCCCTCCCACTCAGACTTGACGGCTGCTGAATTTCTTTCATTTCACCACATAATTGTCTATGATTGAACTGGAGATTTTATATACTTCTCTGTTCTTTGAGGCTGAGTTGACTTTCCACAGAGATGGTGGAGGTTATCACAGGGCTCTACAAGTCCCCCGAATTGCCCTGTAAACAACATGCAATAGTGAACAAAGTTTCCCTGCATGGCTTTGAATATGCCTCTCCCAATTTTCCCTCGAAAGCGACAGAAAGTCATATGAAGGGAAGTTTAATTAAGTAAGAACCTGTTGAGGAAGATTTCCAATCATGGTCTTCAGAATGAGTGCATTCAGCGTATTCATCTCCAGGCGATATGCTCTCTCTTTATCCAAGTGTGCGCTGGAGTTCTCTAGAGGGACCCCAGTTAATTGAATACATTAAAGTAGAGCGCCGGAGGCTTTATTTATTTTTCTACTTTAGTCAGGCTTGTTTAAAGGAGACCAACTGCTGATGTTTGGCCCCTTCTAGAGTTTAAATGGTCTCTACACTGGGAGTGGCGTGCAGGAGTAGAGGTTTGAGAAGAGATTTGATGTAATCCACAGCCTTCTTTATTCAACATGAACCCCTGAGTGAGCCTAGTTTATGTATTTGGCAGTCATTCAAATGTGCATCTTGGCCCTCAGGCCCGTGTCCCATTATGCGTCTATAGGACTCAATGCATACACTGAAGCTTTTATTTTGTTCCCCTTTAAAGTTTATCTGCTGCTCCCGCGGCATTCTTTCTCCCTTGTAACTTTTACAGCAAGTTGAACCGCACTCTTCGCTAACATGAGCCAACTTGACATCTTTCTGGGGGCTTTCAACTTTTATGCATAAACCAGCTTCACCCATGTGACGATATCCCATAATTGTGGCCAGTCTTTACCCATTTTAGATTAACTTTAGTCTTTCTTGATTTACGTGAGCTGAAACTGCACGTGCGAAATATGAAAATTTTAAAAAAAGTTTCAAATCTTTCGTTATATTTAAATAAAACGTGTGCATTCTTTTAAGAGTTTTCTGCAGCAGGGTCACTGGAAAAATCTCTTTAATTTGCATGTTTATTTGGACATCTGTAAACACATATGCAAGCACTTACTGACTTATTATAACTCTGGATACTGGATGAATGAGTCAAACACTTGCACAAAACTTCAGTTCAGATGCTATTTTGTTCATTAGTTGCCGCGGGCATTGTTTAAGTTTGTGCTATTTCAAATCAAGTACACTACTAAAAGAAGCAGTTAGTACCAGACTTTTAATTGCAACTCAAGGCCTGCGCCGTAACCTGAACCAAGGTGGATGCAGCAATGACAGAGCCAGTTCTTTAACAAGCAGCTTGACTGCTGGACCTTGGGGGTATTAACATCATGTGATGTGTGAAATTCAGACAGTGGCTTCCCCCCACCAAGAGGGCACCAAGATCAGATCCCTGGACAATACTCATTAGTCAACATGCTCTTCACCTTCATCATCACATTTATCATGAAGGCACAGAAAACTTACTTGCACAAGCACATTATATGCTCATTAATAACCTGGTGCGGCATTCATCTTGCAGAAAGAAAATTAATTCCCTTGCTCTTATGCACTTGTTCATTTTAATGTCAATTGTCAAAAAACCTTTTTCTTTGTTTTGCTAAGCAGGATTTGCAGTATCCATTTAATCATAGTTAAAAAAAGGTAATGGGACAAATGTCATACTGCATTGTTAATCTGGCTGGCTATTAAAAAATGTTTTGAAAGGTTAAAGCCTTCTCTCTCTTTTTTTTGCTATAACAAGCATGAGTTTTCAGGCTAAAAAGACAAACAAAAAACTGCTTTTTAAATGCGTGTTTGCTGTTGAGAAAGTTCCGTTTAATCAGAATATGTAAAACACTGTAATTTGAATACCAGGATGCCTTTTAATAATAATAATAAAAAAAAAAGAGGACTAAAGTGAGATTTAAAATGAACAAGGTGATTAAGCGCGACCGTGCTGGACATTTATAGAGCAGGACTGCACATAATGAATAAAGATTCACGCTTTAGTCCCAAATTTAAATTTTTGCACAAAATGTGCCTGATGTAGGCAGCTTTTAATCACCTTACTGACAGGAGTAACTGCTTTCATTTAACCTTGACTGAAGATCATGAATTCTAAAGCATTTAATTGGATACATCATTTAACAGAATGAACAGAGCAAATTTTCACCAATTCAAAGGCTCAGATTGACAGACAGTGGCAGTAAGACCCACCACAATTAAAGCTGATCTGTATTCACTGGCCCTGTCACCCATCGCCATTAGTGATGTGACTGTTTGATCATCTCTGCAGAGAAACTTTGCTGAACTTCACCTTGTTTTGAAAGGACTAGACGTTGAATGAAAGACGAGGTTTGAGGAGCGAAAGGGGACACGCATACACACGCGCGCGCGCCCGCGCCCGCACGCACGTACAAAACCCACCTCTGAGACCAAAGCTCCCTCTGATGTACCTCAGTTTAATAGCAGTAACTGTCCTGAAAATGGACACAACAAGACAGGAGAAAACAGTTCAAGTCTCATGGCATTATGTTTATTATATCCATCAGTGGCTTAATTGAAATGTTTCAAAATCAGAAAATAACAATGCCATCTTTTTGAGACATTGAAAGTAATGGCTTTGTCTCGGCGCTCTCTGCAGACAATTGCCCCAGTGATGTGAAAAACTGTGTCAAGTGGTACACTGTGAAATGTGCGGCAGACACTTAATTGTTTTCCTGCCTTTGACTTTAGAGAGAACAAATTCAATCTGCGTGCCAGACATTTCCTCTGTGACTAAGCCTAACCAGCCAAAGCATGTTTGGTTAAGCAACCACCCCCAGGGTTAAATTTCTGATTTTGCAATTACAGTTTTTTCTTCTTTTTTTTTTTTGTTAATCCACAAAATACATTGTGTTATTTAAATGAACATAGCTTTGGGATGTTTCTGTTAACCAGATCCAATGTAGTGGTTGTTAAAGTCAGGTCTGGGTACCCCTGAGGGTCCTTTGGAGTGCCTTGGGGGTTCTCCAGAAAAATGAATTGTAGATTAATTTCACTCTATTCTAACTCAGAGTTTCATACAGGGAGACTAGAATAGTTTTTGGGTCATCAACAAGACATCTCTATATGAGGATATTTATGATGTTCTTGTGCTAGCCCGTAAAAGATTGTAGGAGACTGTGGAGTTTTTGATCTGAATTTTAAAAAAAATGCTCCTAAAGTCTTTGGCAGTGAGTCTCCGTCTCACAAAATAAACAAACTGAATGTTGAATCTGCATAGCGTCAGCTACACACCAAACACTTCATTCTGTCCTCTTGGGAAAAATCTCAAAGATTTTGCAACTGGGATGACAGACACTGACTCGTTCCAGCTGGAGTTGATCAACACTGACATTTTGGAACAGAAGAAAAGCATGTTAAAGGAAATGCAGATTAGGGAGACCAAATCAAATCCACTCAAGTGTTGTTCATTCTGCCCTGCCACAATGCAAACCATGTGTACTGCTTTTAAGTGGTGAAAATAATCTTAAGATTACAGAGTGGTCTCTGGTGCTAATTGTCTAAGAGCTGTTTTTCTTTTGCTCCCATTAATTCTTCCTTTAAGAGCTCACCCCGCGTGTTTTTACTGGATTTTGTCAACTGTTAGCTTTGGAGATATTATTTGATGGCAAATGTAATGAGGGAATCATTATTTCAACATGTGTGGTGAAACAGATCTCACAAATGTTCTCCGGGACAGCTGTCGTGACAGATTTGAAATGTTAAGAAGTTTAGACTGCCTCAAAGGAGAAGCACTTAGCGCCTGCTCACTGATGTGAGTTGTTCTCATGCTCAGCGAGGGAAGAGTTTGACAACAAGTCCAAAAGCATGAACAACTTCACTGCTTCCAAGCAGGAATCTGTGATGCACTCAACCGCATATAAATGCCATATTTTGGAAAACCTCAGATTTTTATCCTTAACACATTCGTTTCTTTTAAACTTGCTCCTATAATGTTGTTGAAGACACTCCATTTTTGTTTAGGGTTAGGGTCGCATTTTCTGAATGGTTGACCTTTTGCACCTTTTGCTGAGTTTTGCACAAAAATATGTTTTTTCACATTTCAAATTTTTCTTTGCACACTTACAACTAAGTGTCTCAGGACAGCATGTATTTTGTGACATCACAAAACATGAGCCAATGCACAGCTTGCACAGGTGTGATGTAGACACTGGACTCTGTCAGTGCATAAGAAGTGAGACTGTAGTTCACAGTTTCTCACATCAAACATCAAATAAACCTCAGCAAGTTGTACTCCAACTTTTCTCCGGAGTTCACGCAGCCTTCTTTTTTTTTTTCCACACACAAAGTGTATTGTTACAGAACAGGTCAATCACTTAAAAAAAAAAAAAAAAAAAAAAAAAGTAGGGTAGGGGTGGTTTAGGGGGAGGAGGCAAAAGCAAACCAACACCATCCATTTATCCCTCTTTACCTCCTGACACCCTCCCTCCGCTCGCCTTGCAATCCAGCGTCACTTGTCTGGAGTTAATGGTGACGCAGGGCATAGCAGCATGCATAGGTGCTTTCATGACTGATTGATATTGTTGGGTTTAAGGCTATAATATTAAACAAATGGTCCATTCTAAAGGGCCCACGGGAAATTTTGAATTCCTCGCTGTGAAACAAAAAGCGCCAGCTGAAGCACCTTGCAGCCACAGGAGTAAAGTAAACACACTGCAGTGAAAATACAGCAGCTATCTAAGGATGAGGGTCTGTAATTATCAGGCTGGATTTTAACCGGTCACTGATGCATTCTGAGAACGGCGACGCTGACGTGCGTAATTGTGTGAAAATGCCTTGTTGTCAATAGTAGAATTTTACATCCTCAGCATTAAGAAACACTCACGAAAGAAGTTTTTATTTCCATGTTTTGTTTTGGGGGTTTTTGTTTTTTTGTTGTTGTGTTTTATTTGCTGAAGCTGAAATGAGTGTTTGACAGTTAAATCAATACAGCACTTCATCTTATTGAGAGCGCAATAAAAAAAATTTATTCCTTATGAACATGTTTTTTAAATGTGAAGACACAAGTTCCATAGACTGATCTGAGATTATGTATGTTTCATGTGTTACTGATTTGTTTTGACAGCCTTACTCACTGTATCCACTCCACTGAAAGTCATCCCGGGCTTGTCCATTTGCCTGTAGCCTGGATTCATGACCAGCAATGAATTCTCCAATGAAGGGTCTGAAGGAGAGAGTTAATGAAGTAAAAATTAATGAAGCACGTGAGCACCACCATCTCAAGGCTGTAAGCTCCTCCATGCCCCATTTATAATGTATGATCTCAATAAAATCAATCCAATGTACCAGTTCTTACTTAGGGTAAGAATAGATTTACAGATTACAGCTCTGTGTTCCCTTGGTCATAATTACCCCACCACCACCTTCCCCTGCTTCAGCTCCTTTAGATTTTTTTTTTTTTTAATGTGAAGCTTCACAACATTGTGCACAGACAAAGTCAAAATGCTTCCTGTCAAAATGCAGATTATTCAGCTGTGATTCCACAGATGCAGAGCCTCACGATCCCCACTACCTTTCCCTTAAAGGCACAAAATAGACTGAATTTCCGTCTCATATAATAAAACTCTGAGTGTTGCGTGTGTGTCAGTGTGTCAGGTTTTTTTATCGGATAAAACTCTGATGGTCCTTCCACTTTCTCCTCAACTCCTGGAGACTTTCTGAAAGTTGAAGACAAACCAAGTGCACCAAGTTACCTGTATTAGAGCTCCCCCTTCAGGTGCCATGGGGAATGAAGTGTCTGGGGACTGAAGTCCTTCACATGATGAAGAGCAGCAGCGTTACATGACAGCATGCAGCACATTATTTACCAGACGCACTGTGAAATCATGAGTATCTATTTTTAGCTATAGAGATTTTTTTTTTTTTTTTTGGCAGTGTCTTGGTGATAACAGCAAAGAAAACAAAGACATGACATTAAAATTCCTACAATTATTTGTCCATTTGCAGAATGTGCTGCCACTCTCCTGTAAATTCATCTTTACCTTTTAAAGCATACTATAGACCTACCTGTACGCTTACCATACTCACTGTATTTGCTATACACACAATGTGCATGACACAATTTGCCCCATTTAACTGTTCTTTCTATCATCAATTTTTTTTTCTTTGTCTAATCATTTTGTCATTTTTCCTGGAAGTGAAGTTGGAAACTTTCCGATGCTCCAGTCCCAACTACCTTAAATTATTAACATTCGCAATTGCAGC
Organism: Cichlasoma orientale; assembly: GCA_034780415.1. Classification (NCBI taxonomy): domain Eukaryota; kingdom Metazoa; phylum Chordata; class Actinopteri; order Cichliformes; family Cichlidae; genus Cichlasoma; species Cichlasoma orientale. The sequence goes on from JAVDPK010000113.1 coordinate 40,596, forward strand.
CAAAAGTGGATAAGAGGCAGATTTTGTTTTACATAAACCCATACAGGCTCTGGAAGTGTACATGAAAAACTGAATTGTCAAGTTCAGCTGCCTGATGTGCCTACCCCTCCACCTCCATGAACAATTCTGTATTTATAATGTCATCTTATCACGCTCCCCTTGAAGGCAGCAGCAAGTGCACTTATGCCTTCCTTTGTTAGGGTGAGTTGGCAATTTCCTGTGAGATGGAGCAACTGCAGGCAGCCCTTTTCTTTGATAATGTCCCTGACACCTGGACCAAACTGCTGTTTCCATCACTTTCTAGGCTGGAACAGGAGGGAAAGGAACATGTCATAAGCCTCCTGCCACCCCAGAGTCACTCACTATGCATTTAACAGCACTCTCCTCACTATACTTTACAGGATGTAGAGGTCAGAGCCAGTGGGTGATTCTTGTGCGGAAAGTCTTCTTGTTGAGCCACGTCGAATAGTACGAGCAGTCGGTGTAACTCCTCTTTTCATCTTATTGTTTTGTCTCGTTTTATTATGAGAAACATGTAAGTATTTAATTAGCATATTCACAGTAAGGACCTAGCTTTGCATGGTGTACCGCAGTGTAGCATGTTACGTTTGTACCATGTAAAGCTGGTTATTAAGCAGCAAGCCTGAAAGGGTGTTTATTACAGAGGCCTGACAGATTGATTCTAAATTATAATTAATCAGTTGATTTTGACCCACAGATTGTGATTGTGCCCTGTGAGTTTCATTTATTCAGCTTTTCTTCTGGCTCTGCTACAATCACCATAGACCTGCAGGACTCTCAAGCAAATTAACAGTCTTCACGCTACCCTGCAGCCATAATGAAAATATCAGTCAATCAAAACCCATATTATGCTGTGAAATCCTACCACATATCTCCAGACCTGCATACAAATAGTAACTGCAGAATAAGCGCTCCACCTGTTACGGCTTTATTGCTGGAAGTACATCAATAAACCAGTATTTAAAAGCCTCTGAAGCTCCACTGTACTGAGTGTATTTTTTTTTTTTACCACCATTCTGTCTGTTGACGTGCAATAAAAGAGATGATTTGGACATTAAGATGCTTTTGGGGATTCCAGCCTTAATACCTGGAGGTGGGAGAGCGGGGTATGCATGGATATGGAGCCCATCTGCGACCTGTCTGCAGGTCAGGTGATGTATTGCTGTGGGCTGGACGGTCACAGTCAGGGCTGTGTGTTGCTGTTCACTGTGCCATGGCACTCAGGGCACTTCAACCCCCAGTCCCTCCTTACAGGTACCCCGCAGCAGCCCCGACACCACCGTGCGCTACTCATTTACTGCTACACTGGTTTTCATAATTAGCGCCGCAAGGCCTCATTAAATCTGCTCTAATGAATAAATATTGTATTTCATAGCCTGATTACCAGATCAGCTCAATGCTTGAGCGTTGTAAACAATTACTTCCCTAAATATTCATCACCCCAAAGTGGATGATCATTGGTATTTAATACAGGACTAGTATTCTCAAGTGCATCTTTATTATACTAATAATAGTTTTTGAAATGTTCCTTTTGGAGGCAAAAAAAAAAAGAGGGGAAAAGAGAAGTTATACTGGTAGCTATATGTACACTAATGCACCCCTTAAAAGTATGAGGATGTGATGATTATTTTCTAATTATTAATTAAGAAACACCAGCCTCACAGACTTAATTAGAAATGAGAGAAGATTACAGATTTGTAAGTTGACAGAATTATTATGAGCAGCTAACAGTTTAGTCATTTTTACACACACTATTTAAACTGTGATGGAAATACCATCAAATGGTGCAACAGATTTAATCAAATAATAGGTTTTTTTTCAATAGCATTTTTTTTTTTTTTTTGCTTCACATTTTTGCAAAAGACTGAGATATTGAGACCTGCTATGATGTATGGTTTGGCACTGACAAAAAGACAAGAGGCCGAGCTGGAGGTGGCAGAGTTGAAGATGTTACGGTTTGCATTGGGAGTAACCAGGATGGACAGGATTAGAAATGAGTACATCAGGAGGGCATCTCAAATTGAGTGGTGAGACAAAGTTAAAGAGGCAAGGCTGAGATGGTTTGGACATGTGCAGAGGAGGGATAGGGGATATATTGGACAGATGATGTTGATTATAGAGCTGCCAGGGAGGAGGAAAAGAGGAAGACCACAGTGGAGGTTCATGGATGTAGTGAAGGAGGACATGCAGAGGGTTGGTGTGACAGAGGAGGATGCTAGTGATAGGGTGAGATGGAGGCAGATGATCCACTGTGGGGACCGCTAAAGGAAGCAGCTGAAAGAAGAAGAAGATACCACCCTCATGTTTGTACTGTCAACATGTAGCAGGAGCTAACAGCTAGTTAGCTTAGCATATCTCTCATCTCTAACCCCTCCCCTCCTGCTCAGTAAGCTTAGTGTTTTTCTTTTTGTTTGCACCCATCACACTGCACTCGTCAACCAGCCTCAATTAATACTGACTTAAACCAAGATAATAGTTTTATGGGGAAAACCATTATCATATAAGCTTTTGCTTCTGCCTGCTTTTGGTCTCACAAATTGGTCTCACAAAATCTTGGTTTTCCCCCATTTTCAGTCATTCTGCTAGTTTAAGCTGCTGGCTATAGATACTTATTAATTATGCAGACACTGGAGGGATATTAATCAGATCACACAGTTGTCAAAAAGAAATGGAATATAAGTTTTTTCACTGAAAATGTTTCTCACAAAAATTGATTTTCATCTCTCTGGCAATGATATTCGTGAGAGGCCCAAATTAGATAGATCCTTGCACATGGTGTATATTAGGCTACTGGCAAATCCTACATAAGCGTTTCCTTTCTTTGTGGTTATTGTTGAGATTACTGATACCACCATACTGATGAAGCATGTACGTATGGATTCAGGCATAAATCCTGGATGATGTCAGGCAGGCTGTGATCCTTTCCTGACCATTTTTCCAGGATTTGTAGGTTGGCAAAATTAACATTCTGCAGCTGTGCTGAGAGATCATCACAGTCTTTTTTCAGTGTGCTGCATGCATTGCAGGGCCATGGCTAATGTTAGGTATTTTTAGTTCTCCTCTCCTGTGTACATTTCCCTTCAACAAATGGCAGGATGCAGAGCAGTGAGGATGTGGGCTGTAATGAGGGACTAGACAGATGGGCCAAGGTAACAACAGTGAAGGTCAACTATAACAAACTTACTGATAAACAACAACAGTGGAAAAGCTAAAAGTTGTCCTGCTGCAACACCACAAAGCCTTCTGACTGCCGTACAGCACATACAGTCGTGTGAAAAAGAACATATACCCTATTTCAGTTCTAAGATTTTATATATCAGGACAGATACAAAAAGAATCTGGTCCTCAGCAGGTTCTAAAATTATATAAACACAACCTCAGATGACATATTGGACCAAGCCATTATTTATTTAACAAAAAACAAAAAGGAAAAGCAGTAAAAACTAAGTACACCTTTACTGCTTCCATGAGATTTAAGATGGTAAGTGCTGATAAAGAAACACTTTATTAAATGATCATCAGCAAGTGTGAGCACCTCTCTGAAAGCAGAGGTTGTGGCAGTTTGTTGGTCTGGAGCATTCAGGTGTGTGTTAACACAATGCAAAAGAGGAAAGACTTAGACTTAGAGAAGCAATTGTTGCTGCCCATCAATCTGGGAAGGGTTATAAGGCCATTTCCAAACAATTTGAAGTCCATCATTCTGCAGTGAGAAAGATTATTCACAAGTGGAAAAAATTCACAAGGCAGTTGCCAATCTTCCCAGGAGTGGACATCCCAGCAAATTCACCCCAAGGTCAGACAGTGCAATGCTCAGAGAAACTGCCAAAAACTCAGAGGCTACATCTCAGACTCTACAGGCCTCAGCATGTTAAATGTTAAAGTTCATGACAGTACAGTTGGGAAAAAGACTGAACAAGTACGGCTTGTTTGGAAGGGATTCCAGCAAAAAGCTTGTCTCTCTAAAAAGAACATGGCAGCACAGCTTAGGTTTATTAAGTTGCAGTCTGAACAAACTGCACAACTTCTGGAAGAATGTCCTTTGGACAGACAATACCAAAGTGGAGATGTTTGGTCATAATGCACAATGCCACTTTTGGTAAAAAATGAACAGGCTGGAGCCTATCCCAGCCATCATAGGGCGAGAGGCAGGGTACACCCTGTACAGGTCACCAGCCTGTCGCAGAGAGACAGACGAGCATTCACACACATTCACACCAATGGGCAATTTAGAATTAACCTAACCCACTAAGTGAATGTTTTTGGACTGTGGGAGGAAACCAAGTACCTGGAGAAACCCCACACAAACACAGGGAGAACATGAAAACTCCACACAGAAAGGTCCTGGCCAAGGATTGTACTCAAGGGCAGCATGGTGGTGCAGTGGTTAGCGCTGTGGCCTCACAGCAAGAAGGTCTGGGTTCGAATCCACCTTGGCTGGGAACTTTCTGTGTGGAGTTTGCATGTTCGCCTTCCCTGTGTCTGTGTGGGCTTTCTCTGGGTACTCTAGTTTCCCCCCAAAGACATGGAATTAGTGTTAATTGTTGACTCTAAATTGCCCATAGCTGTAAGAGGATGGCTGGACAGTTCTAACCACTGCACCACTGTGTTGCCTTATATGGGAGCATGATACATATTATAAGTTATAAATATATACAGCAAAGTTTTGGGATCAAAAATGTATTTTATTAGTTTGTTTACATGTGCAGAAGTAGGAAAACAAAGTTTAAAAACAAGACAAAAGTGGAAATTTGTTACCTCGGGTGATCAGTGGGATTTAGGGGAAAAAACACAAAAATGCCAACTTTGAGCTGTGAATTTTGGAGAGATCTTGAGCTTTAGAGAAGTGAAATCAATATTTTAGGATTTCATACTTATACTATTAATCAGCATCCTGATAAGGAAAAAACTGAGGCCACCCCGATTATGAATATACAATAAGAGACTGACAGCATATTAGATGTTTTCCTTACACTTCAACAGATCAGCCAAAAAACACTTATTTGTATTTTGACTTGTGTGGTGCCTTTAATGCAGCACAGTTGTTGTAAATGGTGATTATCAGACCCATTCAAGCTTGTGCCGGCGGATGACTGACAACCTACACCCCCCTCACAGTGCAGTGGTTGTGACAGCCCTGAAGGATGGCGTCTGCCTTGTTAAATGTTTTACTGTGTGTGTGTGAAGGAATTCCAGCTCAACACAAACCCTGATGGTACCTAGCTAACATGGTGCTACTTTTCCTAAGTCACTGCAATCGTTCAGGATTTCTGCCCTCCTACATTCAACAACAGTAACGGTCAAGTCAAAGAACACTGCTGACACGACTCTGCAGAGATCAACACTTTATTGAAACTGTAGTTAACCCAACAAGCTCAAAGCAAGCGCCAACAAAGGCGAATCAACAGCATTGCGCTTCCTTTCGGATTACAGAGCCTTATAAACAACCAGCACCACCTCCTACAGTAAGGAAGCTCCAACCTTTATTTTTCATTAAACAGTATCATATAATTACAATATTTCCAGGTCAAATGAAGTACGTTTCAAAGACGAACTGCACAAAGGTTAATTTCATCTCATTGTGCGCAAGAGTATCGCACTTCTGAACAGAAAATGCAGGCCATAACTCTACTGCACCTTCAACCATTCCTACTTAACAGCGTAAGGCAGAAAATGAGCTAAAGAGACTGGAGCAGAGCGAGAATGTGCTTTAACAGGATAAAATGATTTACAGGTATGAGATTCCCATTAGAGTGTGCTAATTGTTTCCACACCATTAGCGACAGTTATCTAATGAAGGATATTTAACCAGGCGCTGTAGTATATCTCACAGTTCCTCTAGGTTTTTCTCCAGCTGCACCCCCAACATGCACATCAGACATTTCTACAGGCCTTCCCAAGGAAACCAAACATAAAAAATAAAAAAAATTAAAAAAACGGGAAAATACAAGCATAGATTTATAACTTTTTGGAGGGGGGGGGGGGTGCCCTAGTGGCCAATTCATGTCAAAGAGGGCAGTATAAACATTACATTTAAAACAATGTAAAACCGATCATCTAAACAAGCCTTTCTGCAGCAGGTAGGATGATTCAGCTATAAAAAGACTTTACATTCAAGCCATATGTACATCACAGGATTTCAGAATCATCTTAAAAGTTAAGATTGCAGACTTTTAAAACGGGTTTTGCTCCACCCTAGCTTACAAACAACTAGTCTGAATGTAAAGCACTCGGTTCTTGAGAACAGGCAGGAAAAACTGTGCAGAAGAGCGGAAACAAAGCGATATGTGCTACAATGGTTCAAAAACTATGAACAATATGACGACTGTGTGTAAAAACTGGTCTCAGAGCAAGTCAGTCAGGTGCAGCCAGGATCTACAAGCAGCAGCTTCTCATCCACATTTCACTTGCTTTCATCCAGCTCCTTTTTCAAGCTGCAGAGGGGGAAAAAAGATCTACGTTAACAACCTTACATTTAAACACACCAAGACAGACTTAAAAATTTCACAAATGCACCAGTCACCTTTTCAGGTAGGCGTGCACATTGTCAAAGCCATGAAATTTGGCCAGGTACACCAACACTCCCGTAGCACAGCGACCTTCCCGGGCCCGGCAGAAGCTGCAGTTACAGATCCCTCTGCACGGCGGGCACTCCCACTCCTGCCCGGAACAATGAGAATGAAATGAGTTACACTTCCAACGCACAGGTACGTAGAACAATCTTACGTTTGCAAACTCACCGGATTTAGCAGAGCGTCTCGGACCTCCTCTCCGTAGCGGTTACGGAGACACGGGCCGCAGAACTGACCCCTCACGCCCACGCACTCTGGATTACGGCAGTTAGTTTTGGTGTCGACCGTCTTCTGCCGGCACTGGTGACAAGTGCTTCCCTGAAAAAGAAAAACGTTGCGTCTCAGCTTCACAAAACTCTACTGCTCAAATGTTTCCAGATTACAAGTGAATGAAAGACCTACAGTGGAGCTGTTGTACACTTTCTCTCGCACATTGTGGCAGATGCGCTGCAGCTCCATCTCTGTGATCTCCTCCACAGGCCGCACTACATGGGGGATGGCCTTGCATCCATTGAAGGATCGGCGACGGGCCTGCACATGAATTTTAAAAAAAAAGTTAATTAAAATGTGATTATGCCTGTTAAGCAAGTTTATAGCTACTTAAAATGATAAAAGCACTCCAGTTTGACTTACAGGTTCATCAACTTCCTCATAGTAGCGGCTTTTGCGAACCAGGCTGAACTTGTCCTCAAGCTCTTCCTCTGGGGGTGGGCTGGGGGGTCCATCCACAAGGGAGCGGGACCGTGTGTGGGGTCGAGACACACGTTCTGGGTTTCTCCTGTAGGATCCCGGGGTTCCCATTGACCGCCGAGGTGCCTGTCGAGGCTGAAGAGGTGCAAATGTTATTATAAGGCACCATGAGGCATGGTAAAAACAAAACACCAGATTTGTTTATCTTCAGTACCGTGGTTGATGCTGTCCGTCTCATTGGAAAGAGTCCAGGTACTTTGTTCAGTTCTGCCATGAGCTTTGCAAGCTGGAGAGAAAAAAAAAAGTAGCAATGTGTAAATGAGGCCAACCCATGATCAGTTTACAGTATGAAGTAATCCAAATGAAGCAAACTTAAGCTTTACCATTTCTTTGTTCTCCTTAATATTCAGGGCTCTCTTGCTCATAAAGTTCTCCTCTTCCTCCGAGTCAGAGTTCCGCACTTCAGGCTGACGCAGTGGTTCAGATGCAGGCCTCTTCGTGCCCATCTTCTTGGTGGGGAAAGTTAAGGCAACCTTCAGAGTGTTGGACTTGCGGCCACGTCTCGGAGGTTCAGCATTTACTTTCTAAACAAAAAGATAAATTACAGTTAGAGGAAACATCTGTGCTTTCTGAAGATGTTCTAAAGCATGTTGCAATTTTGTTTTGCACTAGTCAAACCTTACCAGGGCTTTTATCTGACGGCTGATCACGTTCTCTTCAAATCCGCTGCAAGAGTCCTCCTCTGAGGTAGCCTCAAACACCTTCGGCTTCTCCCCCGTTCGCCTCGTCTGTCTCAAGCTGCTCCTCTACAACGAACACAAACAGTTTCATACAAAAAGTCATTTCAAAAAGTCCTGCATAGGTTTTTCACAGTAGGATCAAATTTATCACTGGCATTTTATCATTACCGTATTTGCAAAGCCTCCATCGGAGCCAAAACTGTCGCAACTGTCATCAGAAGAAGAGGAGGAGGAAGTCTCCATGGGGACTAGCGGGACACTGCGGAAACTCCTCAGGCTCATCCTGGTGCATGGAGACTGGGCGGCCAGTTTCTACAAAGGACAGCAGGGGCATTTAGAGAACAGGTACTGAAGTGCAACTGCACAGAAATCAGGAGGGTCTACAGAGCCACATGGTTTACTTTTCACTACAATGGAGATACTAACAAAAATGATTTTCTTTCCAGGCCTCAAAAGATGGTGGAGCTCATGTGAAAACTGAACAGCACAAGTCTGAAGCCAAAGCTGAGGGCCAAAAACCAGACTAAGGCTTTAAAAAAAAAACTAGGACTAATACCACTGTCAGAGTTTAAGATGTTACTTAATTACTTTGAAAACCCATTATTCAAGTGTTTCCCAGTCAATTCTCTTTCAAAATGCTTTTCATTAATGTTTCAGCGGCAGTTTTATGGGACACACCCCTGACTATAAAGCTAGTAAATGCAGGCAACTTTTAATGTGCATTTAAAAAAAATGCATGTACGCAATTAAAACTTTAATTCCGCCGCATATTTTCTGCGTCTGGAGTCCCATTTTTTTTTAAACCAACGGCACCAATAAACATGGATTATAAGGACAGGGGAAAGTTGGGGCTTAAACCCCAATTTAACTATTTGTTATGAAAAGTAAATTTTACAATCAATAAGTTAACAAAACAGTATATTTGGTAAAGGATGCGCTTTTACTAAAAACCTCAGGCTGTTTTTCTTACCTTGGAGCGGGTGAGAGGCATTTTCTTTCCTTTTTAAAAGTTGTCGCGCACGAACAGAAACAGACCCACACCGTGCAGCAGCTCTGCAGCGAACAAAGCAGGACCTGCAGCTGCACGCAGTCCACACGCCGTTCATTTCCCGCGCCACCCGAAAGTCCTGAAAGCTACATAAAACTCAGCCCCATGATTTTTTTAAATAACACGGTAAATCTTCTGAAACACACAAGAGACCAAACTAAACAGAGCCTCTTATAATTATATAATGTGTGCTCTATCATTCTGTGAGCCGTCAGACATTTAAAAACTAACGAATTTATGAGGCGTTTCGGGTATGTGTCTTCCATGTCCTTTATCGCGGCGCGAATTTTTTTGCTGAACTATTTGCATACAAGGCGGGTAAAGTGTTGACTCCTTTCCAACTTCACAAACAGACCAGATTTTTTTTTTTTTTTTTTTTAAATTTTATGTTCAAACCAAAGTTCAGCTGCCACTATCAAGTTAGCAGACAGGAGAACAAATGCAATTTATAGAAACTTGTTTATATTTATAATGTAATCATTTAAGGTGGATTTAAGTGGGTTGTGGTTGCTAAATAAGGGAGACTTGTTTGCAAATGAGGGCCTGACACAGAAAGAAAGTTGAATTAGTTTGAATAAGTGAAATTTAAAAGAGAAAGCTACTCTACAGTCTGAAGCAAAAGTGAGATAAAACAATAGAGGCATTTTTCTATCAACAGCAGGAAGTGGGCATGATTGCTTATGCATCAAAGAGAATAATGGGGTGGGGTGGGGCAAACCAGATCAAATAAGACTTTGCACTTCTGAATCAGTAGGTGCAATATATCTGTTAAGAAAAACTCATATTATCGAAACAGTAAAGAGGCAAGAATCTAGTTTGCATTTAATCTTTATTTTATAGGGGTGATAAATAGCATCATATTTTCAATGCAACTACAGTTGTGAATGTCATCTGCCAAAACACAGAATACACTGTCATTTTTAAAAATACAATGAGCAGAAAAGCTCATTCTTATAACAAATCCCAGTTACTAAAAAAAGAATCCCTGTCTCGTGCAGACATAATCCATGTGTAAAATATTTTCGGTGTATAACATGTTCAGTTCATGTGTGGCCTATATTAAGTTCTTCCACCACCACCTCGCCCTCCCCTGCCCCCTCTCCTCGGTCGACCTCTGACTTGTTTATTGTCCTGGCGTGGTAATCTCTTGTGACGCTCCACTTTGATCCACCCTCCATCACTGGCTTTGGCCCCCTCCTTTTCCTCACTGGCGTTTTGTGTCACAGACAATATACCCGGTATCGATGGTGGGCGGTTCTGTACTACGACACTGTAACTGTTGGACCGCGGCCTCCCTGGTTGTCGGGAGGTTTTGCTGCCTTTATTATAAATATGGCCACCTCTTGTATTATCCCCTGTATTACCCCTACTCTGCACCCCACCCGCAGTTAATGTATTGCCAAAGTAGCTGTTTTTGCGATAGTTATGCATTGCTCCAGCACTGAGTGGGCGCTCTCTGTCTGAGGTGCTCTCTGACGTAGTGCTTGAGGGACTGCTGCCCTTTGACCCCAGATGGAGTGGTGAGAGTTTGGCCGACAGGCTGGCAGTTGGCGAGGAGCTGCGTGAGTCAGTCCAAGGAGATCCGTGGACGTGGTTTGGAGAGCGGCGCACAGCTGCAGCATAAGAAAACTCATGTCTTTCATGCGCAGACAGGAACTGAGGCAGAGTGCGAGCATCTGAGCTAGTGAAGGCAGTGTGAGCAGAGACTGTCGAATGGGATTTCTGGGCTATCATCTGCTTTAGCCTTACGTTGTACATCCATGCTGGATCAATATCTGAAACAAAAGACATGCCCTTCAGACTCATATATGAACAACAAGCTTTATTATATATATATATATGTATACACACACACACACACACACACACACACATATATATATATATATATATATATATATATAAATCATTACCACAGTTTGATCTGTCCTTGAGGTTCCAGTCTGTGTTAGCTGGTACTGTTTCAATGACAAGTTCCATAGTCTTGATCTCATCTCGTCCGCCGCTGACACTCCACGTCATCGAGCAGCTGTGTCTGGTGGACTTGGGAGACTTGACATCATTCTGAGGTGTAAAAATAAAAGGAAAATAGTGATATTTAATGCTTATTGTTTGACTGGCCGTGTGATGCATTTTCAAATTGCAGCCACTAAAATGACCCACCTCATAATTGACTGTGTAGTCCACTCTCTGGTTCTCTTGTAGCCCAGTGATCCATTTGTCCATCACAAAAGGTGGCTGCATTGAATAACAGTATTTTGTTTAAAAACACACACACACACAACAAACCTGTCAGTAAAATGCACTGATCAAAACAGTTAAAACAATTAGATGTGTTCCAGAAATGAATTTCCGACAGCACCTTAGTCATCCGCAGGATTTCAACATCTTGTCTGTTGGCATTAAAGATGACATCTTTGATGTAGGTTACAGCGACGTCATCTCCATCCAGTTCCATGTACGTTTTCCATTTGCAGTCCTTGAAATAAAATAATTAATGGTGAGATAATGTAGGTCTGCTCTCAGTGACAATACATGGAAAAGTTTATAATTTCACTCATCTGCGTGGAGAACTTGGCAAATTTTTGTATATAAACCAACAGCACAACCTACAGGTAGTTTAATGACAGTGGCAAGTTACTGGCCACAAAGCCTCACTATGTGGGTGAAAGCAGGAAAGAAAAGTGAACTGAAACTTTGAGGAATAAACTACAAGCAGACCAAAGGGAGAAATGATATCAAATGCAGTTTGTACATAATGTGTACAGCAGGGTTAGTTAGTTAGTTAAAAGAGTGATCTTCATGGAATTCTCAGCATTAATATATACCATATATTTGACACATTTCATTAAATTATTCTAACAGGGAAACAGAAAAAAAAATAAGTAGCATATATTTTCATATCATTATTGTAAATTCAAAACACTTAGCTTTTTAGAATCCAGGATTAATTTTTGGAGCCGGAAACTGGCTGATTTTAGTTGCTAAAAACCTTTCTTCTTTTTTTTTTTTTTTTTCTCATGGACTGCTGCAGAGAGCCACACATCAAACTGGGAGGCACAAATCGGAGCGATTCCCCAGCCCTCTTCTTCTGCATACTGAATGCTGACGACGCATGTAATGATTTCGCCAATCCCTAAAAGCTGCCAGGAAGCTACAGGTCACTGCTTAACCACACAGGGTTCATGGCACAGGCCAATCCATTGTGTAGTGATCACAGAGAAAGACATCAGAGGAGTGGCACTAACACACTCGTCTGAGGAGCCTTCGCCCTCTCCTTCATCGTCCCCGGGGGGCTGGAAACGGCTCAAAGGGGGGAAGCTTGAGCAAGCCTCTGGCTCAGAAACACACCAGTGGCCCAACGCTGGCCTGGTGTAGGGCCTGGACGGTCGCACCGGTGCTCCCAGGTCTATGCTAGTCTAATCACTCCAGCAGAAACAATGTCTGGTAATGATGCCTAGGACCCGAGTGCGTCTAATGACAACTCATACATAATTCAGCACCTTTCACTTGGCTGCACGGTGATATCCTCATTAGTAGGGGACCCTCAGTGGCTGTCAGATGGTGGCCGCACAATCGCAGGCCCTCATTTTGTCTTTGAGAAGTGCAGCTGCTTCCATGACATCGCCAGCAAAGAGGGGCGAAGAAAAAAATGCAGTGCGGGTTTGTTTTATTTAGTGCAAAAAACCTTCCAGTTTGTAAAAACAAGGCTGACACGGAACCTGACACCAGGCAGGGGAAAATAATTAGCTCTCATTTTCTCAGCCTCCTGTTTCCTTCTCCCTGCTGTGTTTTCTACCCACTAAACCACCACATGTCAGAAGAAATGGGAGGCAATTAGCAGGCTCGTTTCAGCCCTGCCGAACACACTGAAAGAGGACTATTTATGATGGGACAATGAACAGCTGAAAGATTAAATAACGTTTGCCTTTTAAAAGAAAATGACTTCTGGCTAAATGGGCTATTTTTGATTAAATTCAAACAGCAAGTGAAGAGCCACCCTTTCTCCACAGTTTGAGACCCTAACAAAGGGCTGTGAGCAAGTCGAGGTGGATGTGGTACATGGCTGAGCCTGAAATGTTTATTTGTCTGGTTTAATACGTGTCTAGTGATGCCTTCAATGGTCAGTGTAACAGCCGCCATGAATCCTCAGAACAAACAGCTTCAGTTGTAGTGGGCTGATTCAATCATATGTCTCTATATCGCCTCAGAAAGTATCAATTACACCAAAATGCTCAAAGCAGACAACATTTCTTTCTGATATCCATCTTTTTTTTTTTTTGGTTTCATTACATGCTCACAGCTGCATAATATGTTGGAGTCAATGTTTGAATGTGTTTCCTTACAAACTTACAGACTTTCCTGTTCCTGGTTTCCAGTGGTACCCAAACACCAACTCCAGATTTACAGTTTTACTCTGCTCCACCTCCTTTTCGAGCTCATCCTTGGGAAGAGATAAAAAAACAAACAAACACAACTTCAAAAAGGTGCATAAAAAATAAAAACATGACATTTCTAAAGGATAAAGAAGAAATACTTCATACCTTCAACAGTGGTGGGAAGTGGACGAACCCGAGGTAATCGTGGGTTAGCTTTTCAATTTCACACTGGGGAAAAAAATGAAAATTCCTTTTGAATTCACTACAATGCAAATATCAGTGAGCTCTGCTCTTATCCTGTAAGTCTGGCTGGTTAACGGTTGACCGTGTCTTGCCTTTAGGTGCATGATGTGACCTTTGGACTTGACCCCCATGTCCCGCATGTCGTTTTCTGTGAGCAGCAGCAACCGCTTTCCGGTGATGTGATTTTCTTTAAACAGGTCTGCATAAAGCTGCATGTCACACGCGCTGTCCCCTGGCAAAGAGGACGCAACCAAACGTTGAAACAACGGTGCAAAAAACGAAGACTATGAAGCTGATCAAGTTTGATTTAAGAGGATCTGAACTGTTTAGAAAGTAAATCAACAAACCTGCACCAAATATTTGCTGCATCCAGAAATACTGAAGGAATAAAATAGTGATTTATTAGTTGTAATAGTAACGGTGACACACTGTATCAATATTGAAACGGTTGCAGGTAAAAACACTTTGATACTGACCACATGCTCCTCTGTCCAGGTGTATATGTCCAACGTGGGCAGCAACTGTGAAGACAAGACACATTTAAGCAACAGCAACAGAACATGGTTGGATACAGACGTCACGTGTGTTTCTATAAAAGACAGATCTTTAAAGTAAAACTCACAAGACTTCAGTAAATATTATTAAACTGGAAAATGTCCATATTTTTCTCCATGTCTTTGAAACCATTACTTTTTCAGTTATTGTGCTTTATGATAAAGAAGACTGGATGTAGCCCTAATGGACTATATAAAACAGAAATGCCCATCTGACTGATCTAATGTGATCTATTTGAATGGGGGGAAAAAATCATTTATTGCTCATTAAATGCGATCAGGCAGAAACTTGCCAGCCAAAATAAAGATTTCATCATTGTGATTATGAGACTGGTGTGTAATGACAGAAATAATGCAATGGGAAATTGGAGAAAAGATGTCTAAATGAATGAGTAATCCCCCATTCACTGTCTTCTTCCCACGACATCCTGTTACAGCTCGGATTATGAACTAAATGCCGGGCTCAGTCGACAGTCGCTGGCATACATTATAGTGCAGGCTTCTGCCTCATAAAGCCACTCAGCCCTGCAGCGGTTTTCCGCCTCCTCCTGTAATGCAGTTGAGAAGTAAACAGATTCGGAAACACTCCGCCACTGCCAAAGTCTCACTGGAGTGACTTAACATCACTTTTCAAAAACCCATATTTTATCTCACAAATGAGCAGCCGTGCTCGCACCGCGCGTCGCTGGCAAATGTGGGTAAATGTAAAACTTTAAAATGGGAATACAGTCTTTGTGTTTAAGATTCATACTGTATGTCTAATGTGCAGGAGAAAGATTGTGAGTTGGGTTTAGTTCACACAATTGTGCCCCCATGTGGACTAAGTGGATGATGGGTAACCAGGCCATGAATATCATGACTTGAAGCATGTAGTTAATGTCAGGAGAAAAGACTGAGAAACACCCACAGGAGCCACATATTTGAGTTTTTTATGAAAATGCTGTCAGTCGTGCTCTGTTATCGTAAACGGTTTGTTAATAACAGCCACAGAAACGTAATTAATATAATTCTAATGCAAAAAGGTTTTTAGTCGCTATCTGTTCACATGTAATGAAATAGAGCTGAGATAGATTAGCAGAAAGCAAAAAATGAAATAATTTATTAACAGGAAAATGAATCAGACCAGGAAGTTTCATTATTATAGCGAAAGATCAGGGAAATAAGTTTTCACATAGGGAAACACAAAATCGCTGCTGATTGTTATGTCTAGTCTAATATGTCTAGCACCTGATGGCACAAGAGGATAGGCAATATTTGAACAGGAGTATTAGCTCATGGCAAGAAGCTAACAAGCAACAACAGAGGAATACAGAGGATTACATCCTCATGAGACTGACTGATTATAACAAGCGAAGGGGACAATTTAATGGGCTATGCTCAAGGAAGCATGTCCTTCCCCCAGAAGAGGCATAATACCTAAGTGAGCACTAATGCTAATGCTTTTCTGTACTGTAAAGAGCAGCTCTTGAGGCGGCGGCTGTGGTGTGAGTCTGCGTTTATAAATACAGCGTGGTGTCTATAGAAAGAAGTTATTCTGTTAAGCTTTTTAATGTAAATTCTTTGGTGGAAAATTCATCCTTTTTTTGGAGACCTTAGGAGGAAACCTGTTTTCAGAGGTAAAACGAGAGAATGAAGCTGACAGCCACACAGCAAAGTCCCTCTCCTACTGTTTTGAACCTGGGTCACTCAGAGGAAAAAAACATGTACTTTCTTATCCTGGTAAGAGACTGTGTCTCAACAACTGCACTCCACCACAACCAGAACAAATTGGCCAATCTTAATGTCAGCAAAATGTCACTTCATCATAAAAGCCTGGCCTTCTCTAGGCAACTGGCTCACATGGCTCTTTCCTCACAGCATGGCACTATACATCCAGAACATTAGGCATACGGCAAATTACATCCATAATATCCACAGGTGGAGGGCTTCAAATATGTGCTATAATTGTGACCGAGTTCCTGCGCTGTATGTGGTGAAAATACATCATGAGCACAGCTTATAAAGCAGAATAAATGCTCTTTTGTGGTATGACACAGTAATGATTAATGAAACAATTGTTAAATAATTAAAAACACGACTTAACAAGCTGTTCTTATTAGTGCTTCTACAGCACCAATAATATATTAAGTGAGGTCGCATTATGTGAGGCAATGCCAAACACTGGAGGGGTTTGTTCACTGTCATCAGACCACGGGAAGTGTCCCATTTCCACCATCATGTTGACACAACTCACAGACCTGGAGGAGTTTTGCTTGACCCGCATGTTGACCTGCACGCCACAGAGCAGGACAGGCCGGCCAAGATCCAAAGACAGTACGTCCTCAGAGCCTTTCATCACAAACTGCAGACTCATCTCCTCATTACCAGAGGTCGTGATATGACAGGGCACCTGTGAACTGTTTGACTCCTTCGTCACAGACTGAAAGAACGGCTTGGCGCTTCTCTTTAGAGGTAAGGACAGCACAGAGGCAGAGACAACAGAGGAAAAGACAAGAGGAGAGGACAGAAAAGAAAAGACGTGGAAGTAAACAACCAAGTAAAAGGTAAATGAGAAAAATGAACACTGTGAACTCTAAATAAGATGATTTAGGAAACTAAATATTAAAGAGAAGTTAACAGGACAGCAGAATGAGTGAGTGGATAGTAGGCAGAGAAAGGAAACACATTTAATATAGTTTATTCAGAGGGCACGCTGACTTTTTAAAATGCAGTCTAAAGAAATTGCAGGTTGTGTGTGTGTGAGTGACAGCTTCCAGGTATCTACCCTGTGCATGATTGTGACGTCTGGCCACATATGTGTTGAAACAAATGACTGGGTATCATTCACAGAAAAAAAAAATTTCTACTGAATGTATAATCAATTTATCTTTATTCCTCAAGCATAAATTCCAGATATTTGCTAGCTGTAGTGAGTATTTAATGCTTTTCTTTGACATATATCATTGTTAAAAATATCCTTAGCTTGTGGACTGTTGGACAGATGAAAAAAAAAAAACCCACATCTTTACTACTTTCTGACATTTTATAGGCAAATAACAGGAAATTATTAACACTAAAGTATTGTTTGGTCTGTAATTTTAGTCAGTTATTAGATAGTTGCTAGGCAACATGATGACATCATAACAAAATGCATAATTAAAGTTTTGTGGATAGCTCCAAATGGGCCATTTTAGTGGGTTAATATGTAGTTGCTTGGCGACATGATGGTGTCATAATATATCATGCACAATTAAAGCGTTGTGGATATAAATGCAATATTATTATCATGAAATTAAAATTATACAATGCTTTTATAAGGTGTTATAGGTTCATGGGTCATGGGTGCATGGGTACAAATGGGTCATCTTAGCCCACTGGTAGGTGGTTGCTAGGCGACATTATGAGGTTATAATATCTGATATAGATGAGAACCTTCAGGGGACTAAGATGTACCTGTGTGTCAATTTTAGCTACTCAATTCCTGATCGTGAGGGAGGAGCTCATCAGCAAACTCACACACAGAGATTTTGTATATTATAATAATTATAATAAGATATTGGTCAGTAATAAAAATAATGTTAGAGATGTATACCAACCTTTCATGCATGGAAAAAAACAAAAACAAACAAGCAAACAAATAAAAGTAAAGCTGTGACCATCACGTCAGAGGCTGGATGCTTATAATCCAATTATAATCTTTATCATCACAATAAATATGATCAAAACCCTGCATGCAAATGCGTATTGCCAACAATGTTTCACACTGATTCCCTTTCCTTCTCATTTCATGATGTTTATTCTCATTTCACTGCTGTCCTTTCACTCCAGAAAAAGGTTAAGTGGACTTCAGAAGTTAACTCAGAAATCAGGTCTGAACGTGGAAACGCAGACGACAGCGCAGAGTCGATGTGCTGCCGCCGCGACGCGGCTGTCCTGAAGGTGAAGGTGGACCAAAGTGAAGAGCGGATAATGAGGAACTCACCGGACTGTTGGACTGTTCGATGAGTTTGCGCTCCCACATCTTTAGTCGCCGCTCTCGCTCCTTCAGCTCCTGCTCTTTAGTGCTCAGGTCTCTCTCCAGCTTCTTAAGTCTCTCAAGTGTAGCTTCAATCTCACACCTTCATCATACAGCAGGAGAAAACTGTTAACATTTAAGGCTGGCTGGATTTTTTTTCTTATAAAGACCAAAACCAACATTTTTCTCTCTTTAATTTCTGGCTTCCCTACAATCTGCAGCACTCAGTCTATGCTCTAATTTCCAAAAACAGCTGCACTGCAGTTTTTTTTAACAAACCTCTGTTATGCAGTGGTCAAACATGCAATGGACGGTCATCAAATAAAAGCAAACGGGTTCATGCATTTTGCTTATATATTTGTCAGATTTTGAAATTTTCTGTTGGGTTATGTGCATTTCAAGTCTGGCTGCACAGCACACAGAGAAATGCATCAGACCGGCTTTGCTGATAAAATATTTGTGAGAAGAATCAGTCCACTGTAGGTTTTGTGGAGAGTGAGGAAAAATGAAAACTATGACCACAAAATAAAACAGCAAGAGTTTTAGGACAGCATCCAGTGACATAACATTAAAATGAAACCAAAATAAAGCTCTGCTGAAAACAACCCAGTGATGCCCTGCACTCAGGAGGCAATTACGCTGACACTTTAAATACCAAGTGCAAGACAAAGCATGTTGGGATTTGTTTTGCCCAGCAGGTGGGGCTGCGCAGTGTATCGTAGAAGGCCATGCTGAACTTCAGCCCAGCCAAAAACTCCCACACTCTTTTTATAAACACATGCAGCCCAGGCAGGAAGGCCATGCCTTACTCCTCCCAGTCCTTCAGTTCCTCCACCCACTTCCCACACGAATCTACAGCCTCTACAGCCTCTACATCCTCCCGCTGCTCTGACAAACCTCTACATTTCACATTACCCTGACCCCCAAAAAAGCACTTAAAACTGCAGTAATCTGTATATGAATATTAGCAATGAAGGAATCCACTTTCAGCGATCAGATATGGATTTATGTCCCACAACTCAGCTACAAATATACAAAGACAGACAAAGTTACATTCTGGTGTTGTCCAGCAGCCAAAGAAACAGATATTTATGTTTATGTCTTACGCTTAAAAGGAAAAATGCATATTAATTAACATGAGCACTTAGATCCATATGACAGATTTATTCACACAGCTAATAGAAGAGTGAATATGGGCCTTGAGATGAAAATCAGAATGTTTCAATTTACACTAAATGTTATAAAGCAAAGAGCCAAACACAGTAACTATAAAAAAAGTACTTTTTATTGGCTGTTTCTGGGTAACACACATACCTGAGCAAATGGGAACAAGCACAACAAGTTTCTCAGTGTCCCTCAATTACATGTGACAGCCTCATCTTTCATTGCGAGCCAGCTAATCTTGTAGTCTCAAACTTCTCGGGCTAAAACACATTCTCATTTTCTGTTTTCCAGCACTGAGATTTACCCCAACCTGCTCCACCTGCAGATGGCTGCCTGGACACAATGACACCAACACAACTTCTGAGGAAAAAAAAAACTCCAAGCGCAGACAAGGCCCGGGGAGAGGCAGACGGAGAATAAAGTAACAGCTGAGACTCAGGCTGTGCCGAACATCACCAAACCTCCAGCTGCTCATACAGGCCAATTAAACACTTCTACTTGAAAAAGATGGTGATTATTTTTAGGGTCTTATGGGTAAAGAGAGGAAGTATATCCAGATGGATGATTCTTTGGGGGGTTTTTATGTCTTTATGTAGCTATCAGTGTGATTATTAAAGATCTATATGCATGATCTCAAGTCCTTTTTTGTGTTTCACGGCCCCCGTCAGCCACATTTCCACATCATTCTTTGAAAACAGTCGCACGTCTTCCTACACTGATGCAGTATACTGGCAAAAAAAAAAAAAAAAAGACAGTTATAAATACATTTACTGGGTCTGAAGAATAGCTGATCATGTTACCTCCATTCAGCCTTGTTATGAAGGAACGAGTTGCACTGTTGAGGAAGCTGGCTGTCATTAGACATGGACTCCAAAGTAGAGAGGATCTGCTTGAACATCGGCCGCTCCTAAATGAATGTGGAAACATTAGCTGTGGATATGATTCGCATACGTACACGTGCACCATATCTGTATGCATGGCCAACTCACTTTTGGCTCTGTTGTCCAACATTTTCTCATGAGATCAGCAAAGCAGGAAGGGCAGCCACTGGGGATGGTTAACCTCTAAAAGACACGCAAGCAGAGAAAACATGGAATACTTAATTACGCTAATAACAGAGTTAAATAAGGAGCTCAATACTTTTCTTGTGTCTGTTAAATATGACGCTAAAGCTGACAACCATTTAACTTAGCATGAGACTAGAATCCAGACTTTTGGCTTTGTCCTGAAGGGTCTCCTGGTTGTCTAGCCCATATGGAGGACAACTGCCATGATTAAAAATAAAGATAAAAATAATACACTTGTTGCCATTTTATTAGGCACATCTTGCTAGTAATGATTGGACCCCTTCTGCCTTCAGAACTGCCTTAATTCTTAGTGGGATAGATTCAACAAGATGCTGGAAACATGTCTCAGAGATTTTTGCCCGTACGGTCATGATAGCATCACACGGTTGCTGCAGATTTGTCAGCTGCACATCCATGACGCAAATTTCTCGTTCCACCACATTCCAAAGGTGCTCTGCTGGATTGAGATTTGGAGACCGGGGAAGTCAGATGCGGGTACAAGGGAAAACTTCCCCCACACCATCATACCACCACCAGGATGGATCCATGCTTTCACTTTGTTTACACCAAATTCTGCAGAAATTGAGACTCATCAGACCATGTAACATGTTTCCAGTCTTCTGTCATCTTGTCAGTTTCCTCTTGGATGACAGGCGTAGCGCTCAGTGTGGTCTTCTGCTGCTGTAGCCCATCTGCTTCAAGGTTCGACATGTTGTGTGTTCAGTGATTCGTTTCTGCATACCTTGGCTGTAAAACGTGGTTATATGTTTCTTTTGTTCTTTTCTTTTCTCCTCTGACCTCTGGCATCAACAAGGTGTTTTCACCCAGAGAACTGATGCTCACTGCATATTTTCTCTTTTTAAGACCATTCTCTGTAAACCCTAGAGATGGTTGTGTGGGAAATTCCCAGTAGATCAGCAGTTTCTAAAACACTCAGACCACCCAGTCTGGCATCAACAATCAAAGGCACTTAACACATGTCTACATGCCCAAATGTATTGGGTTGCCGCCATGTGATTGACTGATTAGATATTTGAGCAAACATGCAGTTGAACCAGTGTACCTAATAAAATGACAGGTGTGTACAACCCCATTAAATAAATTAATGTTCCCTGCAATGCACCAAAAATCATATTAAAAATACATCTAGGCATTAATGCATTATAAAATGCTCTCTAAACTAATTTTCTTATAATTCACTGATTGATTTTTATTCTTTCACCCCACAAATGCATACACATACACCACCCTTTTCTACATCCATCTTTTTGAATCTATTAATGCATCATTATGTGAATGGGGGGGGGGGGTATTTAAGCTGTATTATTTGCTCAACTTTTCACCTACTAGCTGATCTCCATCATGCCTTGCTCTCCACACCAGTGGCCAGGCCTGCATTCAGTCCTGACAAAATATGGCAAAACATCCTGTTATCCTGCCAAAGCACTGCACCAGTTACAGTTGATTGAGTGTGTGCACCACCTTTTTAATACTGTAGGGTTTATATGCAAGTCGCCACTGATCTAACACCTCCGACACACACCAAATGAAACAAAATGCATCTCGTAGACAGTTTCCCACAGGCGCACACGGATACCCGAAGACTTGAAGAACTTCACTAACCTAACCAAAAATTATGCTCAGTCATGACTGTCTGCTTTTTCATGTTAAAGCTCTGAATAAAAGTATGTTTCAGTTTGGCATATACCAAGGCTGATCCTTCTGTTTTCTAGAATTTGGAAAAGGGGCATTAATGCAAAGGTAATTAAAACAAACATAAATTTAAGCCTACATTTATTTCTAATATGATTTTGGTGCAATAAAATGGCACATTAATTTATTTAGTGTGTCATTTATTTACGTTTCCACAGATTTTTTTTTTATATTGCAGTTTCCCATGCAGTATTCATTCAGTATACATGTAATCACGCAGTAAAATACCTCGTTCTTCTCCACCACAAGCCATGCCACTTGTAAGCCTTCCAGGCCTTTGAACGGTATCTCACGGGTGAGCATTTCCCAAAGCACCTGTCGCAGAAGATGAAGAGTCATGTAACAATATTATAAACTTATACAACAGTACACTTACATATATGAAAGTCCACATTCGGTGATAAATGTGAATTCGCTGCTGTTTTTCTTCACCATGTGGAAGGATTACACAGAAATATCATGAATATATAAACACTGCAGAGCATAAAACTGTGAAAACTGTCTGTTTATATAGTATGTGTATTCATATACTGTACAAATAAAACACTAAAAACATTTATGTATTTCCCTTGGAGACCACATGCAACATAAAAAGCAAACAGAAAGGTCCCCATTAGACCTAAAGGCTGTTAGGCTGTTGAAGCACTCCCTTCATAATTCAGCTTCTTTTCAGCTGGGCTTCACTCGTGTCAGAAATAATAACCTGTGTCAACATCTTAAAAACCACATAATGAAAAGGTGAATGAGCGCTGCTTTCAAACATCAAAGAGTAAAACTGTATATGTATGCCACATTCCCAGATTTATGCTTCTTGCCAGCTGCATCTAATTACACATATGTGTTTTACTACCGAAATCAGCTCGACATACTGTACGGGCGTCTCAGGGAGGAACTTAAAGCTGCAGTGATTCTGCAGAAATGCAGACTGTAAAATCCTGCATAGATCTAAGGAGAAATAATTTTAATTAATGCCTTTGAATTTTACAACAGTAACTCACTCTTGTATAATAATGAAAACAACTTCGGAGCAACTGATGAGAGATTCCGCAGTGAAACTACTTCCAAATTACTCTCAGCGGTTTAACAACAATGAAAGACGCAGTAAGTTTCTAAGAGGCTGTACTACTGCAAAGGTCAGAAATGCTGTTTTTGTCCACTTAAGCAGAGAGAAGAAATGTTAAAATGAAAAATATCAGTGGGACCGGTTGCCTGATTCTGTTTTTTTTTTCTTCTCTTAAGAGACTTTAGTGCTTTTTTGTCGACTGCATTCATTTTATTTGATAAAATCTTTTTTTTTTAGACTGAAATAAAAAGGCCTGCCAATCATATGTTTGCTCCAAAAAAAAAAAAAAAGAAAGAAATGCATAATTGGGCTCCAACTTCTTGACCTTGCACTTTTAGCTGCACTTCCTGGTGAATTATTCACTTCTGTGATCTTTGATGTGCAATAATAAATGCATTTTCAAGAGATTTGATTATATTATTTACCACATGATTGAATGAGAAATAACAGAAATCTACCAGGAGCTGTAAAACTTCTATGAAATGGCCTTGACCTACTGTATGAGCCAATGGGTTCTTAGTAAATTTTACAGATTTGGAAAAAAAAAAAAAAAAAAAAAGTGAAAAGAAATTTTTTGCAAAGTCTAAGTGACTCCTGATGTGAAAGACCTCTGTTATATCTGTCCACAATGGCAACCTTTGTGCAATTTTGTAATAACTCATCTCTTTGAAAGAGTGCTGTTATTTCCTCCGCAGGAAGAATGACATGCGTGTGCACGCATGTCATTCTTCCTGCAAACACGATAGCTCGAAAAGTTTTGAATTAATTCTGATAAAACTTTGTAGGTGTGCAGAGCGGGGTCATGTTGACAACCCATTAAAATCTGACTTACGTCCACCAGGTCAGTTTAATGATTTATTGGTCAGAAACTGATTCTTTCAAGTGTGGTGTGTATTGTCAACATATAGAAAGTACTGTATAAAGATTTAAAACATCATATCACATTTGACCTCTGGCCTCTCCTTTAAGGTCACTAGATTGATCTGAAGGTCAAAGTGCTAATAATGTTATAAAGTGCTATTTCATGTTTCTTACTGCCATTGTTTGTATTAGCATAAAGGCATATAGAGGATGATATACGGGGATTCTCAGTATCACATTACTTCGGACCTCTGACCTCTTCATCAGGGTCAAATAAGATTAAAATTTCATAAAATGTCTTTTGTTTGTATGGGCAACATTTAGGAAATGATACTGGTATATGGGGGTTCTTAATATCACATTATAGTTTGCATCCAAATAACATATCGCCTTTGACCTCTGACCTCACTTTTACATATCACATCTGCCTTTCTTTCAAGTTGACCTCAAAATGTGTGACATCTTTAAAGAAAGTAAATGAGCTGCTGAGTTCGTTATTTTACTGCACTACAAACTTCTTAAGGAATTTTAAAAGAACAAAGAAAACAAAATGATATAACGCCACTCCCTTAAAAGTAAATACTGCTCAGAGAGCGAGCTGCCCTGGCGGAGTTTGCACCCTCAGAGTGCTTCTTGTTATTCATTGTTTTCTTTACATTTTCTCTTTATAAAATAGAAGCATACACTACATTTTTTATGATTCAGCGAATCACGGTGACCTCATTTACCACCTTTACATATGTGTACTGGGAATAAGGTCATACAAAGAAGGAAAAAATCAGATTATTTAAGGTTTCTGTACAGTCACACTTCTCTTTGAAACCAGAGGAGTCACCCAGCAAGAATGCAGGTTTAAGGTACTTCCTCTTTGCTAGAAAGTTGATTGAGTTCATCTGGATGTAATATTTCATCACTCATCCAAGTGACTTCTTCTGTCTCAGCTGACTGCAGATTTCCCCAACAGGTCATCGTGCAACTGTACTGGTTGTAAGGTCGGGGAAATCTGCAGTCAGCTGAGATGGAAAAAGTCACAGGGATGAGTGTTGAAATATTTCTCCCACTGAAAATGTTTCATCCAGATGAACTGAATAAACTTTATGGGATTTCCCTTATCTGGACTACTGAGCATGCATCAAGACACTTCATTGGTTCATTGGTTTTGCCTTTTCAGAACCTGGGGTCAGTCCATCTTTTATATAGAGTCTATGGAGCACAAAGTGCCAACATCTTCTGGACAGACAGCCTTCACAATAAGAGCTTTGTGTTGCCGGGAGCACCATCAACCTATTCTTTTTATTGCATAACAAAAAATAATCCTGCAGCATCTGCAGAGTGACTCACGGGTCCTGATTAGTTTAGTTATGTCGTCATCCACCAAAAATCTCTCATGTTCAGTAGATTGATCTGTTTGGCCTGTGGCGCTAATAAGAAGCTTCTCGATAACTTACCACGTCTTACCGGATCTTGGACAATACAGGTTTATGAACTAAACTCATCACACTGAGAAGAAGCGCCCACATAACAGGTTGGGACAAACTACAAACACACAGGCCGCACTCAACAAATACAGTGTTACCATGTAACACTGTTACTGCAACACAGAGTGAGTGGATGCAGTGTTAGCATTACTTTCAGTGTCACATCTTTCATGATACGTCAGAAGGAATGAGTCAGCTCAAGATTAATAACTGCACTCCAAAACCTCCTTTGTGATCTCTGAAGAAATACTTGTGGATAAATGTATTGCTATTACCCAACCATTGCTGCCTGGGCTCTATTGCTAAACCCAGACAGGAAACAGGATTTTAAATAAATGGTCCTCTGAAAGATTGTGCTGCTCTGCAGAGGAGAGGCTGGGTGCTAGGTGAGCAGGACAGGCAGAGACGGGAAGAGATAAACTTTAACTGCATTTACTCAGGGGAGGTTATCTGTTATGTGAGAGCAGAGGGACATGGACACTGAGACCTTTCTATTAACCTCATAATAGAGGAGTATAAATGGTAAGCATCCAGAAAAATGGCATCAGCTGTAGCCTCACAGTGCTCACATTTAAAGTGGCAAAAATCAGACTAAAGAAATCCAGACTAAAATGGACTAAGTCACCAAACATTTTTGGCACTGAGATGTTAGAAGTATGTTATTAAAAACTGTGAAGTAATTATATTTATATCATAAAATACAACTGGAAACAGAGGGTATATTTTGTATCCAAATAAACTAATTCCTACACAGTATTTTTATTATACCTCTGAAGCTCTTTATGTGGTCCTAAGGACAAAAAGTAAGCATCAGAGTTATGGAGATATGTTTGCTACCTACCACACCGTAGGAGAAGGTGTCACAGGTCTCAGACACAGGAAGGCTCTGGATGACCTCCGGAGCCATCCAAGGAAACGTGCCCACCAAGGACATGTGCGTTGTGTGAGTCAGGAATTTAGATGCCCCAAAATCACAGATCTGTAGAAACATAACAATAATCATCATCATCATAAAAGATGAGGGTGACTCATAGTGTTTATTTGGGTATTTAGAGTGACCCATTATTCATAAACCTGTGTCATACTTAAAATACAGCAATCATAGCAGCATGCAGATTTATATTCACCTGATGCTGATGCAAGAAATCTGCAGCAGTGTAATCATATAATTTAGTCCTGGAGTCAACTAATGTTTGAGTCATTGCAGAGTCAAATTAAAGTTTAAAGCTACTGTATAGGTCCGTGAATCATGAACTCTCCTGCAAAGTTAAAGTGTAGTATCTTTTAAAGTAAAGCTGATTTAAATGGCAACTTTCTATATTGCCTGTAAAAATAAATACATTAAAAAAAAAACCTTCACCATAAAAGATCAAAAGAGACAATTTAGGGAGACAGACACTTTAACAAACAATAAATAAAACAGAGATAAAAGCTGCGTCTAAACAGATGGATCGACTGTGTCCACAGATTTTTAGTTAAAGGGGAGAATTCCTTTAGGAGCCGCACATTAAAACGCAGATCAGAGAACTGCAGAAACCATATTTGACATATATGACTTTATATATGACATAAGGTTTCAGCTGATTTACAGGCGGATGAACCTTGCAGGGCTCTTAAAGCAATCGCACACTGCACCAACACAATTACTACCAACTTTGCTGTTGTTTCTCTCTATGTGAGGGATTGTATAAAGCCTCATGAAAGAACTGGTAACCAGTCAGCAGCAGATCAGCAAAAAGGATCCAATTTTCTCTCAACTTAATCCACCTATAGCAAGGAACACATGCAAAGTTAGTCACTGCCCTCTTGTGTCCGTATACCGTAGATAAATAACAAACCAGGATTTCATGCTCTTATTTCTTTCAAATGCCGAAATAGCTAACAGGACCATCACATCACAGACCAGGCTGAGAATGCAAGCATGAGATGTGGCGCTCCAAAAATCCACAGCAGCAAAGCCGGTAGTGTAAGTGTGACTTTCAGGTGCAGAAAAGCTTTTTAAAGCTTAAGTCAGGAAAGTCAGCTGGCCCAAAAAGTCTCTGGATATATTGCAAGGTGGCTGGGAAGTATCAAAGTTTATGATTATAAAATTCAGATTATTTCTGATAATTTTATGATCACTTGAGATTAAATTCCAGACCATGAGTTGCATTAAAAACTTACTTTCAGAACTTTGTCTGCAGATAAAACCACTGAAAGAGGAAAAAAAAGTCAATAAATGCAGGTTTACTTATAATATTTAGGAATTAGATGTTATAAAGTGATGTTATGGTCAGTTACCATTCCTGGACTTTAGGTCTCTGTGGATCACCTTCACAGGAGCTTCTGAATGTAAATAGTGCATTCCTAAAGCAGAAATAAAGAGACGTTTTCAGAGGAACATCAGTGAAAACTCATGTGGAAACTACAATCCCAATTCCAAAAAAGTATGCTATGGTATCTAATGAACCCATATTTAGATTTTTTTGGGTCCTGGGGCAGCACTGCATTAAAAACAGGCATCATTCTGTCATGGAAATCGCTGCATGGGCTCAGGAACACTTCCAGAGATCACGCTCTGTGAACAAAGGTCAGTGTGACATCCACAAATGCAGGTTAAAGCTCTGTGATCCAAAGAAGCAGCCATACGTGAACGCCGCCGTCTCCTTCATTTCAAATGGGCCGAGGCAAAGTAGAAAACTGTGCTGTAGGAAGTCAAATCAAAATGTGAAATTCTCTTTGGAATTTTTAAAACTAAAGATAACTGAAGATGACCAAACATGAGAAGGACCATCCAGCTTGTTATTAGTGCTCAGTACCTGTACAGTATGGGAGTGCATTGGCACCTACTGTATGGAACTGGTAGCATGTACATCTGGAAAGGTACCATCAGTGCTAAAAGGTGTATACAGGTGTCAGAGCAACATGCACTCCCATTCAGGGAAGGGCTTCCATATTTTTAAACCACACACTGCAGATATTACAACAGCAAATTATTCACAGTAGAAGAGTCCGTATGCTGAACTGGGCTGCCTGCAATCCAGACCTTTCACCAACTGGAAAGATTTGGCTCATCATGAAATGAAAAAATACAACAAAGACCGAAGACTTCTGAGCAGCTAGTGCCGTCTGTCAGAAAAGAGTGGGACAACATTCCTCTCCCTTTTTGAGATGTGTTGTAGCCATCAAATTCAAAATGAGACAATATTTTTTCTTTAAATGGTACATTTTTTCAGTTTAAACATGTTTTCTAGTTTCTATTTTGATTAAAATATGAGTTTACAAGATTTACAAAGATAATGCATCTTTCAAATGATAATGTCACATGCATGTATATCAGCAATGTGCAGTGAGGCATGGTGCTCTTTTGAGCAACATACAGTCTTTTTCCTCTTTTTTTAATATTTCCGTAAAGTATAACTGCACCGCCTCAGTCTTCATAGATCACTAAAAGTCTGAATTAATCAAAGTAGCATAGTGTAGCAGTTAGTGCAGCAGATGCTTTAATAGGTGTATTTATGACTGGTAAACATATAATAAGCTAAACAACTTTCAAAGAAAAAGTTCTTAATACAGGTATTAATTTTACTACTTACTGTAGCTACTAGTTCTGTCAAGGATGTGTAAACAATTTTATTTTGTACAATTATGGGCATAAATGAGCTTAGATTAGATTAGATTAGATAATTTTATTGTCATCGTAAGGCCGGCATACAACAGAATTTTAAAAAGTGCAACTCTTTTATGATGCAACACACACGCACATCATCAATAAAAAAAACTCGTAAGACATAAAAAAAACTCATTCATGAAACAAACAGGCATCATATAGACACGCTATAACCATATGTGATGTATGTTTGTGTGGTTGGGGAGGGACAGGGTGGGAGTTTAGGCTCCGGATGGCCGTGGGGAATCAATCTCACAACTTTTTATTTATTTGTTAATAAGACACATTTGAAGTTTACCTTTGGCGATCTCTGCAGCCCATGTCATGATCTGTCCCATGTCCATCTCCTCGCTGACATCACTGGACAGGTAATCGTACAGCGAGCCACCGCTTGCATATTCTGAGTAAACATGAAACATAAAAGTTTGTATTGCTGACAGTGGCTGACACCAAAATTCATGAACATATCGTTCACAGTGTCTTGCTCATTAATTGCTACGGCCTAATGCTGTAGGTGAGCACCGAGCTTTCCTACTGACAGACAGCAATCATAAATCAAACATGGTTAAAACACACTCGTGAACTTTAAGCTTTACTGTCTGTAGACAGAGGCTAGAGTCAAGTGAAGTAAAGTCCTTAAATAGAGATAAACGGGCCTCGGCTAAACAGCAGGAACCCTCCATTTGTGCGCAATAACCTCATCGTATCCCAACATGGCACTGTAAACATGCACAGGCACCGAGACAGGAACTTAATTAACAACCATAAAATACACTGAGGACTTTTATTATTATTATTATAAGCCAGAGTTTCCTGTTGACTTTTTCTTTTTTACTTGTGCCAGAGCAAAAGCTGGATGAAAGCAGACATACAAACTTGTGTTAAACATCATGCAGCTAGTTTATCTATGCACGTAAGGTGAAGCAATGTCTGCTTCTGCACTTTGCACCCATCCACATTCCTTAGATAATAATGACGACCCATGACAGCTCATTTTAGCGTAGTGTCACGGCAGAGTTTTAATCAGCAGAAGAAAAAAAAACGCCTTAAAATGACTATAACTGGTAAATGTACTTTAACCCTGAAACAATACTCGCCTATAATTTATCAGGTTTATGAAGCCGCTGAGTGATAGCAGGTATTGTTAAACTTCTGCAGGTCAACAGAGACAATCAGGTGTCTCAGATAGGTAGCAGATATTGGCCGCGAGAAAGAGGGAACTGATGCTGTGTGTCAATAGAGTTATAACAGAGATGATGAATGTGGGGATGGCAAACGTTTTTTCTCTCTCTCTGCTGCTAATTAGATTCTGCCTTATTAAATAGCGACCGCATCCTACTCCTTGACAACAAAACCTTCCCCTTTCAGAGCTCTGAAGTACAACCAAGGCTGCGAAGGAGTCAAGTGCACCGAGTGTTTCTCCACTAACTTTAATTTGATTTCTGATTCTTTTTAACCACTATTACATAGAAAGCGTGGGCATAACATTTTGCAAAATTCTGCCAAGTCAAACATGCGAAGCTGCTCGCTGTCACGACCCCTTGTGAATAAGGGAGCAGCTGAAAGTAGCTGCTGATGGGGAGGAAAGGGGGAAGGCTTTCTACAGGGCGGGCTCCGTAATGTGGTTGGACCTGAAACCAGACTGAAATTTTCACAAATGTTGTTTTGTTGCAAATATGGAATCAGTTTGAAAATTTTACTGCATTAAAATTTTTATTGCTGGGTTATTTTGTTGTTGCCCTAACTTTCCTGTTATATTATAATACTGGAATTTTAAACCATGGCTACACATTCACTTCAAATTTCGCTTACTGCAGAGATCAACAGGAATCTCTCTCTGACATGTTTTCATTATTTGTTTACCGCTGCTTTTATAATTAGAGTCAATGTGCACGTTTCCACTTCATCTGCAAGTTTACAACAAGAATTGTGTGAATGCTACCAGTTTATCTACAATCTGCAGAGGAAATGCAAAACACTATGTAAAATGTAAATACAGAAAACCACAATCTGTTAGTAGCTCTCTTCCACCCTTTGTAAATCTACACACTTATTAAGTATAGCCATGTTTTATAGGAAAACCTGTGGCTTTATTTTTAAAGCATTTTAATATTTTAGTGTTCCTGTTCAAAAGCACAAATGTCTCTTATGCAATACCCTGTGTTTAGGCTGTGAATGAGGCTGTTTGGCTCATTTACAGAGTGTTTTACTGTCTACTAAACAGAAAGCGAGATATCAAAGCAAGGACGAAATATTAGAAAGATGTAGGCTGAAGGGAAGAACCAGACTTTCCAAACATGCAGCAGTTCCTGAATGTCAGGAGCATTTTTTTTTACAATGGGACAGCGAAACCGAAACTGTTTCGTCAGTTCGCCACAAAAGCCAAAGCAAAGTTTGATATGGCATGAGAAATTGGGTTGAGAGCCTATAACAACTTCCTGTCTACACAAACTGGGTGACACCTTTGGACACCTTTAACAATTAAACTGCATATGCAACATTCAGGAGTGAAGGTCAAACAATAAGTTAATATATTATTGAGCTGGCGGTCCGTTTAAATGACTTCTCTGCGGGACGCCCTGCTAGATGAGAGCACGATGGGCCCCTTGTTTACAACAGTTCATAGCTACACGGGCATTTGAGGTTGCTTTATTCTCCTCAGCCTTTGACCTAAGCAAAAAATGAAAACAGGACCACGCGACTACTGTATGAATGTGTGCACTTCCTGAAGCCTCTGGCATTCACTCACACTTCCATAGAAACTTCTGCCCCATTGAGCAAGCATAGCTTGCTCACCTGCTGCAAACAGATCTGGCTGCTGGATGTTCTATCATGATTTTATCTGGTAGCTCAGCTGTATGACGTTTCTTTTTTAACTGAGACTTACTGTAAATATGCTTCATAATTTATAAACTTACCAGTGACGATTCCATAGTTGGGCGCCTCGACAATCGCACCGTAAAACTGGATGATGTTGCGGTGGCTAAGGACGCTGAGGATTTCAGCCTGAGCAGTGAACACACACAAGAAAATAATATCACTTGGAATTTTTATGAAACTAGAATACAGAATAGAAGCTTTATTTGCATTAGAGTCTAAATAAACAAAGGCTGCATCTATAAGTTTGCACACTAAAATAGAATTATTAAAGATATCCGAAAGCTTAGATATCCCAAAGGTATATGCAGCACATACTATTTACAATATAATATTACAGTATGCAAGCACAGGACACCAGTATAACTATACCATAATGCAATGCATTGGTAACACACATAACATTGTGGTGGACAATGTTAATTATTCTTCAATTTCAATGTAAAAATAAGGTTTCATTTTGCAGAGAGTCCTATCTTTATAAATAATGTCTCACAGCTTAGTTCACCGCAAATGAATGAAGAGGTAATGTGCTTCTCAGGAAGTGACATATTTCACACACATCATCTGACATGACAAATATTCACACTAAATTATGTTGAATGCTGGTACATACACTGCATGTTCTTTCCTTAGCAGCAGATCGCCAACTCATTCACAGTAGCGGATTCAGGGATGCACTGAGCCTGAGTTTCTGTGCTACAATTAAGTGCAGCCCGGTGAAAAAGTACACCTCGTGATCGAATAGCTTGTCAAACCACTTTTAGCAGCAGTAACTTCAATTAATCAGTTTCTGTATAACTTCACTGGTCTCTCACATCCCCACTCTTCTTCATAATTCTTCATTGAGGTTTAAGCACAGCTCTCTTCAGGTACCGCCACAGTATTTCAAACAGGACTTTGACTTGGACATTGCAACACCTTGATTCTTTTCTTTGCTGCTGTGCTTGGGCTCATTGTCCTATTGCATGACTCAACTTTGGTCAAGTTTTAGCTGCCTACAGATGACCTCACATTAGATACTTTGGTATACAGAGGAGCTCATGGTCGACTCAGTGGCTTTCCTGTGGTTGCAAAATATGACCAAATCATCACCCCTCCACCACCGTGCTTGACAGCTGATATGAGGAGTTTGTGATGATATGCTGTGTTTGGTTTTCATCAAACATGTGCATCGTGGCATCTGTTCAGATGCAACCTTGCAAACAAACTGAGCTTTCAAACAGAAGAAGCTTTCTCCTGGCAACCCTTCAAAACCAGCCATACAGTACGTGTTCATTGCTTTTCTAATTATATTGTCATGAACGTTAACATGCTAACTGGGGCCTGTAGAGTCTGAGATCTAGCCTTTGGGCTTTGTGCATTTTGTCAGAGCATTGCACGGTCTGACCTTGGGGTGAACTTACTGGGACGTCCACTCCTGGAAAGCATTGCGTTAACACACAAGAGTGGATGCTCCAAACCACCAAGCTGGCAAAACTTCTCCTTTTATAAAGGTGCTCACACTTGCTGGTGATCAGTTTGTTAAATGCCTTTGATTAGCAGCCCGATGCCGATACTTACCCTCTTAATTCCAGTGAAAGCAATGAGTGTGTGCTTAGTTTCCAAAGAACTGCACAGAGTCGTGTAAAAATGTTCTTTTCACAGGAGCACAAAACACAAAGTAAGCTAAAGTAAGAGGTTCAAATTATGACCTGATAACTGCACTGAACGCTTCCACAAACTGATTATAAAAGTGCCGCCATCCTGACCTAGACATGAGTGCATGAATAAAAATTTACTGCAGTCCATTTAGAACCCAGTCACAGTTAACTTAAAGTAGATCACTGAAGGATTCACCATCTGTGAATTCACTATGATTAATTCCATAAAAAGTAGAAATGAGAACTTCCTGGTTCTCCTGATGCTCCTACAGTCAAAGAATAACAGAACTCTGTGGCATGGCTCTCACACCCTAACTGGACGACCATGAGTTTTCCCCTAAGTTTCTTGGTCCCATGGAGTCTTTTGGAGCATATACAAAGACATATGAATGCATAATTGTGGCCCAGAGAGTTTAATGTGTAACCATTTTTTTTTTTGAATGAACAGAAACCTGATAAAACGAGCTCATTTGATCGTAACCAAACACTATAATTAAAGGAACATCTGGTTCAATGTGAAAGGATTACATTATTATTCCCATTGAACTATCATCTCCCCCAACACTTGAGTGAAGTTGAATGGATATCTGTGATCTTTTGCAATTTCATAAAAGAAACAATGAACAATTTTCTGAGCATCCGATCGCAGGCCGACACACATAATACGATTTCCCTGAAAAGATTTCAAAGATAATTCTGTTTTGTCTTTAAGACAATGGGCCTGCGCTTTCAAAGAGACTTCAGGAGCAGCCTCTCCTGTAATGGGGCCAAATACATTCTTTCATTTGGCAATAACGTTTCTCTCCCAGCACACTGCTCTGAGAGGGGGAGTATAATGACCATGAGTGATGGATACAGAAGTCACCACATCTTGCTAAATGGGATAGCAATTAAAATGATTACTACACTGACAATTAAAAATATATGAAAAAAAACCCCAGGTAATTAAGACTCCTACCTCATTTTCAATCTTGAGCAGTTTTTTCACCGCCACCTCTTTGTCCCGGGAAATCCACCTCGCCCTGTACACACTTCCAAAACTGCCACCACCACAGTTTTCATAGAAGTGGATGTCATCAAACTTGATTTGCACGAAAGACAAGCCGGGAGGCAACATCTCATAATGGCACTCAGTTCCGAGTCGACTTCTAAAAGGGGTGGGGACAGGGGGGTGGGGGGGATCACGGGAAAGGAAGGAAGTCTGGTTCACAACAAAATCCTCTGTGGTCAAACAAACTTACTCCATCACTGTGAGGCAGCATTTCTGAGTGTGGCTGCAGGTTTGAGGCTGCTTTGCTGCTGGCTGATGGAGCATGTCAGTGTGATATCCCTTGTTTTATCTGACCATTCCCTGTCTCTCCCTCCTTTCCACATTACAGTCCTCTTCATCAGTACCACTAAGCAATGGGCCCAGGGTCCAGGCTTGCTTGTATAAGGACAAAGGCATGTCTGGTATGCTGGGATCATGCAGCTAAAGTCACAGATTACTCCAGCAGGTTCTGCTGTGTTTGGTTAAAAGCTGGGACAGCATAAAATTCCGACAATAAAAACTGTTTCTGTTTTAAGACAAAAAAAAAAAAAAAAAACAACCTTGAGAAATCCTCATATTCTCTTTATCTATTTAACTTTTAAAAAAAAGGTGCTCCTGCTTGTGTTAAGGCCAAACATGATGATGATGTGTGTGCAAGCCAGGGTTAGTAGTATAATGCTTGCAAACCGGACACCACACAGATTTATTATCATATCCTTTTGTTTGTCTGTAGCGGCATAAAAGCATCTTGTAAAGAAATAATTCCATCATTACAGGAAATTATAGCATTGCTATTGTTCATAGATTTCCCATTTACAGCTGAGCAATTACGGCTTTTAAAAGGCTGTTACCTGGGTCCTCATAGGGATTACTATCCATCACCACGGGAAATGCCTCCATTGTCACAGAGGGGAGCCATTGCTCTCTGCTGATTTACTTGTATTCATGCTATACTTAGCCTCACGGCAATTTGCTCAGTGGACCAGCCCCCCAAGTATTGTCTGACCACTCAAGAAGCCAGGGTTACTGGGATATGGGAGTACTCCTACAGTCATTGCTGCCAGTTTCTCACTTAATAGCAAACACGGCTGCGAGCACTGCAACAATAAGGCCTGACAGCCACATGTCAAACCACAGGTAGTCACTGTATTCTCAACTAAATGATGAATTAATCACTCAGACAGCGAGGTCAGCTTCTATATCACATCTCCACAATTTAAAGTGTGTCTATACAGTATGTAGATATTACAATCTTAACCAATTTTAACCCCTAATCAGTTACTATGCTGTGCATGATATATAAATATTATCTGTGTGGGGGTTAAATCACTGGTCAAAACATTTAACAACAAAAGAAAGAAATACTGTATGAGCAAGATTAGGATTATAGTGAATGCGGTATTACTTTGTTGTTATTACATGTTTACAACAACCTTATATTAGTGCACCACACTCAACAGCCTACATCAACATGTCTGCACAAATGGATGTGCAGTATGGATATGCCGCCTATTTTGAAGCTGTTGTTTGAGAATAACTGGATACCAGTAAACAATTTAAAAAACATACATACCGATATTCAGTGTGACGGCTGGCGCTCCGGAGCAGCTCGTCGTCCGCGCAGGTAACGCCGGGAGCAACTTTAAGAAACAAGATCAGTTCCGGGAAATCACACGTGACGTTGCTTGAGTTCTCCGATCCCCGGTGGTTTTACTGGTTGCACAACTTGCAGCCAGCTGAACTTGACCGTATCCAACACATGATACTGATGACAACAGCTCCCCCTGCTGGACAAAAAGCACGACAGCTACATGGTGGACGCTCCAGGATGTTGGACGGCTCTCAAACACAACTTCAACAGCACAACATGGTATTAATTATCCCTTACTGTATTGTTTAATTGTATGTTTTTATTGGGTTATTTCATTCTGTAAAAAAAAAATAATAAAACATGAATTTACAACCCCAGTTCCCAAGAAGTTGGGACACAGTGTAAAATGTAAATAAAAACAAAATGCAATGATTCGCAGATCGCATAAATTTGTATTTTACTCACAATAGAACACAGAAAACAAATGTTTAAACTGAAACATTTTACTATTCCATGAAAAAAATATCAGCTCATTTTGAATTTGATGCCAGAAACACATTTCAAAAAATTTGGAGCAGGGCCATGTTTACCACTATGAAGCATCCCCTGTTCTTTTAACAACAATCTGTAAACATCTGGGCTGAAAGACCAGTTGCTGGACTTTTTGGGAGAGGAATGACCCATTTATGTCTGATAGAGGATTCTAGCTGCTCAGCTGTCCTGGGTCTTCTTTGTTGCAGTTTTCATTTCATGAAAGGTCTGGATTGCAGGCAGGCTTGTTCAGCATATGGACTCTACTACTATGAAGACACTGCCTTTGTAATGCCTGCAGTGAGTGGTTTAACATTGGCTTGCAGAAATATGGGAGGCCTTCCCTGAAAAAGACATCATCTGGATGGGAGCATATGTTGTTCTGAAACCTGTGTAGACCCTTCAGCACTGATGGTGCCTTTCCAGATGTGCAAGCTGCCAATTCCATAGTCACCTATGCACCCCCATATCATCAGAAATCCAGGTTGGTTTTTTTAACTGAGCACTGAAAACAAGACTGATGCTCCCTCTCCTCACGTGGCATCCATTTTTTCCAAAAATAATTTTAACTAGACTGAATGGCATCCCAGAAATCATTCCATAGTTTTTTTTTAAGGGGTGGTACTGTTACGACTTGCCTTGTAAGCCGTGGCTGTAGCTCAGCAGGTAGAGCAGGTTAGTGGTTCGATCCCTGGCTGTTCCAGTCTGCTCAAAGTATCCTTGGGCAAGATACTGAACCCCAAGTTCATCTCTGATGTATTCATTAGAAAGTGTTCGTATGAATGAGGAAGAATGAAGACATGTTGCATAAAGTGCTTTGAGTGCTCAGATAGAGTAGAAAAGTGCAATGTAAGAACTGGTCCATTTGCAATTTTTGTCATTTTAAATGACAAACATTTTTAGCTAAAAATGGCAGCCACAGTACACACTGACATACCAGAAGAGCCTGACAAAACTCTTCCCAAGCCAGTGATAGACTGGCAACATGTCCAGGCTTTGCCTTTTGTGCCATGGCAGCCGGGATAAACAGTTAAGAAAATGGGTGGATGTTTGTTTTTTAGCTGTGAGTCATTCCACTGAGACAGTTTAGTAGCATGAACACAATAAACTGAGATTTGTTAACTTTCTCCTGACATTTCACCTTTTACTGTTTGTAGCCCATCCTAGAGAATATCTCTAGGACATCTGTACCAGTGAAGCCGATGAGGTTTTTAATATGTGATCTATGCATATTATTATCTTGGATTAGCTGCAGTATGCGGTTGTTGTCAGATTTATTTGTGCATGTGCACAAACTGAGATCTTTTTATTTTGGTGATGATATGACAATAAAACTGATATATTCAGACATGCAACAAGATGCTTGGCTTGAAATCGTCATTCTGTGAAGATCTCTCCATTAAAGCCCTATATCCACGTTCCAATCAATCAGAAATATAACCGCTGTAAGACTTTCATCATTTCAGCCACTCCGGAAGCTTGTTGGAAAATCAATAAAATCACCAATGACTCATTTAATCCATGCAAACTCACAACGATGAGCCTTTCTTAATCAATAAGACCACCTAAAGGAAATGAATCACCCAAATATAGTGTACTATCTATTTGAACTAATACAGAAATAGGTCACTGAAAAAAAAAAAAACTTTAACAGTATTTTCAACTAAATGAGGCATTTACTTAAATAACATAGTTTATTTA
This sequence comes from Cichlasoma orientale, assembly GCA_034780415.1. Lineage (NCBI taxonomy): Eukaryota > Metazoa > Chordata > Actinopteri > Cichliformes > Cichlidae > Cichlasoma > Cichlasoma orientale. The sequence continues at coordinate 79,202 of JAVDPK010000113.1, forward strand.
AAACGTGATTAGCAAACACTGCCATTAATAGAAAACTAATTAACTTCAATTTAGACAGATCAAGATTTTATAAATGATGTATTATGTATATATGTATCCCAACTATAATGGTTTATATGACATCACACTTAACGTGAGACATCTAAGACTCATTTATGATCTGAATACTCTTTTCATTGCACAGTTAATCTAAGCAGTAGATTTGGGCATGTTTAAATGCTATTAATCACTCATTCTGTCTGTGGGTTGTGGGGAACGGAAAGCATAAAGCGACCATCTGTTTCACTGTTTACACAATTCACAGGTCAACAGTATAAGTCAACAATAAAAATCTTTCATGCACTTTTAGAAATGAATGGAACTAAATGAATGTTTGATCAACCACACAAAATCGCTGGAAGCTAAACTTGAGATAAGAATTTAACTACGTTTAATCGGGTTTCTCTCCTGCTGACCCAAAAACTTTCAACCTAAGAGTTCAGAAAATACAAAACCAATTCTTAACTAAACAAATGCACCCAAGACGTTTAGTGGCACTAATGAGCTACTGTACACAAGAAAGGTTACAGTGCTGTGTCAAAGCCACTCCTTTTGGCTGCATTTTGTTCTGCTCTCTGTCAGGATGATCCCACACTGCTTCGATAATAGAATAGAATCTTTATTGTCACTGTGTTTCATAGTGGATCAAAATTTGAAGCTACTTTTCCGCGTTCATAATTCCATCAATTTTGACAGGATTCCAAACATCACTGACTGAAACGCAGCCCCAAACCATGACAGAGCCTCCATCGTGTTTTACAGATGCTGCAGACCCTCACTGTTGTACCTCTCTCCTAACTTCCTCCGTACATACTGACGATGATTCGAACCAAAAGTTTAAAATTTGGATTCATCGCTGCATCAGACCTGCTGCCACTGATTTTCAGTCCAGTTCTTGTGTAATTTGGTGTACCTCATCCTTTTCTCCCTATTTTTGTCTGTTATGTGTAGACACACAACTGGTTCATCTCTTGAGTTAGGTGTCTTTTTATGCTTGAATGATTCATAGGTCAGTATTAAGTGGCTTAAGAAACAAAAATAAATCCACTGTACATGCTCAGGTACAAGGACTGAAAATGAGTGAAAAAGCAGCCAATGTCCAAAGAGAAACGTCATATTATTGAACACAACAGTAATGAAACTGCAGCAAACAAATACATCTAAAAGGTTTTATTATTTAGAGCGCACAAAAGGTTTTCAGACACTTATGATATCTCAGGCTTTAAAGAGAAATGTGCTCACATGAATAAAAAGATTAAACAACCATAATCCTCTGCATGCTGCCATCAAAATAAATATCTGTATACAATTTACAACACAAGATTCTTAAAAACTTAAATATGTATAAATATTGTCCGATACAAAATATATGAAACAACTGAATAGAGCTTACACAATCTGATGAATGAGCTCCCCCCCCCCCAAACATCATTTCTTCATGCTGTTTCATTTGATATCTGCACGACAATGATATGAGGAGGTACGTCACCTGCTGACAATTACTGCTAAAATATCACAAATTACTGTAATAAAAGGCTTAACAAGTCAGGCTTCTGTAACAATATCTTATTATCTGATACAACATCAGGTCCACGTCATGGAGTAGCATCTTTGTGTAATACTTTTGTCCCTGAATAGGTCTCAAGACCTGCGGGGCTCGAGTCCATGAGAGAGCTGAGTTAGCATCCTTTGGTTATCGATCACGTTGAGCTGGCGTACGTAAGTCCAAACATCCGGGTGGTTCTTGCTTGGCAGTGGTGACTCTGGGCCTAATTCCATAGAAAAGATGGGTGGTGTCGGGGCAAAGTGTGAGAACAATGTATAACCTCATTATATAAAAATCAGCCAGGGACCCTAAAATATTTGTATTGTGCATTTTGAAAATTATTTCTGCTGATTGATTTCAGAAATAAATTCATTATACATTTTTCCAACGTTATACTTCCAAGATATATTTTGTTTATTTTTTACATGTTTTTATTTTAATAAGTGGCGTTGTGTTATATTAAGTGTGACATACAGGGGTTGGACAATGAAACTGAAACACCCGGTTTTAGACCACAAGAATCCCTTTCAGACAGCTTCCTCTTGCGTCGACAGTTGCAGGATGTGGTTCATCCTTCTTGGTGGTATGCTGACGTTACCCTGGAAACCGTGGCTCTTGTTACATCACAAAAACTTGCTGTCTTGGTCACAGATGTGCCAGCGAGACGTGCACCAACAATTTGTCCTCTTTTGAACTCTGGTATGTCACCCATAATGTTGTGTGCATTGCAATATTTTGAGCAAAACTGTGCTCTTACCCTGTTAATTGGACCTTCACACTCTGCTCTTACTGGTGCAATGTGCAATTAATGAAGAATGGCCACCAGGCTGGTCCAGTTCAGCCATGAAACCTCCCACACTAAAATGACAGGTGTTTCAGTTTCATTGTCCAACCCCTGTATGTGAAATTAGGAAACTTACTGAATCTCTGGCTCCTACAGTATCTCACTATCTTCACTGTGTTAGCTATCATCCGCTGCAAGACAAAGAGCAATGATCAGCAACTAATATCGCCAATTAGCAAAAAAATAAATAAATAAAGATATACACCAACTCATAGACAATAATCTGCACAGCAGAGCCTCACCATTTTCTCAAAATTGACCAAATTGTCGATAAATGTTTTGTTGCCCTCATGAGTAAATGTCATGTCTGGAAAAAAAGACCAATTGTAAAGTGTTAAAGCTTTTGAAGCAATTCAACAGCAAAACAATTGTGGTCTACAGGTCAAAACGATGAACTGTCATCTGATAAATTGGCCTAACCTTTGATCAGCAATGGCATAAAAGGAATGATGGGAGGTTCCAGTTTGGCTACTGTCAGCCGGTACGCCCGGTGGTTCCTGGACGGATCCTGTGGAGACAGTCATGCCGTGGATCAATCCCAGTCTGGACACTAACCTCATACTTTACTCTAACCAGCTGACTCTTCTATAATTGAATTCAGCTTACCATCAAGTTTTCAAATTCCACATAAAACTTCTTGAATTTGCTGGGAAGTTTCTGCAAACAAAAATGACAGAGGACCGTTTACATGCAGTTAATTTATTAATAATTTTCCAAAGACAGACTACGTATAAGTACAAACCTCCCAGGTCTGACTCAGTCTGCTCACGGCCGGGTTACTCAGCCCCATAATGATAGCAAAGAAGGCATTCAGATTTCTGTACTCCTTACAGCTTTAACACAAAACAGGAAGTGGAAGTTAGGCTGGCAAAAAAACCAAACTGCAAACCAAACAATGAAAAGAAAGCTACATACTGGGCAGCAATCTTGATAAACTTCTTAAGGAGCTGCACTCGTTTGCTCAGCTGGGGACATAAACACATCTCAGTGATCACCCAAAACTGAATTTCATTGAACCTCCTCAGGAACAGGTCCAGGTTCACGGTGGTTTTCTTCACGTACTGTCTCCCAAATGTGTGGTAGATGAGCTCAAGCTGCACGATGCAGAAGAAAAGCAGCAGATTTTTATGTGAATAAGCAACTGGACTATCTGAATAATTAATGCCAATACATAAAATAACTCTTATAAGGAGGGGTTTATAATCAGTTCTGCTTTTTAATACCTCGTGCACACAGTGGAAAAGCTCCCAGTCATAGGAAGTCATGTGGTAAGCCACGTCCTTAGAGCTCATCAACTCAAAGCTGGCCAGTGAGCCTGCACAGTGACTCTCCTGCTCAGGTAAAGGGCTCTACAGAGCACAAAAACACATTACAGTCATAAAAATAGAGACTAAAAATGTAATTAAGTAATACTATAATTTCTATCAAGTCACTGAAATTCTTAAAGCCAGCTGGTGGCTAGGAGTGTAGAAGACTTCATAAACATGCTGTGTGGGTGATTTTAGAACAAGAGTGATATACTGCACAGCTGGAGATGGACCTGCAGCTCATCTACATGTTAATGTGGGAGTTTCTCATGTACATGTAATTTGTAACACACCAAAGAATCCAACTGGTCCCTCCGGCAGACAAACAGCCGTCCATTAATGCTGAGTGTGGAGAACACCGACACATCGTTGGGCTTGAAGATGGCTTTCTCTGTAAAACAAAGATGTTAAATTAAAAAAAAAAAAAACTCATGGAAAGCATCCATTTGTGTAGCGCCTTGAGTCAGCCTGAAAAATAATAACCATTAGTTGGCTTGCCATAAGATTTAGAAGAAGCACGCAGGTGGCTCAGTACCCTATTTAGCTGTTACTTTTTCTAGCTCTACCGTGAGGATGACATTTTCATTACATTTCCCACACGCTTTGTGACCCCAAAACATTTAATTTAGGAGTTTAAAAAGTGCTGTCAGCCACCAGTGCTACCGCTCAGCCTCCTGGCTGTAGAATCTTTAGGCGGCACAAACCTCTTGAAAACACAAGTCTTTTTAGGCTGAGGGGTAAAAAAAATATACATTTGTCCAAATATATAGGAAACTAATGTCATTAGCATCAGAGGGCATCAATAAACTACATTAAATGTCAGTATGCTGACATTAGACGTTTGCTCAGAGTGTAATATTACACAGACAGAATAACCTGTTATTGTCAGGATATGCTTTTTTTTTTTTTTTAATCTCCAAGTGGTTAAAGTCTTAGTTTTATGTAATCTATTGGATAACACAACAATATCATTAGAAGACAGGACACATTTTCATTGCTATGCGGATGATACCCAGCCAGTGTAAAGTGCCTTAAGTGACCGTTCTTGTGAACTGACACTAATTAATTGAATTGAATTGAAACTGTTGAAAGTAACACACGCCTAGAGTTTACTTAGCAATAACAGACTTTTACTTTTTAGAGATATACTGTGAATTCTGAAAGTTCTGGGACCCTTTTAAATTTTTGAGGAAGTTTTTTTATTACTTAAAATATATTACATTTAAAAAAAAAAAAAAAAAAAACTTATCTAAACACAATACTCCAAAATAACAGTTTTGGAAGTTTTTTTTCTAAATGCATTACCAAAAAAAAAAAAGACTAACATCATGCTTCCTAGCTTACTTGGTTTAAACACCTTTAAACACCTTTGGCAGCAGCGACAAACCTAACAAACCTGATCCTACAAATCTGGCTGCCTTCCTTTGAAAGTCGCTCCCAAAATTTTCTTGGCATTAATACTCAACTTCAACCAGCTTGATTGTAGATCATTAGTGCACTGCTTTAGGTCTCGCCAGATACGCTGTTGGGTTCAGGTTTGCATACTGAGCCACTCCTCAGACCAGATGCACAAAACTAATTCAGATTCATGACTAAAACTTTGTGTATGCACAAAGGCAGAAAAGTGCACACACATTCTTTTCATTCGATTTATGAATCTACACACAGACATTTACAAGTCTCGAACATCCTGAAATTTACCACATGTGCTTCTTATTTCTACTCTCATCTTTATCCATTTATTACAGTGGAAGATGTGCATTATGCTTCACGGAAGAAGTTGAGAAAATGGAAAAAGTGGGTTTGTAGCTCTCAGTTCTGGAATAACAAAGAGAAGAAAAGCTGCTGAAGAATAAAAAAGTAATGAAAGCTAAGCTGTGAAGTTCAGACCAAAGGACTCTGGCAGATGTAAAAATAAATAGTTGAACTACAAACAAGAAGCAAAAAAGCACATCAGTTCACAGAGAAAAAGCAGCTCATTATGCAAGGCAGCGGATTTATAACACCAACACTGGCTGCCAGTATTATTAATATTTATAAGAGGACCAATACAATTAGTATATTTGAAGTGAGGTTTGTGAATGGTAAATTTTACACTTTAATGTAGACAGGTGTGTCTGTAACAGACTGTTTTCTTCTATAAATTCCATCTCACCTTATTGTTTATCTTCATTTCACAGTATGGCTCGGCTCAATTTCAGAACAAAAAACTCAGATTTATGCGGGTTTATGTGTGAGGAAGAGGCCTTTTCATTACACACAATTTATACATGAGACCAAAGGAGTTTTTCCAACGTCCAAGTCTTGTGGTTTTTTTGTTAGTGTGCTTCTTCAGCCTGAGATCCTGAGCAGTACCGAAAACGGAAAGTTTCTCCATCCTGACGAGTCTCCCAGGCCCTGTGCAGCAAAACATCCCCACTGTTTTTGACTACAGGGATGATATTAATAACATAATATCTAATTTCATCCACACACGTTGTTGGGAATTGTGCCCAAATGTTCCAATCTTCATTAAAAAAAAATCCTACATTTGGGAATAACGGAGGATACTCAACTTATGGCACTTTCAATGCTGTAGAAATGTTCTTATGTCCTTCCCAGATCTATTCCTTGATACAATCTTCTCAGGCATGTCTCTAGACAAGTCTCTCAACCTCATGGTTTGATTTCTAACACAATTGCAAGTCCTTAAATAAACCATTTTGTACCTTTTCTTTATTATGTCCAGTGAATTAGGCACAGGTAGACCCAGTCAATGTGTAAGAAAATCTCAAACAGAAGAAGGATGCACCACAGACTGATAATAAAGGGTGCAAATATTTATGTAAAAGTAACATATCAGTGTTTTATTTTTGTGCATTTGTGACTATAAAATTAAATATATTAATTTTAGGATCCAGAAAACTTTCTGGATGCTCTTTAAGAACTCTTTGATAATCCATTCCAAGTAAGAGAGCCGCATCAGCTTTGTTTACTTGCCACTGGTAAGGGAAGTCCAGGTCAAGTACAGAGGAAGGCAGAACTGCTTTAAAACTTTCTGGCAAAGACAAATATCACTACAGTAAAGAGCAGCCACTAGCACCAACAGCTGTCTGCTGAATGTTATGAGGAAAACTGAGCTCAGGTTATTTCTTGGGCCACTTAAAGGCCATTCTTTAGCACCTACTAAAGCAGCCATTTACCATCAGCAAACTGGCTGCAAAAGGTCACAAATCATCTAGAATGACTTAATACACCACCTGCTTTGGCTCTACCTTTTCCCCATCTTCAATCATTTGACAAGTAGCTACTGCCGCTCTTACCTCCCGCTGAACTGAGGCCGACCAGGAGCAGGTCCTCTGCTGACCCCAGCTTGTCGGCCACAGCGCCGATGACCTCCCTGACTGAGGCGGCTACAGGGACCCGGATTGTGGTGTAGGTGTGGTCACAGCAGTACACTTTGAACAGGACTGGAGGCATGAATTAGAGCAAAAACAGGGCTGTCAACAAAAAGGAATGACTGCATGGTGCAGAAGCACTACTTACTATAATATAAAACAGTACCGTTGGCCATGGGCTTGTACTACTTGGATCAATGTGCGAGGAAATAAGAAAGAAGAAAAAAAAATATTTTTTAAATTTGTCCATTCTTTGTTTTTCAGGATCCACTGTTTCGGTAGCAAAATTCTAAAACACTACTTGAATAAAACAAGCTGACAGGAAAAAATATATACTCCTTTATAGTTATACATTAGCTGTGTATATGCCTTTATTTTTTAGGAGTGACAATCTGTTAGTTCACCATATGACAGCATTTTCCATGTATGATTTCGCAACCAAACGAGGGGCATTGGTGACATCATCAGCCTAACTGATGCAACCAAGTGATCACCTGGCACTCATGATATTTATCTAAAAACCTTTACTTTCTCCTTGTGATGGTGAAACTGCAACGCTTCTGTTATTTTTCTGCAGTAACTCTACACAAAATGTGCAAAAGCAAATTCACTCTTACTACAAAATTCTGCATGCTGTAATCAATAAATGGGCTGAGAGACCAAAACATCCTCTCATCCATTTTCTTAAACATCTATCCAAATTAGGCCAGCTAGCACAGAGACACACACACACACATACACAGAGAGAGAGAGACCCACAAACTCTCACATCCGCACATACAGCCAATTTAGAATCACCAATTAACCTCACAAGCATCTCTTTGGATTGTGGGAGGAAGCTAGAGCACTCACACCGGCGCAGGGAGAACATGCATATTCTGCACGAAAAGGCCCCAGATGACCAGCCCAAAACCTGGCTGCTGTGAGATGAACTAAAGAACAAGAGGTGCCTAATCAACATGCTTTAACAGGAAACATCCTCTCTATGAGCTGCATGCCTCAGTTTCAAATGTGTCGCTTTCAAAATATTGATCATTACAGCACCAGCGTGCTGCATAACCATAACTACTTTATCTTCAAGTGTCTGAAATGAATGTCTGTGTAATGAATCCCGGCTCGCTTTAACACGCCAATAAAGAGTTTCAAATAGAAGACATAATGTGACAGACAGCAGCCCAGCTATGCATGCATACGATCACTGGACATTACTCACTTTCATCGCTACTCCTGATGGGCTGACGTTTCTGAAGCTTCTCATCTCCCACACTGAACTGCCGCAGCAGGACTTTGTGCTGTGTGAGAATTGTAGGCTCACAGTTTGGGTTCACAGAAATTTTAATGAACGTGAACTGTCATTTTGAACTAAAAGAGCCTGTCTTATACCTTTTTCTGTGAGGATCTGGCATCTTCAGCACTGAAGAATAAAAAATTAAACAACAATTAATGAACCTTTAGTTTAGTTTGATCATTTCCCAATAAGAACCAAGAGACAATTTTCTTAAGGGCATTGCTCCTTTAATGCTCAGCACTGACCGCATGCTGCAGTATTCATCCAAACTGAAACCTAAAAAAAACAAAGCTCCAACTTACTTGAGTTTTACAATTCTTTCCAGTTCTGTTAGTTGATCCCTGAGGGCTGGAAGTGCTTTGGCATCGTTAGATACTGCCATAAGAAACTCCTGCGAAACACAGCAAGCTCTGAGTGAAACAATGATTTGGAAGAACTAATAAAAAATCATTTTAACATAAATTTATTGAGGAGTTATGGAAGTGAAATGAAGAATTTTTTCCCCTGAAGCACGACATCGCATTCAGTTAAGTCAGTTTATCAGGAATCATATTAGATCATATTATATTAGACACACATGTTCTTATCCGTCAAAGCAGATTAAAAACATATATATACACTGTGCTTGTACCTCACACAATGCAGTGCATTTAATAAGAGCTGTTTATATTCTTATGTCCACGTCTATAATAAATGCACATTCAGAAGAGCTGATTCAGCGATTCTGATTCACTAAAAGGTGTCTGTTTATTTAAAGCGAGGGGAGAGTGTAACTAAACTCTGCAGACACAAGGTGTTTGTTCGCAGCCGTAAATAATATTGCAGCGAGTGACTGTCAGCATTATATCAGTGAATCTACTTCAGTTTGGACATCATGCACTCACACATTCTTTTGATTTTCCATCACTTTTCCATCACATCACAATTAGTTATGGTTAGAGGTGTGGAGCATCCAAACTCCCAACCTTCCAATCTGAATGGAAACACACTGGATCCGGGGAGACCCCACCCAAGAAAAAGCAGGACCTAAAGTATCCACTGCCGGAATCTCAAAGCTGGACACCAAAAGTGCCGTGTGATGAGTCAGAGCTGTTTTGGGGGGGATCTGCACATTATTAGGCAGACAGCTCTGATGTTGTGACTTTTCTGTAAGTATAGCAGAGGTTAGAACAATATTCATATAAATTAAGGCTGACCTCCAGGAACATCACTGAGACATCCTCTTCCTGCAGGTGATCTCCATGTACAGCAGCCCATTGCATCACCAGCCGGATGACCCTGCGCTTGTTGTTAAGAGTGTAGTCCAGCTTCTCCTGCTCACTGCCCTGTGAGGCCTGGGCATGGTAGCTGCACAGCAGTTAAAGTTTAAAACAATGTAATTGCAGCAAAGTGATCAGCTCTCTGCTTTCAGGTTCACAGGCGTGGTAAAGAATATTTAAAAACATGAGGGAACACAGCGCTGAAAGGATATTGGGACATCAACCCCGGACATAGCTGACTGTTTGGTATGAAGACACAGTGCATGAGCACAAAGTCATCTAAGGCTGAGTCTGTGATAAAAAAAAAGAAAAGAAAGAAGCTTATGTCAAACACCTGTGTAGCCAGTGAAAGAGAGCATCAAAGAGTGGCGTCAGGCCTTGATCCTCATGGCCCCGTCTGTGTCACCTCTGCCGGCAAATGAAAACCATATGTATCCACACAAGCGAGAGTAATTAGATCAGCTCTGTGATGTGTGGCTAATTATAGACAAGAACAAACGGGTCAGTGCAGAGCACTCGGTAGAGGACAGAGGAGAGAAACAGAGCCAGAGAGAGCGGAGGAGAATAACGCATAGGTGAACACTCTTCACAATAAATGATCATCGTATTGACAGACTGTATTTGATGGCACTAATCTGACACATGGGATGTGTCGCGTTGAGCAGTACCTGACTCTGTGAATTGAGAATCCAATCGCATCATTTCAAGGAGGTGCTCCAAAATCTTCTCCGGCGTCCCAGACATTACCTTGTATCTGCAGCAACACAGAATAAAACACACCCTTCACTAATCAAGAAACTCTGGCTCTTAATGCTTGATGACACAGCTATGGCCCTTCACTGTTCCTTTAACGTGTGTCTGTGATTGCTTCATTTGATAACAATCCTATTTACAATCAGTGTTCTTGGCCAGCTGAAGATGAAGGGGAGTCTGGGCTAAGTGCCACGAGAAAAGCCGAGGGGGAAAAAAATGAGGGGGCATCTTCTACGTGAAGGAGAATCAACACAATCCAGCCACGGTTGTTTTCATTACTTGATAACAGCGTGGCAGGAAGGAGCTACACAAGCAATGCCGTGTCTTCCCCACTCATGGGGGAGAACACTGTCTTGACACTCTTATGTGTGAGGAGTGGAGTTGATTAGAGGGCGACCCTGAACAAGTAATTGTGACTTGCCAGGCCTTCTTTTTCCCCTAGGAGCAAGGCCATCATAACCATTAATATGTCTCTCCAGCAACTGCGGTGCAGTGACAGATGCATTAAGATAACACTTGTTGGCTGCAGCTCACAGGATTGCTGTGTGTGCGCTGCCTGCATGTTATCTGCTGGTCACACTGATTGTTATAGTTCAGTATTTTTTTTTTTTTATTGTTCACAAATTCAATCACAAGTGAACTTATTTTAAAGATCTTCTGCGGTTAAATAAAAGCAGCAATTAAATTATACCATAACATAAAGACAGCTGACGATGCAAGTTTAACAGACGCCTGCCAGACAGTGCAGCTCTGTGCAGCACTATGCATGCATTAGTGATGCATGCATAGTGCTGCACAGAGCTATGCATGCATTAGTGATGGGCACTTTTACTTGTAATGGGAAGACGAGGATCCCTGGACTGAGGTGCGACTGCTGCTGAGGCTCTTCTCTAACACCAGAACGTCCTGACCGTGCTCCTTCAGTCGAACAGTGTTGGCTTCCACATCCTTCACGCATGCCAATAAACACAAACACATTTATGTATTACCTGTTAATAATGGTGTTTGATTTTATAGTCATGAGACCTGATAAACCCAGGTTACCTGACACAGGTCACAATAAACGACTATTAAACTGTTGTGATATGTTTACCAGTTCACCAGAAGCTTAGTGAACATGAGCTAAGTAAGAATGATGTGACTTCAGTACTACAGAAGCATGTGATGATTTAATATATATTTTTAATCGGGGATACTTTAAGTTACAAATACCTGTATTTACAAGTTTGACAGACATCAACCTGGAGATGAGTTTTTGCTGTGCCTGAGAATCTGCTGTGAGGCCTAACTTGTTTCAAATATGTTTGAAATTATGGTAAAGATCAAAATTTTTAATTTATATATACTGTATTTTCCACATATTTTTAACTTATTTATTCCTTGTTTTATTTATTTAATATACAGAACCTTTGTTGCACTGTTTTGAGCCATGCAATATGTGTACATAATCTATCTACACTATACTGCCAAAAATATTCGATCGTCTGCCTTCACAAGCGAATGAACTTGAGCAACATCCCATTCTTATTGCATAGGGTTTAATATGATGTCGGCCCACCCTTTGCAGCTATAACGGCTTCAACTCTTCTCTGAAGGTTTTCTACAAGGTTTAGGAGTGTGTTTGTAGGAATTTTTGAATGTTGGATGAGAAGGCCTGGCTCACAGTCTCCACTCTAATTCACCCCAAAGGTGTTCTATCAGGTTGAGGTCAGGACTCTGAGCAGGGCAGTCAAGTTCTTCCACACCAAAATCGCTCATCCATGTCTTTATGGTCCTGCTTTGTGCACTGGTGTGCAGTGATGTTGGAAAAGGAAGGGGCCGTCCCCAAACTGTTGCCACAAAGCTGGGAGCATGAAATTGTCCAAAATGTCTTGGTATGCTGAAGCATTAAGAGAGTTCACTAGAACTAAGGGCGCGAGCCCAACTCCTGAAAAACAACCACACACCATAACC
>JAVDPK010000114.1:4951-27502 GCA_034780415.1 Cichlasoma orientale
CATAGCCAAAATTATCACCAATTGAAAAAAAAAAGTTGAAAAAAATGTACAGAAATGACCGAGGAGGGCATAAGGGTGTGTCAATATTACCCACATTTAGCACATAGTGCTGCTGTCTGTGAACAGTTGGTTTTTGAATATATTTCTTTAAACAGTATCTTTGTCAAGTTTTTATTACACAATCGTCACTTTTGCACCTTTAATCTTGCACCTGATTAAGTATGAAAATACTAAAACTAATACTGAAACTAATACTGAAACTAATACTGAAACTAATTAAAACTAACCAAAACTAAGCACAAAAAAATAAAAACTAATAAAAATGAGCAAAACCACTCTGAAAACTAATTAAAACTAACTGAATTAGAGAAAAAAAAAAGTACAAACCAACTAAAACTAAACTATAATGTAAAATCCAAAACTATTATAACCTTGTTCAGCGTTATGGTGAGTTGTATTTTTCATGCGCTTTATACAGTAAAAATCGCCTAAGTCGAAGTCACACAAATCGGATTTTCGCTCTAGTCGGATAGCATCTGCAGGTCCCAAAGCAACACTGTCACCAAACTGACTATAAACTGACTGCATGTGTTCTGCTCTTTCAGTTCTATTGGCTCTGTTTAATTCTTAGTTTCCTCTTGCTGCCTCTTGTGTTTATATTCATAGACATATATACGTAGACGCCGCATTGAGCGGAGCGGGCCGTTGCTGTGACACGTCAGCGTGTCCGCCATATTGGATGGGGCAGATCTGCGCTGTAAACTTATTTAAGTAAATGGACTGAACTTCTTAAAGCGCCTTTCTACAAAGTTCTGTAAGTTAATGCATTTCATTAACACATACAAATATGCACTTTCTATGATAATTAGAAATGTTAAATACTCCACGTATGTTAGGGTGCAGCATCAAACCAGTATGTATTTCTAATGTTTTTATGAGTGTTTACAGCTGTTTGTAACGCTGTTACTGTGTTAATAAATGTCTACAATAACCGTGTCTACAATAACTACAATTACACTTGTTATTATGGAGGAAAAAAATTAACTTTTAGCTGCAACAGCTTTGCAGAGTTTTCACAGCAGTGCAGGATGATCAAGTTCAGTGTTTCCACATTTTACTGACATCTAATAAGACCTCAAACACACAGATCTCTTTGTAGCAAATTATTAAATAAGCAAATTATTAAGTATTATTATATTTATGCATGGGCGGAGGGTTTTAGGCATTTTTACCTATTCTTATATATTAGACTAGGGCTGCAACAATTCCTTGAGTAACTAAAATAATTAAATAATTGATAGTTGCAGCCCTATCCCTATCCCTCAGCCTTTATGTTTAAAGGCTGCTGCTGACAGTAACACTATAAATTGATGTGTTCAAAGGAAGTTCATTGAGGTGTTGCTGCTTGTGTGATTACAGGTGCAGAGTTGTGTTTCCCAGGCTGCTCCTGAACACATCCTAAAGCCTTCAGCCTTCAGCAGATAGAAGGTGTGCTGCTGTCCCTGTGCAAGAAGATGCTGCTGCTTCACAGACACAGACAGATTTGGGTGGAGGACCTCATGGTGCCAGAGCTTTTTGTTGGACATGTGAAACTCTGACATTTCCTAAAAACTGGACTAACAGATGAAGCAGTAATTTATGTCCAGAGATGGCAAACAGAAGGTGAAGCAGTTTCTTACTCGGTGAGTCAAACACAGTTCTCAGTGGTTCCCACACATTTACACTCTCTCTGTGGGGTGGGTGGGATGGATGAGGATGTTCTATAACTCCAAAACATGAACTTAAGCCAGTCTGACTGGTTTCCCTAGTTTGGTTCATCTGAGTTGTTAATAATGAGTTTGAGCTGAATTGCCTAAAACTGGTGTCTGAATGTCTGAACTGTTGTTAAAATGCTTTAGATGAATAAAGTTGTTGCCACAGTTTAAGACCATTTCTTTTTGACTTTTTGAAGTCATTATTCAGTAAACATCACACTGATGGGCTGCAACAAGCTCACTTTTTATTGAGGATTTTATTATTTCTGCTTTACTGGATACAAAATGCTTTAGAAGGTTTCCAGACAGAAACATCACCTTTGCTTTAATGTAAACATTTATCATCTGATTTAAGATCAGCCTTCACTGATTGATGATGGCTCTCTGACAGCCACAGCAGAGTTATTAATTTATTAATACAACCCCACTTTTACTCTTTAACACTGAATAAAAACGGCCGAGTTTCTGCAGCTGTCAGTGTGCCAGTGAGAAACTTCCACGTTACTCTGGAGGAGGCTAGAAAATTGTGTAAAAGGAGTTCAATACAAGTGAAGCTCTGTTGACCAGTGTCAGTGGTACTGAGGTGAGCTGCTGAGGACATCCTGACCTCTTTCTGTTGGTGAGCCCTGGTGTTTATACTGCTGTTAGCCGCTATTATTAGAGTCAGTAGCACATCGGGGGCGGAGTCATTTTGCTATCTGGGTAGCCCCTGGTTCGATTCCCGACGGGGACGTATGCATTTTGTGCAATCGAACATGCAACCCCATGTAACAAGGGAGAAGCCAAAAGTAGCAACTGCTATTAACTGTGTGTATTTATCTTAACATTTTTAATTGACAGACTAGAAACAGTTGGAACAAACTGAGCTTTCAAATCTTTTTTGTCTCTTTTCCATGTTGTCTATAATGCAGAACCTTTATGGGGCAGATCTCTTTGTTTGTTCCACCGCACTTATACATTACACCACTGCAATCTATTTTCAAAGACTGGAATCTGATACAAAACTCCAGCAACCAAGAGCATTCCTTCTTTTCACATTGCTCAATTGCAATACAATGGTAGCCCAGGGACATTATTTGCATATTGTCATGGGGTGTGTGAATGGGGCTTAGGCGAATGAGAAATTATAACAGCCACAAAGAAAAGCAATGGTCTGTGACCAAATGCTTGATCTTCTATGCATATGTTATCTGAGATTGAGGAGTTTTGTTGTCATATAAATGCAAATGGAAGGCTGGTATACTTGACATAATGTGCAATTATGAGTCAAATTGGGATTTTACTCAGTCTCATCTACTTTACTGTTTGCAAAGTATGATGTGCAGCAGACAGGCTCATAAAATCCCACAGAGTAGTAGGACTTTAGACATAAAGTTGGTTGTTCGTCTTGGGGGGTCATTAAGATTCTTGTGGCCAGGATAAATGAGGTTTAATTATTTGCACGAGATATTTGATATTTTTCAGTAAGACACTAACTTACATCGACAGAAAGATGATTTAGGAGGTATGTATAATTGATTGTAATAAAGCAGAATGACCTCTGGATGGCGCAATTTCACCTTTCCCCCCATGCTCACAGGGTGCTGATTTTTCCCTCCCTCTGTTTGAAATAATCAAATTTGTGGTTACAGACACACCTCAGACTGAACCAAAATCTGAGTAGTTATTAAAATTCATGAAACTTGTGCAAATGTGTATTTTATGACTTACATACTTTGATGATTATGTCTTTCTGCTTTTATTAGATTTTAGATCCCAAAAAGGCCAACCTTGAGTAAGTATTTCTGCTGCAACATTCAGACGCTAGAGTTAGAATTTGGCGTAAACATGAAAGCATGGATCCAACCTGCCAGCATGAATCACTGCCTAGTATCAGGGATTCATGCTGGTGGCGTCATGGTGTGGGGGATATTTTCTTGGCACACTTTGGGCCCCTCAGTACCAACTGAGCATTGTTTAAACACCACGGCCTACCTGAGTATTGTTGCCGACCATGTCCATCCTTTTGCAAACAGTGTACCTGTCTGCTGATGGCTGCTCCCAGCAGGATAATACGCAATGTCACAAGGGCCAAATTATCTCTAACCGGTGCTCACATGGCTCACATACAGCAGATTGCAGTGAAGTAGAGAGCTTCAGGATGTAGTAAAGCGAGAGTTTCACATCATGCATGTGCAGTTCACAAATCTGCAGCGACTCTGTGATGCTGTTGCTGTCATTTTGATATGGAGCAAAATGTCAGAGGATTGCTCCCAGCGCCTCATTGAATCTAGACCACAAGCAGTTCTGAAGGTAAAAAGGTGGTCCAGCCCACTACTAGCAAGTTGGAGAAGGCGTTCGACCACGTCGAGAGCTTGGTCCGTATTGCCGGCAATACGTCAGACTCGTTTCCTGTTGGTGTTAGACTTCGCCAGGACTGCCCTTTGTCACGATTCTGTTCATAATTTTTATGGACAGAATTTCTAGGTGATGGAAGGCTCCCACCTTGGTGGCCTCAGAATCTCATCTCTGCTTGACGATGCTGTCCTGCATCTGACTCCTGGGCACCTCTTGGGTGAGGTGTTCCGGGCATGTCCTATCGGGAGGAGGCCCCAGGGTTGGCTTGGGAACGCCTTGGGGTCCCCCAGCTGAGCAGGTAGACGTGGCTGGGGAGAGGGAGGTCTGGGCTTCTATGCTTAGGCTGCTGCCCCCGTGACCCGGCCCCGGATAAGCAGAAGAGGATGGATGGATGGATTTATTGGATTGTATTTCCATATTTTGATGCCATACTCTCACTCTCCTAGTACCTTATTTTTGTTTTATGGTGTCCACAAAGGATGTCCACATATACCTCATTGAGGTATGACTGTTGAGTAAAGAGAGAGAAAAAAAAGGCTTCACAGCAAAAATAAAAGCCAGACTTGGTTGAAGCGACAGCTGTTTGAGTGTTAATTATTAAGATAGCTGTGCTGAGGGCTCAACAGTTGCCTTACACTGGAGTAAATTTAGAGCCATTAGCAAAAGGAACTGATGATAGGATGGGACTCGTGCTGTTATGCTATATGCGGTAGTTAGACTGCGGTAGACTGCTGCACAGTAGATCATTTAAGGCTGTTTGGACGATGTGAATTCACTGACTCATTCCAGATCACTGTATGAGTGACAGAGTTCATTTACTGTGAGCAAACAAGTTCGATAAAGTGAGGGTTGACTCAAAAATTGTTCAGTTACTCAGAGAAACATCAAATCTCATATACTTTCTGTGATTGTAGCACTTTAATGACCTACTTTCACATTTGCTTCAAGGCTATTCTTTTTTAAGCTGCTTTATCCTCGGAGGCAGTAAAAAGTCTGCGTGAAAAATTCCTGCAAGAAACTGACTAAATGGAGAATATCACGTTCTATTCGTGCCTTCTGTGGGTTTTCTGGAGAGTTTGAACCCTCAAAAACACACATCTGTTAACATAATCATTGCGTTTCTTTTGAAACAGTACAGTTATGTGAGAATGATTATTTTAAGGATAACTCATCTCTATGAGTTATAAAGGGGTGTGAAAATAAGTCAGAATTATTCATTATTCAATTATTCATCAAATATCCAGTATATGTTTTATAGTGTGCGCAACATGATGAAACATCAGTTTTAAAGCTTATTTTTATCAGCCTTTCTAAAATTAAATCTGTATCAAAATCCATGTTAAAAAGATTGCACATGCAGTGGATTATTATTCCAAAAATATGGACACATACTGTACTACTTATCAGCTTTAGCACATCCCGACTCAACAGTGAAAGTACTCTAATAGGGCTGTTAGAGGATACCTAATGACTCCGTGTGTCTGTCTCATATGGCACAATGTTGACTGGGCTTTGCTTCCAAACAACATCTCAAACTGAGTGACCTTAACTCAATATCCTGTCTGCTATCAACGAGATTATGCAGGCATGCTAACAACAGGAAATTTGCTCTCACAGGGATTGACCAACAGCCATTTATAGTGATTCATGACTCAGAGGTAAGTCATGGCAGGGCTGGCTCAGACCACACTGTACAAGCTTGCATTTTATAATCAGTCATAGCAGGAACAACGGGTTATCACTGGGATTGTCGTTTTATATGGTGAGTCATAGCTCGAGTGGAGATAAAGTTTTCACTGCAGTTATGAAGACTTAGGTTCACCGCATCTATATAAGGAAAGAGAAAAGACCAACCTGAACTGTGAGTCATGTGTGTTCACGGAGTGTCAGGGAGAAGTCGCATCAGCAGAGTCACACAGTGCTGATGAGCAACAAACATATGAGTCTGTTGTACCAGTCGGGATGCTCACACTGACCCGTTTCCCTTTGAATGCTGCAGCACTCACAGAGAGTCATCCTCTCAATCCCCCTTTGAAAACCTACTTCCCATCCTTTGTTTTCCTGGGAATACCAAGCAGATAGCACAAAATGAAAAAAAAAAAAATATATATATATATAAAATTAATTGATTGCATTTGGACTTTTATTTTGAAAAATAAAAATAACAGCAGCTGTTATTGAGCAGTAAAGTGCAAAATTCAGTGGCTGCAGGGGTAATACAAACAGTTATTACCATTTTACATTTGCACTGGGAGGAAATCAGTTTTTTGAAGGTTGAATTTATGGGAAATGTTCTTTATTTCTGCTTTATTTTACTGCTTTGAGCCAGTGTACAATCAAATAGTGAAGTTTTATTCATTTAGCACTTTTCAAGCAAATCGCATGCATTCAAAAAGCCTTCTGAGTGGCTGGCAAAAAGAGACATTACGGTGACTTTAATTTATTTATTTCCCAACCCTCACCACTGCTTGCCATTAGCTTGTTTTAGTGATTCATGTTGGGGGGGGGGGGGCATCCAAGGGGAGCTGGGTTTTGTGTGTCTTTATTTTTTTCTTAAGTTACCACACAAACAGTGGGGTTACTAACAAAGTCAGAAAGACTGGTTCACATGAACCATGTGAACAACTTTGAAACAGCCTTCAAAAGAAGCATTATATATCTACACCGAGTTGCAAAAGACTACTATAGAATTTCAAAATATCAATAAACAATAGGAAAATCTGTCTATTGCTACTCTACTTATAAGCAAGTGTCCTAAAACCAAGTGTATGTTCAACATTGATTCATTTGGAGGAAAAGGGGCTGTGAACACCAACCCAACAAAACCTCAATGCAAATGTAAAGCATGGTGGAGGATCATCATGGTTTGGGGCTGCTTTGTTACCTCTGAGCCAGGATGCTTTGAAATCATTGAGGGAACAATAAACTGAAAATTGTATTAAGACATTTTGTTTAGGGGAATATCTGGAGTTCAGGAGAGATTTGTTGATGCAACAATGCAATAATTCAAAGCACAGAAGTAAATTAAAAACAAGAAAACACAAATTTTTCAGTGACCAAGTCAGAGTCCAGTGACATTAGCCCAGTTGAGATACCAAAGCTGGACCAGAAGACAGCTGCTCTATTAAAGGTATCCCAGAACCAACAGTCCAAATTTAATCCTCATCACTGTGCAAGTCTAATAAGCAGCAACAGGAAGGAGGTTGCTGCTTCTTTCTATGAGTTATAATGTCAAAGAGTTCACTTGCTTTTTTTTTTAACCTGCATTGCATGTCAGTTTAGTCAGACTGTCTCTGTAACTCAGACGAAAGCCACAGATAATTCAAAAGTGGTGCAGTTTTTCTTGCAGCTGTGTGATATGTAATTTTAATATGTGAAAACAAGCAATAAGGATAAGTTTGTGCAGACTGACTATGAAGATATTGCTGAATGACAGGCAATTAGACTGACAGAAAAAAATAGCTGTCTTCCTGTTATTCATAGCACGATGAGTTGTGCAACAGCCCAAAGTCTCAGAAGATCTGTCACAAGGGATTTGGACCAAACACCATTTCCTGTGCTTGAGTAAAGGAGCTGGTAAAAATAATGGTGTCATACACAAAATCATTGCCAGAACAAAAAAAAGAAAATCTGTATATGAATGTGGAAATGGGGTCTCCGCATACTAAAGTGAAAGCACAAGAAGACAGGAAGGGCCTACTGCATGTGAAAGGGCGTGTGTGTCTGTTGGGGGGGGGGGGGGGGTTGGCTGGTACACCATGTGCTCTACCATCCCTGGAGGAGCTGTCATAAGCTGTTGAACGATTGATGGCTCTCTCAGAGAGAAAACACACTGTCCTGTTATTGCCAAGAGGATCAGTGTTAACACTTTTATATGGCAACAAGCAGTTTGCCCTGAGCTCTGTTCACTCATGAACTGGTATATGTCAAACACACACAAACAAACCCATACAGGCAGTCACACCAACTTTGTGTACATATATGCATGTGGTTCTCAGAGACGGGGGTTGGCATGGAGGCTCAGAAGGAAGTCAAAGTCGAAGTCAAAGAATCTATCTTCCATTCCAGTTAAAATATCTGTAATATATCTGTAATATAATATAAATGTACTTTTAAAATCAAGCTTAATGTTATTTATTCTTTTTTTTTTACACCTAAAAATGTGTCATTTTCTGAGATCATAATGTATTGTTGTATATTAAACTATAAAACCACATAAAAGCTGCTAAAAGGTGCTCTTCTTTGAGGAGCTATTAATTAACAGTGAAACAGTAACAATGTAACACTGGCAGGAATCACTCTGCTTCATAGTGTACTTTTATTAGTAATCCATTAAGTTCAACCTTCAACACTTTTGCACAAGCTTTTGAAGTGGAACGGGCTTATGATTGTGCATTTCTGGGAAGCATTTTTTCCTGCTTTTCATACATTTGTAATCAGTGTCAGATACAGGGTTTTATATGTGATAATCCAAAACCCCGACTCTCATAAAAACTCTAAACAGTTTATGTTACAGTTGAATGTGTAGAAAATATCCAGCAGAACACAGAAGATCAGAATTTTTTGTTTATTACATTTTCAATATGGCTTTAAAACGTATTATTTATTTGATTTACTGAAATAAAAGTGATGTACTGGAGTTGGTAACCATCAAAGATACTTTTTTCAAATATTTACGATGAATGAAACTTTATGGTGAATACTGAATAATTTTAAATAGCTATTTTCTATATGTTTAAATGTTATATTCTTCAGCATACTGTCTTTTTTTTATTTTTTTAAGTTGGCTAATAACTGGTCATCTGGTTCCTTATCACACCCATCCAGAGACCCACAATTTGAATGCCTCTCCACTGGGACACCGTGACGTCAAACAAACACACACACACACACACACCCTCTGGACCAAGTCCCCTGAGGTTGAGGCCAGCACAATGTCATTATCATCCATCGGATTGTAGTGGCCGCTGCCCATTCAGTCTCGCTGACGTTCCTTTTGTGCTCAGTAATTCTTCTCACAGAAGCCCCCACCCCCACCCGTACACCCTGTCCCACCGCCTGTCTGCTGCAGCCCATCTGTAATCCCATCCCCCACCCCGCACCCCCATATCCGCCCCGTCTCGCCCTGCACTTCTCCAAAACAAACCAGCTGTCTTGGCCGGTCGTGTCCCCGGGGGCGTAAACAGGTGTCGAAGAGGGCCGCGGGGCCTCAGCATGTGACACATGGCCACACGCTCCTCCGGCCTTCTCCTCCAACCTGCCAACGCACCACAGAGCGAGAGAGTGGTGTGTTTTACACTTTTTAGACTTGATTGTTACTACAGACAAGGAGCTGTTGATAGCTGCAACTGCAGAGAAAACCTTCTCTCTGGGTCAAAGCATCAGTTCACACTAAATGTTTGTGATAATTTCCTCATGGTCATTGGTCTGAAAAATACTCTTTAAAAATAATTTTGCTCCGGGGTGAAGATTAATTTAACAAAGGCTCTGCGTATGAGGAAAGAACCTTGACATGCCTTTAGCACATATAAAAATACACACTGCTGTGCAACCAAAATAGATGAAAGGAGAGGGGTATGTCCTGCTGAGCTTAAAGCCAGCTGTATTTTTAGCACAAACTTCACACTGTGCACAGAGAAGGGGGCTGCAGGCTGGATGCAGGTCAATGCGCCTGTACACACATACCAAAATGGTAACAGCAGGTCAATGCCACTATAGTGGTATAATTCTGACCTGTCAGTGGAGGCACGGAGCAAACGTTGGCACCTTACCACCATCACAGACCTCGTATCTGTCCACCGAGGGCCATTTGAATTCCAGCTGTGTGAGTTATTCTTCTTCTGTGTGACTCTCTGGAAAATTTGTAAATTGAAACCTACAGTACTAAGTGCACCGACGTCTTTGTGCAGAGCATTCACATCTTTTACAACTCTTTCAAGCGCCTGCTAAAAAGATACCCGACTTTGGAAACTGCTGCTTGAAAGCTGTAAAGTCTTTCTTTTGAAGCTGGAAGAACAAAGGCAGCTTCACACCCTAAACTGTGCCGCTATCACTCTCTCTGTGGTGAGCTCAGCAGTATTGCACAGCCTATTGTACATCTGCCACTTGACTCCTTGACATTGTGTGTGCACGAAGCAGGGAGTGTGTGAAGAAGAGGGGGGGTGGGTGGGTGTTTTGGGCCTACATGTGTATGCGTCAAGCTGTACTTGCGCTTTAGGGACTGAGCCAAGCTTGCAAACCAAACTGCCACCCTGTTGATTCCTGTGTTCATGTGTCAAACAAGCTGAGGCAAGTTAGTGGCTCATCTTCTGCGTGCGTTCATGACTTCTATCAGCTTCCATCTCACAGCAGCTCCAAAGTTATTCGCCCATCTGGAGACAAACAACCCAGTAGCAATTACTGGAAAGCCCTATGCTGGAGATGCTGAATGTCAAACCTCAAGTCTTTTATTCAACAAAAACACAGGCACGAATGTATTCTTATGCAACCTCGGTTATGCGGCTGCCAGCCAGACAATTAAGAATATGTGGATTTCTAAAAGTAAAACGGAAAGGAGCCATAGAGCATAGTTTCCACTTGAAGCTGAAAACCTACACTTTCTTTTGTAACCATGTGGATGGAGAAAAGAGCAGCTCTTTTGATTATAATTATGTCTCATAGATAAACTGAAGTTTTTCAGAAACACAACAGAGCCAGCATTTCTTTTTTCACACGGCACCAGTTTGCCCTGTAGTCTACTGAAAAATATAAACACAAGGAAAACAAGGACCTAATTTCATCAGATTTTTTGAGGTGAAATCACATGCAGCAAAAAGTGTTGCATAACTTAATCAAGTGATCTGTTGTGACAGCTTATTTATACAGAGCCACATGGAAGTTCATCAGCAATAGCGGGGAAAAGGATGGCGATTGCGCAACACCAACACAGCACATTTGGCCAGCTGCTCAGACTGGCCTTTCATGGCTCTGCTGTGCAGTCTGAAGTCTGAATGGAGACTCTCAGCAGCAGCTCCTGCATTTGCATTTGATGCAGACTCCTAGCAGACTTCAGGCGGCGGATCCAGCACCCGCGGATGACTCTGAACTTAACCAAAACTTTGCTGATCGAAGGTTAGTGCATTCAGAGGCATACAACGCTAACAAAGTACTTTCGTTTCTGCGTTAGAGTTAGAGACGTAGTTTGAGTGCGACTCGGGTGGGGTGTATTTAGAATAGTTCCGGCCTGAAGGAGTGCAGACGGAACTAGGTTTTCTAGCGGAGTAGCACTAAATCCACGGCGCAACAGACTACCGGTGCACAGTTCGCCGCTGAGCTCGAGGCAGACGGAGTGAGTCCGCTAAAACTGAACGGTTTGACTCCGACATGTGTTTTATATGACTTTTAATAACAACAGCAGTTTGTCTTTAGCTCAATAACGCCGTCATCTCCACTACTCGGAGCGCTTTAGGGACACTTGTTCCCGTGTTTTCTCCAAACTGACGGGACATCTCGACACTGGACGGACTTCAGCTGAACTCAAAGATGTCAATTTTGCCTTTCACTCCCCCCATCGTCAAAAGACTTTTGGGCTGGAAGAAGGGAGAACAGAACGGCCAGGAGGAGAAATGGTGCGAAAAAGCGGTGAAAAGCCTGGTGAAGAAGCTGAAGAAGACGGGACAACTGGATGAACTGGAGAAAGCCATCACCACCCAGAATATCAACACGAAATGCATCACCATACCGAGGTAAGGAGAGTTTGAGCGCCCCGTTGATGATGTTGACCGTGAATCCAGCATCCTGACTATAGCTGAAGCAGCTCGGGGGTTATTACTTCAGCTGATTTCATTACAGCTTTGTTTGTTGTAGAAAACTCAAAAGGTCTCTCCTCCCTGGTCTTTGCCGTCTGTATCATTGCTTGACTGAGAAGTTGACATTTCCACTTCCTTTCTGGCGTCAATATTTCAAACTCTTGATTTCCTTTACGTTTATTCTGCAGCAACATGGTGGCGAAGGTGCTGCTTAACGAGCTAGCGTTGGACCCCAGAGCAGAGCTAGCAGATCGTGTCCTAAACAAATCGGTGGGGAGCTGCTGTGGCATCATGCTGTCATCATGTGCACACTTCACTTTAAGTGAACAGCCTTCAGCACTTTGCTGTTATCACATTAGCGTTCAACTGGGGGCGTTTGGTTCAAAAGCACGGTGCAATCTATGCATTAACTAGCCAGCAGAGCACATGCAATGCAAAAGCATTAATGGAGTCCAAGTTATATAACTTGGCCTTAATCTGGGACGCTTTCTAGCGTTCTTAGTGCGTAGGCGAGTCTGTGGAGCTGGCCTCTCTGCTTTCAGCCTGCACAGCCATTTGTCTATCAGCACATTATTTAGAACAAATAACTAGGACTGGCATTTGTCAGCAAATCACTGCTGGTAGGTGCAGTGAGTCACTTCTGAGCAGTCACTCTCCTCCTCTGATGAGAGGCTTCTGAGGTGAAAGCTTCTGAGGTGCACAGTGTAAACACAAGTCTGGGTTTTACCTATATCGCTCCTTAATGTATGTGTAATGCAGACTGGTTTTCCATGTAACTCCCAGTTGCTGGTTGATTCAGTACACCTTAGTGCACCCACTGTGCAGAGTGCAACAGTTAGTCAAAACAAAAGTTTTGTCAGTCATTTTGCTGATCAGTTTATTGAATCATTTCGCATACTGGCTTGGGTCAGCTTTCCAGATTTGGCTTTTAGGGGCATCTCTCTGAGATAACAGAATTAGCATATAATTAACAGATAGCAGCCTGTTTCAGTAGCAGACAGCAAAAGTCTTAAGTCTGTGGTGCAGAAGAATCCAGTGCTCTGCAGCCTCCAGAATAGAAGTAAAATTCCCTGTTACATCACCCTGTAACAGCTTTTAAAAAACCCTAAACATTATAAATCTTGTTTGAGAGTTGTCATATTAGACTGAATTAGTCTTAACCAGGTGCAGCATCGACTGAAAATACAGCGTAACCAAACATGTATTTTTTTTTTTTTTTTTTTTAGTTCAGTACTTTTTTTTTTTTGCAAATAAAGTCTCCAAACTTTTGCTTGCATCCGCAAAATCTCACTAGTGTTCATCAGCTATTCAGATTTAATAGCATACTATGTCAGATGAAAACTGAGCCTCTGCGGGGCACTCCCACATTCTTCATTGCCACAAGTGTGCATATCACAGCTTGCACGGGCCTGGGCCAGCGCTCAGAATTAAGCCTACCCAGAAAGTTAAATAATGTTTGCCATGATCCAGGTTTCATATTTCCCACCACTAATGCAGAAGGGAAGAGGCGGAGTGCATTAAGATAACCCCAGATCGGAGCTGGCTGTCAGTGTGGGCTAACGGAGTCCCTGGAGAGCTGCTGTTTCTATTAATTCCCCCACGTTCTGGCTTGCTGACAGCAGCTGCCTGCATGTTCAGGCCTGTCCATGGGGAGATCAGCTTCTATCTCTCTGACACATGAACTCCCTGATCAAGCTCATTGCTACCCCTCTCAATGATGGTTTGCAACGATGCTGAATGGAAGGAAGGAAGCAAGCACTGTGTATATTGATTGAATCAATAGTTGTATCTGGTGGGGGAATAGCAGGAATGTTATATCATGTATAAGTGCAGTACTTTGAGGTAGAGTTATGAGAAAGGAAGTGATTTAGGCACCAGATCTCAGACCAAATGACGGAATGTTATATTGAAATCTCAAGGCTAATTTTTTTCCTTTTGTGTCAAGCATACTTCTTTCTTTTTTTGTGAGTTTTGTGTGTTTCTAACTTCAAACCATTCTGCTTGACAAGGGATAAAAATGAGATACTCAGGAGCTTTGAGAAAAACTGCTGGTTTTTGAATGGCTGTGACCTGCTAGATGACACTTAAAATGACATCTGTTGAAACTGTACAACAGCTTGGTGAGTTTGGTGGCAATGGTGGTTATTTTAGGGGTGGAGGTGATTGATGTGCTTAGTGGGACAGCATGTATTTGTAGGTGTGCCTTCATCTTATGAAAAAACATTAGTCACCGGTTGAGGTATTGCAACGTATTGCAGGCTTTGACTACTACTCAGGGACTGCCATTGGTCTACTTGCCTTTTAGGTCTTGGTGGTTTTTGACAATGAGCAGTTTTACTTAAGACGTAATAGGCTAAGTAAAAGTTAAAACCTCTGTCCAATTTCAAGGCTGACTCATTCAGCAACGAGCAGCTGTGGTACTGACCTACCCTCTCTTTCTTTTCTCTGTTCGCCCTATTAAAGTTCTCTCTTCCTATGAGCTGTAAACGTGGGTTAGTCACAAACACTGGTGTGTAAAGCGCATCAAGCCACTACCAGTTTCTGATGCGTGAGTGGTGGATGTGGCACGTGGCAGCCTGCCATCTCTTTGAGCGTGACAAGATGACTAACAAATGTCTGTCCCGTTGTTTACCAAGACCATTATATATAAACAGAAGCCAAGTTGTGTTTCCATTATACCAGGGTAAATTGGGAGCAGAGTTAAATATAGTTAGAAAATCTGTAGGGGGAGGAGGTCAGGTTGACTGGATGGGTCAACAAAACCTCAGGCTTTGAGAAAGGAGCATGTACATTTGCTTTCTGTTTCCTAAGAATAGTTCATGTTGGTTTCTTTCTAAGCTATGGCCATTATTGTTTCCTAACTTTGACCAAGATTACGTAGGCTCTTTAGCCTTAAGGAAGTAGTTACTTTACCCAAACCACATTTTTTTAAGCAAACTATCCCATGCCTTATTTTAACCTAAACCCTTGACCTTTCCCTAACCTTACCCAAATCACTTTTGTCCCAAACATCAACCACAGTGTAGTCCATTCTTGCATGGTTTTATATTCAAAGAAGTGATTTGTAACTGTTTTGGAAGGCATTGACATCTACCAAGTAAAAACCCACTCTTGTGGTTTTAAAAGAGCGGTTCTTTCTTGTTCCCCTCCCTCCCCCAAAGATAAAAACCTTTGCATGTGTGGCAACAGTTGACAAAGTTAATGTAAACCTTTAAACTTGAAGGTTTTGAGGTCGAGCTTGAGGTGCAAAGCAACTGTGAGGCAGTGGTTGGACAAGTCAGAGAGTTGCAGACACTGGTACAGCTTTACTAAAGAACTGCTATGTTGTTTAAAAAAAACAATACAATATCTTCCTGTACCTCCTTTGGAGATATATCCATAGACAGTATAAAAGATGGACATAGCTACCTTGACGGCACCCACTGCCTTCTGAAGTCCCATTCTGAAGCCTTGAGATGAGTGTTTCCTTCATTGCCATCATGGTTGCAAAAAACTGAGTGTGTCAAGGAGGGGGCGGGTCTGACTGTGGTACCGCACACTCAATGGCTAATGATTTGTGATTGAAAAGTCATTAACCAATGAGAATGCCTTCATTGGACTTGAAAAAAACATGTGGCACTTTGCCTAAGTTATGCTATAGTCTGGAAAACGTGCTTGTCATCTATGACTATGAATCCATTCATAAACTAAAGGACACTCCACTGCACGCTGTTCATACCCAAAATTGTCTTTACTTCTAAATGAATACCTACTATTGCAACTCTTTCTGTGAGTGTGTGTGAGTGTGAGTGTGTGTTAATTAAATGCAAGCACTAGTCTAGAAGCAAACTATTGACCTTCACCAAAGCTGGGACCAGATATTGGCTTTAAAATTTCTGAAAGAATCAGTTATTCAAGTTGTTGTCAATTACATTTCTGGTAGTCAAAGAATCAGTAGTTTCTGTACTTACAGTATAATAACTAATCACAAACAGAAGACCTTTAGAAGTTATAGTTATATTTTTGACATGATGGATTTTAATTTGTTGATGATAACTGTTGACATAACTGGTAGGCAGCCTCACACTAACTCATGTGTTGTCTAGTCTTTTCTGTCAGATATTAATTATTAAATAATCATGCAACTGTGCGTAACGATTCTGTCATATTTGAATAGATGGTAACATTTTAATAAACTTTTTTGGGGTCAAAAGATCCTTAGAAAGACACACTGATCAAAGTTACAGCTTCTGTGTGTGTGCTTTAAAAATATGCGGGGTTAATGGGTCTGAAATATGACTAAAATAATATAGACAGCTATCAGCAGTTGCTTGGTGGTATAAGCCATTTTCCAAGGTGTGTGATACATGTACTGTGTGCCTGCGGGAGTGGATTCCTCACTTTTATCTTAACTTACTCTGGATTTAAGCCAGGGCTGGTGGATGCATTCGTCTTGTGCACACACATCCCTCTTGGCAGTAAGGTTATAATCTGATTCACACTGCATGTTAGGGCAGGATGGAGTGAACAAACTTCAAGTTCAGAAGTAAAAGATGGGATGAAATGAGAGAAACAGGAGAGATAGAGAGATTGGATTAAGAATGAGAGGGACTGCATCCACACTGTTGTTTCTTTACATGTCACTGTTGAAAGTACCTGTTGATATTTGAGAACTTTATTCTTGGTTTAGGAGATTTCTTGTGTTGATTTTTGTAAGGCCATCATGTTTTTCTGCCTTATCAGTGTGCAGCAATTATATGGCGACGTCTTTGTGGTCCAAAGCAGCAGAACCTACTTCTGAAATGTAAAATAAAAACTAATAGACTTTGGCAGTGCATTTACTGTCTGTTAGATTTGCCGCTATTGGTTAATACCTCTTCTTGTTACTCAGGAAAATGAAAATAGCGTTTCTTTTGTCTCATAACAAAAACTGTAAGCACGTTTTCACTGTAGGATTAAAAGCACTGAGAGAGAGGTGTAGGGAAAGACAGTGCAGAAGAGGAATATGGAATTCCCAATGTAGTGTGTGTGTGTGGTGTTAGACGGTAGCTGTCGTTATAATGGAAAAATGTGCTTTAATGAGGAGGGATGAGACATTAATGGGTGACGGAAGATGACAACCAAAAAGGGGAAGTGACACAGTTGACAAGTGGGTTGAAATCTGAGAATGAAAAAGAGAGGTAAACCAGAAAGCCAAGGGTTTAGATAAAAGAAACTGAGGAAGCAGACTGTTTGGCAAGAGGCACTTTTGGATTCTCAAGCTTATCAGAGGGAGACAGTGGTTAGTGTGGTTCACACGCATAAAAAAAGTATATTCACTAATAGCTGAGATAGAGCCGGTTTGTTTACCCTCTAGACAGCAGCTGAACATCAAAAGAGGTGTGTCTGCATGTGTCTGGGTGGCAGACTAGACTTTGTTAAATGCACACAGACACGCACTGCTGCTCTTGAAAGCCACACATATACAGCATGCTGCTTATACCCTATACACAGCAGCCTGTCAAGGTATGACATTCTGCCATTGTCAGATTCAAGAGTTAATTTTGTCACCTTCGAATCAGCTGATGACTTTTTTAAGCTTAGGTCAGCTTTGCTGCTAAAGAGAGAGAGAATGTTCATATTGATGATTGGTCAGATGTGTCTGAAGTCAAAACATGACAGAATGCCCTGTGTTCTGGACCTTGTCTGTTAGAGAAACATGCTGTGCAGTTTAATGTGGAACAACAACAGAGCTGGTATTTGCTCATTCTTGTGCTAATTATATGAACAGCACAGCAGACAAAACTACCCCAGCAGCATACTAAAAGCACTTTAAGGAAACGACTTTACTGCTGCACGCTTTGCAAAGAAGATATTCTGCTTCCAGACAACTGAGCAGAACCGGGGAGAAGCTTTCACATGAAATTAATCGTCAGTATGTTGCTACATGATACAGTTTAAGCGCTCTGCAATCCCCCAGAATATGAAGTACAACTGGCTACAAAATTGTTAAGTACACGTTCCCCGTACAAACATCCTGTCCGTAGTTCTTTGGGACTGGACTGAAAACAACATTTAAAATAAATAAAATGGAATGGACTTAAATCTCTTATAAAGGTTCTGGCTGATCTGTTCTGCACCTTAGTGTGATAACCTGCCCAAACAAATCACAGAACAGCAGAAACTCTAACTAAAGAGCATGAGCGTGAAAGCACCCAACGAGATTTGTGCTGTGTTTGGTGAAAATTTGTTTGTAATTTTGTTTTGGTTACTTTCCCCCCTCCAAATAGTAATATTTGCAATTATATTCTCATGTAATCAAATCAGCTCTGTGG
Source organism: Cichlasoma orientale (assembly GCA_034780415.1). NCBI lineage: Eukaryota > Metazoa > Chordata > Actinopteri > Cichliformes > Cichlidae > Cichlasoma > Cichlasoma orientale. Next base: position 23,123 of record JAVDPK010000114.1, read on the forward strand.
TTTGTATCATTTCAGAAAGCAGTATAAATGTAATCACTGTTTTATATGATCAGAGGTCCAAAACCCAAAGAAATTTGACCTTCTTAGAAAGTTGAGAGAATACTAGAACACCAAGTTTTAAAGGTAAGACGCTGGAACTTAAAATGACAAATGGTCGTAGAACAATAGATTCACATTGCAGGTCTGTTTTTTAAAATGTGTTGTCCCTTTTTTTTATTTTTATTTATTTTTTTATTTTTTAATTTAAATGAGAATGCACACATTGTCATTCACTTTCATGTCAAGTATCACACCTGAGTCATCCGAGACAGCGTTGTTCAACAGGGACAGGTCACAGAGAGTTTATGTGTGTTGTCTGTCTGTGTGTGGTTGGCGTCTCTAATGACAGTGACAAAGTTTCCCTCTTCAGTTGGGTTCGGGATTCCTGTCATTGTTTGATTTGTTTTACTGAAAGGGAATACTGCTGTGAGTCACGACTGATGCACACAGTAAGTTTCAGTGTTTGTAGACAGTAACTGTGTTGTTATGTTTACTTTGTTTTGATCTAAAAAAACTGCTTAGTCTGGCTGTTAGTAATTTCATAGTTAAGTCACATAGTGATGTCATCCTGATATTGTTGCATTTTTGTTGATGACATCGCTGATGCTTGTAGAAACAACAGATTTTATTTGAGAACCTGCAGAATTATAGGCATTAGGTTTATTTGCAGTGCCTGAAGTCTCTGGAGCTTCTGTTTTTGTTTCCATCAAAGAAAAAAATACAGTAAAATTGAGGCTGCTTAATTAAGCACTAATAGCTATAAATATATTTATGTCATTGTATATGGTTTTGTGTGCGACTATGTGTGTTGTTAGTCAGCTCAGAGGAATGCTCTTTCAGACTGCTTGAGGGCCTTGCGGAGGGCGTGGGCTGCTGTTTGGTTTGTGGCTTGTACCACGGGTGGAGGGGTTAGAGAGACAGCCCTGCCTCGACTTGGCCCTGGCCCGTCTCACTATCTGCGGGGGAGTGCACATGCAGAAACACACACAGAGAGACGTATTCGCCAGACAACAAATGCTCCTTTGTGCTCCACTGGCCACTACTGCTACCACCACCACCACCGCCGCTGCTGCTGCTGCTTCAGGTGCTGGGCTACAGCTGGGTGTGTGTGAGAAAGCAACTTACAGGTGAAAGTCATAAAATACAGAAATTGGGCCAGTCAAGGAGTGTGTCTGACATTAAGATAAGCGTTTGTTACTGAAATTGCTGTAGTGGTTCAGGACTTGCTAAAAAAAGAAACATGAATCTTTCTTGGCCACTAGATGAAAAACAATCTGTTGATCATTTATGAGGTTTGATAGGCTGAAAAATCTTAACCTCTCAAGATGAGTGGGAACTGTGAGCTCCTCTTACACTTCTACTGTCAATGACACCTGAGATAGTGATAAGCAACTTTAGACAAACATGATAAGATATACTTTATATATCCCAAGGGTTTGGGAAATGATTGTGCCACAGCTCAATAAAGTAGATACAATATACAAAAAAACAAAATAGCACTAAAAGGTAAAAAGTTGCACAAACAAAGGAGCTCAGTTAAAAAGAAAATAGAAAAGAATGAAGAGCTCAATAAATTAAAACTCTGATTTAATACACTAGTGAGATTAATAAGTAAAATCTACCAATAAAGCGCAAGCGGTCTGAGTTGGTAAGGATCTTCTGAGCCTGTGCTTGTGGCAACAGAGCTCAAACAGATTTTGGAGGTGTTCGGCTGCCTGTCCTGTAAGCGGTGCAGTTGCTGGGCCAAGTTGTTCATTCATTATGGAACATGAACCCTGGACGCGCCCCTCCAGTTCAGAAACCTGCGCGCTCGATGTAGTGTAGATCAGAATTGTTTGTAAGGTGCCAGTGTGTTTGTCTGTTCACCTTTCTGATGTTGGGTTGGGTACCAAAGTTGTAATTAGATTAATCTTACTTATTCTTTATTAGATTAAAAAGACATTTTGGCGCCATTTTCGAGCTTACATACACTTACAGTTTTGGAATAAGCGTGGTAAAGCTAAAACTAACCCCATTTTGAGGTTTAATGATATCAACATTTACACTGTAAGTGCTCAATGAAGCACAGTGGATTTTTGCCACTGAATAAACAACAAGTTAATGTTGGTTGTGAAATCATACTTATTTTTTTATTGTGGGAATTTCACTGTGAGATATCATCTCCAGCTGGAGGCTGGCACAGCCTGGGGGTATCCGTTTTTAAGTATAACCAACACTAATTTTCCTTGAGTGATTGATCATCCTACACTCTGCCCTACCCTAGGAAAAAATGCAACTGGACTGTGGAGAGCAATTTATTGATGACTTGCATCTGGAATATTCTCCGTCATTCATCGTGGTTCAGAAAGAGAGACATACTGCTCAGCTCATTGACTATTTGCAGTAAAACTAATGGCTCCCAGTCCTCCATTGTCTCCCCAGTTTTTGGAGTCCAGACTCTGTTATTTGTCGTCTAGCCTTGGCAGTCGTTTGTCTGCTGGTTTCGTGTTTCAGTTAGGCCCTCCTTCACTGGTCCCAGCACACTTCAGCCCTATGATATCACCTATGGGCCAGACTCCCTCTCCTTCCCTCCTTCCTCCACCTTTGTTAGAAAAAGAGAAGCCTGATAGCTTTTCCAGAGAGAGTGGGATGTTAGAGTGTGTGTGTGTGTGTGTGTGTGTGTGTGTGTGTGTGTGTAAGTAATGTTTTTTCCGCCTGAGCCTCACCGTTCCTTGAATGCATTCACAAGACAATGTTTAGACATCAGTGATAAACTATCTGTGTGAACTAAAGCACCTAAATGAAGAAAAACTTAAAAAATAAAGTTTTATTTATTTATTTCAAATTCATGTTAATGCAAAAATGTAAAAACTGCAACTTTTATTTTAGTGGTTAGTTTTTTCGTTGTTTTCTCAATGACTTAATTCATTGTTTGGGCTACAAAACAATGAATTTGTTGTCCAAACAATGGGCTATGGTGTTGCAATAGCTGCAATGCTGACACGTTTGCATGCTTACATTTGTTGTGTTTGTCTTAACAATTAAAGTATATTCAGTACGGGAAAGAGTAGGACTTAATTATTTCTGTCCAAATGTGAAATATCTTCCACGTAAACATTTGAGGTGGTTACATTATTGTTGATGTTTAGATGGCGGCTGAGAAAATGGGCATGTCAGACATGAGTGAAATTTGTTACTTAGAATTATCCTTTGCGGATTATTTAATTGTCTTTCTCTTATCCAAAACATCAGGCTCCAGTGCTCCCTTGTATTGTCTGTCAGAGGCCAAGGAAAACAAAGAGAGCTTGCAAGAGGGTGCAGAGACAGCTCAGATTGTAACTGTCTTTATTTTTCTGATTCTGTTATGTAGTTGCAATTCTGCAGTTTCAGATCCTTAAATTGTTGGGATAGCAAAGGGTTAGCCTGTGGTGATGCCTGCACAGGAACAGCTCCTACTTGGAGAATTTGTTAATGTGCAACTCACTTGGAAATATTGGAAAATATTTTACCCAACAATGTTTAACTTTAACACAATGCAAACAAACAAAGAAAAAACAACAACAACAACAAAAAAAGCTTCTGAAATGAATTAAGCTTCAGACTGGTGAGGCAGCTGTGTCTAACCGAAAGGTAGAATTGGCCAAAGATTTGTCTCTTCACGTGTTGCTGTTGGAGGGCACCAGCCTCTGCTAAATGTCATTGGATTGTAGTCCTGTTGCTTGTGGCTCGACAGACTGGCCACAGACTTTATGAAAGGCACAAAGGCCATTTCAGCCCAATAGCCCCTCACCCTCACCCCCACCACCCTCATCCCTCACTCAGCACTGTGATGGAGGCTGTGTGGTCAGGATAGTGGGACAGTGGGACAGACGGAGGAGAGGGAAAAGGGGGGTTTAGAGGCTCAGTCACAGACACTCTGAGCTGCCCTGAGCTGTTGAGACGGTCTGCCAGCCCTATTGTGCAGCTGCAGCCCTCCTTTCTTTATCCATCACCCACTTTGTCCTCCACCCTCCATGCTTTTAAAGCACATATTGTGACTGATCCTGATCTTTGTGATGCACTTGTGGGCACTTAAAAAGTAAAATATTTTCACCATTTAAAATAAACATACAAGTTGAGCTATTTAATAACTAACACTGGATCACAAAACTGGATCACAAAAAAGAAAAGTTTCTAAAAGGCCTTCAGTTTCTGACTGTGTGTGCTGGCATCCTCCTCGTGAGGTTAGACTTTCATTGGAGCTTGTAGCTTGGCAGAGAGTAAAAAGTCCATGTTAAGCCCACAGGGAAGGTGTGTGTGTGTGTGTGTGTGTGTGTGTGTGTGTGTGTGTGTGTGTGTGTGTGTGTGTGTGTGTGTGTGTGT
>JAVDPK010000114.1:27602-37602 GCA_034780415.1 Cichlasoma orientale
TGTGTGTGTGTGTGTGTGTGTGTGTGTGTGTGTGTGTGTGTGTGTGTGTGTGTGTGTGTGTGTGTGTGTGTTCAACAGTCCTCGGACTATTGGCAGCCTGAACACACACACACAGTGTATATGTTTGTGTCTGAGTGTAACTGGGCATGCCTCAGGGTGTTTGTTTTGCCCCCTCCCCCTTTCCCCAGCTTAGTGAAGCTCAATCTGCTCTGTCTGAGTCTGTATAGTGAGTCAGCCAAAAGCACACATATTCAATATTTATGTATGTACTAATCTTTACAATCACTCACATCTGCTTTTATTACATTTTTTAAATTAATTTATTTATTTTTTGTTTGACCACCACTGTTACACTACTATACTTTAAAAGTATGGTTATCTTAAATTGAGACTGTGCTCTCTGCCACACAAACATACATGCTGGTTGGGTGTAAAGGCCACGTGCAGCCTCAGCTATGGGTCATGGGGCACAGTGATGTTGACACAGTTACCCCTGTGGCAAAAATCTATACCAATTTGTCCCTTTTATTTTTAGACATTAGTTCCAGTCTGTCTCCTGACAGAAACATCAGCACTTTTGCCTCCTGTTCTCAATCAGAAAGGCAGCCAAGATTTGGTCAAGATGACCAGACACTTGTATGATTATGTTTAGTTGTTTATCAGCAAAATTATTCAAAAATTACCGAGCCTCTTTGCAGGAAACATGCATGAAAAAACACAAATATTGTCCCAGATTTCATGAGACTTTATGTGGAGCTGAAGCGCAGGCAAAGGAGGAATGCATGTGGATCTGTATCACTTTCTTTAAAATCTTGTACAAAATCTTGAAGATGTCGCATTGTACCATCGGACCGTTTTGTGGATTGATTGATAATCAGACCAATCAAGAATTGCATACCTTATAACATTGTGGTATTGGATATACTCTAAAAACACAATTATCTAGTGATACATTGATAAATGAGACTCCTTTAGCGTTGGATTTATTCACTGTCAGTAATGGTATTTGATCATTTTAAGCATGCATGTTATTTTTTCAATGCAAGTTGTGGTTTTGTTAATGAAAATCAGTCTGATTAGTTTTGGATACTGTAGAGAGCAGCTGAGGGCTAAAGGGTGGAAAACTTCTAAATTCTTGAAAGGCTTCAGATCCCACAAATGTCCTTCAGATCTTCAGCCCAGCCCATCTGGGTATTTGGGGTCGTGGTTATTTCCCCCTCTGGTACCTCCTGCCTCATGGCTTGAGCACTCTGAACTCCAGATCATTTTGTTTTTCAAGATCTGAGGTTGGCTGTTTAAATAGTGCTACTACTTCCACTAAACAACAAACTGAGGCTTGATGGTTTTACAGGAGCGGTTTTTACTGTCAGGGCAGGGTTTCTCACCAGAGCCTCATTCAGCGGGCCGTCATAAATCTCTGAAGTGAGTCATTCACAGTGAGCAGGATATAATGTGTCTTGACCTGCCTCATACGCAATATTGTGTCTGTTGCTGATAGTGTTGGCTTGCTTTTAAATCAAACATAACACCATATAGGAGAATTAATTGACCTGGCCTGTCAGTAGTGTAGCATATAGCTTATAACCTAAATTGATTCTGTATGTCTGTTTCCATTTGATGTAAGTTGGTGTGGGGCAAATGTAATGATCTAATGAATACCCTCAGTTATTCATCCGACAAACAAGAGTTTGCTGATCTTGTTGTGCTGACCTTTTTCAAGTAAAATTCAACCTGGATCTCTCTTTTTTTTTTTTGTTAATAATTGGTAAAAATAAATAAATAAATAAATAAAAATTGTGGAATCTGAACTTTTTCTGGCTTCTGAAGTGGAGGAGCACGCCAAAAAAATGTTTGAGAGCCACTCACTCATTGTTCAGTAAATGATTCATCACAGTTTGTGAACTAGATTGACGGTGATTCAGTGTTCTCCCACACGTACAACGTATGTAACTTACTCTTCATGCAGAAACTGGGCAATAAACTTCTTTCTGGTGTAGTAATACTGAGGGCTGCACCTATGCATATGCTTCACTGATTAATCTAGAACGTAAATAGCAGATCAAGAAATTACTTTTATTAGGAAGTGGTTGCTAGATATAGATATATACATATAATGATATAATGTAATGTGCTGTAATGCTAATTGTGACAAGCACACCACACTGCTGTGATGGGAACAGCAGAGTGTGGTAACCGTAACAGCAGGAGAGCACCAAATCTCAGTTAATGTTGGTGAGACATAGCAAAGAATGACAGTGGACATAGGTGGACAGATGTAAGCTTAACAGGTGAAACAACGTCAAGTTATAGCTACTCAGGTATGGTTCTCTTTTACTGTTTTAAATCTCCTGTTTTATTTTTCTTTGAGGTGTATTTATATGTGTAAAAAAGCTGACAGCAGGAGTAGGTATATAAGATGCAGTTGATAACTTAAAAGTTGTAGCTTCTGTATTAGAAAAAAAATCCCCAGTGCTTGGGCACAGCAGGGGGTCAGCTTAGGCCAGGCTGGGCTTGGTGCAAACTCTGCATCCAATTTCAGTTCTCATTTGGGACTCCTGTCAACAAATCAAACACGTTTAAATGAGGGGACTTGGGCTCAGACAGGAGGTTTTAATTGGATACCTCCAAGCACTAGGTAATTGTCCTGTTTATCCAGGTTGATTTGCCCTGTGTTTTACTGAGCAGCAGAGAATTCAATATGAATCTCTCCACAGCTTTCTTCTTCTTTTTTGTTTTATTCCTAAAAGTAACATTTTGTAACTCTTGCTGTAGAAAGAGCAGCCTCTGTGCCCGCAAGTTGTGAGTACAGATTTCTAGTGCATGAAATTCTACTTGGGTCCAAGTTGAGGTGGTCAGTGCTGGCAAAATGTTATTCAGTTGCACATGTAACAACCACAAGATCATCATCTCAACACAAACCAGCAATTGGACTGTCTACAGCAACAGGAAAAACTTATGCTACATGCCAGTCATCTAAATAAAAGTGGTTAGTTTACACAACTTGGTATCATTCACCCTTCTAACTTTAGGATAGTAAATCAGGGCCACAAACAGCCATAAAAAACACCAAACTGCCAAACACGCTTTATGATATATTGTAGAAGCCAGTGTTAAAAGTTATATTACGAGTTGAAATAGACTGATGTGACAAAAACTAGTGAGTGAGGTCATCAGCCCCAGTTTTTTTTATTTTGCGAGAGCCTGCTGGAGATTTACTTTTATCCTAACTTTTACTGGTCCACTCTGTTTCTTGCTGGTTTGTAAACTGTTGCATTTGCACACCCATAATTCCTTCTGAGACATATGTACTGTAATTCAACATGACTTACCCTGAATGTCTGTTACCTGGGAATGAAATTAATGGCCACTTGGGCCATTAGATAGGTAATTTCATTTATAATTACTGCTGTATAAAGTCATATTCCTTGTTTCTGGTTGAAATTATTACTGTGAGTGATACCATTATTATAACAATTTTCTTTAAAAATGCTGACTGGAGGGCGCCGGGGTGCCTCAGAGGTTGAGCAGGCAACCATATACATATGCTGCGTAGCGGTACGGGCGGCGCAGGTTCAAGTCCCGGCCTGTCACCATTTCCCGCGTGCCTTCCCCCGTATCTCTCCTCCCAATTTCCTGTCTCTCGCCACTGTCAATAAAGTCACTGTGGCCAAAAAAAAAAAAATACTGACTGGAAACGAGGACACTAAGTAGGGCACCAAAAGACCGGTAGAGTTTAGTTTGTATGTCTGTCCCAGCCCACACAGTCCCACCCATTGAGCACCAGAGACCCAGCACACATACTAATGACATCAGATCAGCCCTCTCTGACCATTTAACGCATGCACAGTGAAAAATTATTATTATTTTGTGTGTGTGGGTTTTTTTTGGGGAGGGGGGGGTGTTAAGGCAGTACCTCACAAAATGTCTCATTCAATACTTACTTTTTTACATTTTTGCCATTAGTTATTGGTCTACCATTTTGAACATTTTGTGCTGTTATGTAATTGTCTTTTTTTTTTTTTAAATTCAGTGTGCCTACACGTGAACACCGTTTCCTTCCAGATGCACTTTCCATGTGTTTCCTTCATGTCATCATCACTGTTGGTTAATCTACCATGATTCACTATTTCAGCATCCTAAGTAGCTGTGTTGCATTAAGTTTTTTCCAAGCTGTTTATTAAACGAGGTTACATGTTTAAGTAGTTTAAATACCAGTTAAGTTTATTAGGGGTCTAACAACAGTTTACGTGACTTATTGATGCCTGGTTATATGCAGTGTGGTAAAAGGAAGCAGCCACAATAAGTCATGACAATAGATGCCAGCACAGGAAAACCACAAAAGAGGAACTGAGTTCACATGCAGACCTTCATAGAATCAACATTATGCAAAGTGCTGGCTTAACATTACTATAGTCTTCTATACAGCTTTAATAAACAGGCTCTTTTAGCTGCTCCCTTCTTCACAGGGGGCTGTCCCAGCGGATGGGTCAGCATATTTGATTTGGCAGTTTTTTTTTATGCTGGATACCCTTCCTGACGCAACCGTCACGGGGATTTGCGTCCCCTTCCGGTCTCAAAAAGGGGATCTTTTACATGTTGGGCATATGTGTTAACCACTGTACTATGGAACCACCCACTATCGAGCTCTAGTAATGTTGACAAAATGAACATTGGTGTCTTGGAAATATTTATCGAATGGCTTTGTATTTGATTTGCATAATAACCCAAAGTGCTTGTGTTTATGTCTGCTCTGTTTAAAATCCAGCCAAATCTTTGTTATGTTGACTCTCAGGACTCAAAAAGCTGCACACTGGGTTAAGCAGTGTCTGCTGTTCATTTAAATGTTCATTTATTAATTCTTTGATTGCTCTTGTCTTCTGCATGGAAACATTGAAAGCTTCTAGGAATGCTTTCCCTAGGCTCCGGGTATCTGCCAGTACACCCCACCCCACCACACCATACACCATTCATTGCTTGATGTGCAGTGGTGGAGCCCGATGGGGGGCTACTGAGCTTTCTGTAGTTGGACGTGGCCTTGTTTTTATTTAGAGAGTCATATTTGTCCTTCTAAAGGGCTTTATCTTAAGCCTTTGACCCTTACTCTGTGAGAGTGAGTGGGCGGGACACAGAGAATGAAGGGACATATGTGGTTGCTGCCTCTTGCATAAGATGTTGTGTTTTGTATGAGTTTTGTTTTTTTTTTTGTTTTGTTTTTGTTTTTTCCTCTGTCATGGGTCATTGTGTTCCAAGATTACAGCCTACAACCCCATTATGTCAGTCTACAATGTCAAACTGCTGCTCATTACTATCTGGCGGCCTAAATCATCATTCTGCCAGAAGCATGCCAGATGAGTGCACATGTTATACAACACAATGAAGTTCCTGTTATACATACTGTAATCTCATTGCTGGTTGTTTATTATTAGACATGACCTCATATCGCCTTGTTGCACTCACAGCTCGGACCCTCATCAGAGAGAAGTAGTTTCATAGCATAGGTTTAACAATAATGGTGAACACCAAATCTAGCACGAGTTTTAGAGGACAGATGTGCACAGTGAATTCTTGCTTGCAGACCAGTTAAAATTTTTTTTAAAAAATTAAGAAGAATTAAGAATTATTTTAGTTGTTCTAGACTATGAAAGACAAGACTGTATACCTATAATACTTTGGCTAAGGATGTTCATCGGGTACCAAAAATACTCATATTTGCAGTAAAAAAAACTGCAGCAATCAGTCAAAAGAAGGTGTCAAATAATTACTACTACTTCATGAAAGTTAAACATCCTTAATTGGCAAGTGAGGAGAATAATATTATTTCTTAGAGTTATGAATTTCTTCATAAGTAAAAGTCACAATAAGGGCAAGCTCAAAAAGTAACCGGCTTCACTTTGGTAGTACTCACATAGTAGTTTCAGAAAAAAGAAGAGATTGGAGCCGGATACTATCAAGAAACAAAATCAAGAGTTCTTCTTTTACTAAGTATTCAGTTTTCAGTTGCTGGTTTCAGATATTTTTCTGCTCTTAGAGTGCAATGTGGTGCACAGACACTCTTCTCTCTTATTTTACTCACAGCACACACACGTGACAGAGAAAATTCAAGTGTACACAAAAACAAACAAAAAAGTGTGGTGGACTAAAAATGCTGGGAAAGCAAACAATTGGAATTTCAAACCTAAAGTCTCAAATTGCTGACAAACCTCTGCTTCTTCCTGTTCCTGTATGTGCAGATCTTTGGATGGCCGTCTTCAGGTTTCCCACAGAAAAGGCCTGCCCCACGTCATCTACTGCCGTCTGTGGCGCTGGCCCGACCTGCAGTCCCACCACGAGCTGCGGGCGGTGGAGCTGTGCGAATACGCCTTCCACACGAAGAAGGATGAAGTGTGTGTCAACCCATACCACTATCAGAGAGTAGAGACACCAGGTGGGAGAGTGTTTTCTTCAAACACTTGTAAAACTCCAACTGCTGCAGGATTTTTTTTTTATTTTGTCCTGTGTGCTCTAATGGCTGTTTTTCAATGGAACAGTCTTTTTTTATGACATGTTTTTATAGGCTTATTTTTATCCAGAGGGTTTATGCAACATTTTTCCTCTTATTTATTGCACACAACTATTTATGATCAAGTGTTTGTTATTAAATTGTGTTCCAATAAATGTTTGGTTTCATATCTGGATAAAATAATCATTGCTATATTACTATATTCTAAGAAACCACTTTCTGTGTCTGTATTTATGTCCATCACACAGTGCTCCCACCAGTGCTGGTCCCCAGACACACAGAAATCCCCACTGAGTTCCCACCTCTGGATGACTACAGCCATTCAATCCCTGAAAACACCAACTTCCCTGCTGGCATTGAGCCCCAGAGCAACTACATACCAGGTACCAGCATGCCTCCTAGCATGACTCACACAAAGGGTCAACTTATGGTTTACGGTCTGTGAGAACTAGTTTGTAAGTTGTGCTGTTTATGTCGTGCTGAAGGGTTTGGTGAAAACTGGCTTGTCATAGAGCGAGAGGAGTAGTCATATAGTTAAAATATGGGGATAATGGTGCGCATTTGTGGATATTTATAGTGTTGAAAATGGTTGTTTTCCACAAAAAAGACCTAAATACAGTTCTTGGAACAGACCTACGTAGTTTGTCATCACAAAGGTGTGTGATGACCAGGTATGTAATTAAACTAGCTTTAGTATCATTCTCCTTTTGCATCATGAGTTGCATGAAAAGCTCTTAAAACATTGTCTGAGGGTCAAGCTTCCAGCATTATAAATGGACTAATGTGGCTGTATTTTTTTCAGCAGTTCTTTAAGTGTTTCTTATCCTTAATTTTGACTAAAACTGCCTCCCCTTGGATATTCTGCTCAATAGGCTGATGGATTCTGAGAGACTTGAGAAACCTGCCTTTTTGGCTGTGAATTTAGGAGGGGATTATAAGTGTTTTTTGAACAAGTTAGCCATTGTTATCCAGCATGGTTTAAACATGCTCCTTTCAGCAAGGGTTTAACTCACTCATTCACTCACTGACTGCAACTGTCTCCCTATGTAGGAAGTTCTGCGTAGGTGACAAAACAGTGAACTCATTCAGACCTCACTTGGGTCATTTTCTCTGCGTCGTTAATTATGTCGTGCTTTAAAATAATTAAAGTGCAGCAGGCCAACTGTAGTAATAATAGTAATAATAATATTGCTGAGTGGATTTACCCAAATTATTAAAGTACTTTTGGGCTGTTTATGTTCTGAAGCATTGTTCTGAAGCATTGTTCTTGTTCCTCATGCCCATCTGTCATTTTTCCTTCAGTGCAGTACTGGATAGTGAAGCTACAATACTTGGTTAGTGATCAGTGACCAACAAGACAATGTGAGACACATGGAATAAACACGTGAGTGTGTGTGTGTCTTTATGTGTCTCAGAAACACCACCACCAGGCTACCTCAGTGAGGATGGAGAGACCAGCGATCACCAGATGACCCACAGCATGGACACAAGCTCCCCAAACCTGTCACCTAACCCAGTTTCACCCACACACAGTAACTTAGGTAAGAACTGTGTGTCTGTGTGTGTGTACACAAGTGTCTGTTTGTGTACTTTTCTGTCCGTCTGCCTTCATTTGCAGACAAATGTTTCAGTAGCGCATCTCCCCAGTGGGAATTCTCTGTTTGGTTTAACTCATTTCTGTAAGAGGAAACCAGATGATGAAAGAAGCCTTTGTGTTCCCGACTCACCATGTGAACTTTTGAGCAGGTCAAGACACCACGCAGCCCACACTAACATCAATAACAATATCCTACGTTTATTCTATCAGGACGGAAAAGCGCCAGGAGGCTTGGCTGGAATGTAATTGGTGAAATAATAAAGCGACACCAGTTTCATTTGGCAGTGCTGTCTAGTTATGTTCTGGACTTCAAAGCAAAGGACAAAATGTTTCTCAGCTGGTAGAGTGACTTTGTTGAGGGGAAAACAGAGCAAATTACCAGAAACAGTTGAAGTTACTGAAAACGACCATGGACAAGTCTGTACTTTGACCAATTGGGCTGCAGAATCCTGCAAGTGAGGGTTGAGTTTCCACATTTTGTCTGGTAAAAGCTTCTGGGAAACGGTGTATGGGTTTGACATTTTGTGACGTAAGCTCTCCGCATGTTTTTATAGAGTTTTTTTCCCCCTATGTCTACAGCTGCCTCAGCCCTTTTCTCCCTATATTTGCCTCTTCTTTGTTATCATTGCTCTTAATTTCAGTTTTCTTCTCCATCTGTTTGGTTTTCTGGCTATTAATTCTCTGATTTCTGTGTTGCCATTCTACTACTCTGACTTCAGTCTCCTGTTACCGCTTTATTTCCTGCACAATAATTTCAAACACTCTATTTATTTGATTGATCTTCACATCTAAGTCTATATTAGCAACAGTATTGCACTGCATTCTTTAATTTTTGTGTTCTCTCTCCATCTCAGACCTCCAGCCAGTGACATACTGTGAGCCGGCCTTCTGGTGCTCCATTTCTTACTACGAGCTGAACCAGCGAGTCGGAGAGACCTTTCACGCCTCACAGCCCTCGCTGACAGTGGATGGCTTTACGGACCCGTCCAACTCGGAGCGATTCTGCCTGGGCCTTCTGTCCAATGTCAACCGCAACGCAGCCGTGGAGTTGACACGCAGACACATTGGTATGGTTTATGACTCCATTCAGATAAAATCGCATTTATCATCGCAAAACACTCCTTTACCCACTTAACTAATTAACAAACATGACTATGTATTGTGTTATACCTATTATACAAAAGATTTTGTACTTTAAATTACTGCTATTGCTGATTTTGTTTTGGCTCTCTGCTGTTTTCTTTTTTTCCCCCTCAAGGTCGTGGCGTCAGGCTGTATTACATTGGAGGAGAAGTGTTTGCCGAGTGTCTCAGTGACAGCGCGATCTTTGTGCAGAGCCCCAACTGTAATCAGCGTTATGGTTGGCACCCTGCAACAGTCTGCAAGATCCCTCCAGGTGTGTGTCCAGCTAACACAGACAGAGAAAACTGGGGGGTAGTGAGAGACATACAGATGACAGAAAAGAGAGTGAGGAAAATGGGTAGGAAGGAAGACACGAAGCACAAGAGGTAGATGAAAGTTTGGCAGTTTTATCCCCAACACCTTTATTTGTATGCCAAGGTTTCCTTAAGACACTCCACTTCATCAGTGTGTGTGTGTGTGTGTGTGCGCAAGTGTTTGAATGTAAAGTAATTTGGTATAGTATTGCTATATAATTGCATTCCATTTTTCAAAGAGACGCACAGACCAACGTACACAAAAAAAATTGATTGATGTTTCAGAAACGATTCACTGCAGCTGAATCATCAAACACATCCCATGCTTCATCATCAGTCCATCGACGTCTTCTTTGGCTAAACTGTGGTCTGGTTAAAAATAAAGGTTTTTCCTTTCCACAGTGGTCTCTTTACTTTTACCACATGATCATTTTGGAGCGTCAAGTTTCCCCCGAATGCATCTGCAAA
>JAVDPK010000114.1:63743-78442 GCA_034780415.1 Cichlasoma orientale
ACGAGGGCGAGTCAACCGTGTTTAACTGGTTAAATTTCTCTTAGGTATGGATGTAAGTGTGAATGGTTACAGGTCTTTCTGTGTTAGCCCTGTGACAGGCTGGCGACCTGTACAGGGTGCACCCCGCCTCTCGCCTTATGATGGCTCACAAGCCTCAGAGGTAAACTGAAAGTGTAACAGACATGACTGTACAGATGTTTGTGTATGAGCAGAGATCAATGGCACATGACTCTACAAGAGAGCGCTGTCAGGTTAAGCTGTGGATTTAAAATTAAAGTTAGGTTTAGCTGGTATTGCTTGGTCAGATTCACAAATTCTTTATTCGGCTGCAAAGTTTTTAGCCTTCTTTCATCAACATTTACCCTTACTGAATGTCTTTCACTAATTGTAATCATAGTAACTTAATGCAAACAGAAATCATTTTTCTCAATATTAGTGGTATGACCTGGAACAAGAGGTTCTTCTGGTCATGGAGAGACCAGACCCCTGTGTGAACCTACTGACCAATATGAAGGCCAAGGGCCCCTGGAGGAGGACGTTGCCAAGGTACTGACACTGTGTGAAGGAAGTTTTTGAGTTCTGTCACTTTGAGTGGAGCGTTGTAAACCAGTCCAGAGAAGCTCCACAGAGCTTGTTTGTGTGATAGCTGCCACATTGATGGGAATCAGTTCTTTCTTCAGCTCTGCAACTGTTCTCATTGTGTTTCAGAATATCATGGAGCAGCAGGTGGATGCAGCCTTAAAAATGCACGTCAAAGCTGTCTTCTGTTTTGATATCAAGGCCAAAAACTTGCTTATTGAAACCGGCACCAGTGATCCTCGAGTGAGAGTCATAGACTTTGGATGTGGCTGCATCGTACAGGAAGAACCGTACTCCTATTTCTCAATCTCTTCTATGATTGCTCTTTGTTCATCTGTTGCTCTGTGGAGTGATGGTTTGGATCTCAGTTCCTCATTCTTTCGTTCTGTCTGTGCATTGCAGGAACCAAAGTGTACGCCCCTCCAGAGTTTTTCACACATGGGAGGTATGAGGCTGTCCCCACCATGGTCTGGCAGCTGGATGTGCTGCTTTATAATATGCTGGACACATTTCAACAATTTACCACCTCTAGGTTCCTCCATGGCAGCATTTGCTTCAATAGTGAGCTGTCACAAAGTGAGATAATGTTGGAATAGCTGCGTTGGTGCCTACACTGTATAGAACTTTTTCCTTACAAGTTCCAAAGATCACTGCAGTTTCCATCCTGATCTTTGCTTTGTTTTCTGTCCTTTCTCCAATCAGACTGCAAGGATTTTTTGGAGCTGTGTTTAGCTCAAAACCCAAAGGAGCGGGCCACCTTGGAGCAGATTCAGCTGCACCCCTGGCTACAAAATGCAGCTCAAATCACACCTCAGACACCTTCTGAGACTCAGTGACCTGGCCTGGGACTATATAAGCCTGCCTGACAGAGGATTTCAAATCAGCTCATTATATTAGATAACAGCAGTATTTCAGAAGCCTTGTGAGGTGTTATATTATTCCCCTTTTTTGACCCCATCCCTCACCCTCACCCTCACCCCCACCCCTCATCCCCTACACCCACCCCCTCAGCCCCACCTCCTGGCTATGTTTCCTCCTGAGCACCAACATCAATGGCACACAGCTCCAGCGAGCTTGCATCAGCAACCACGACAGGCAGCAAGGACTTTGCAATTGACCACAATGTTCTAGGTACAGTTTCAGATGTACAGAACGGACACCCGTGCAAAAAGTGTGTATTATATCTGTGTTAGATATAATAATATTAGAAGTAATAATATTTTTTACAGACAACACCCGATGCATTTTGGAGTCACCTGAGTCTCCCCCTCCAGTGATGCTGAACCAGACCCCTCCTACCCCTCCTCCATCTCCACATCCGTGTGACTTTAAGACCACATCAGGATAGTCAGAACTGTTGGAGGAGGGTGTGAACAGCATTAAAATTTGAAGAGCCATATGTGGAAATATGTCTGTTAACTCACAAAGATATGTAAACGTTTATTCTTGTATATGCTTAAAACAAGCCTCATCATAGAGCTATCAAAATGGCACCCGCTGATGGGAACAGAGATAATGAGAAAACAGTCTTTAACGCATTGTACAAGGTGAAACCCCAGAAGATGATGGGTTTTAAATTTAATGTGGGGGATATGGTGAAAATATCAAAACTACAAGGCATATTTAGAAAGGGGTATGAGCAGACTTATATAGTTGAGTTTTTCACAATAAAACAATGTCTAGGAAGAGACTCTCCTGTATACAGACTACACTGTAAAAAAAATCCATAAAAGAAGCTCATTTCTCATTTCATCTCTTTCTTTCGGTCACTACCCAAAGCTCATGACCATAGGTGAGGGTAGGGATCTAGACTGACTGGTAAATTGACAGCTTGGCTTTCACGCTCAGCTCCTTCTTCACCACGACAGACCGGTGCAGTGTCCGCATCACTGCAGATGCAGCCCCAATCTGTCTATCAATCTCCCGCTCCCTTCTCCCGTCACTCGTGAAAAAGACCCAGAGATACTTAAACTCCTCCACCTAGGGCAGCAACTCGTCCCTGAGCCGGAGTGGGCACTCCACCCTTTTCCGGCGGTGGACCATGGCCTCAGACTTAGAGGTGCTGATTCTCATGCCATCCGCTTCAGCCGGCCACTAAGTCTATCACCAATAATTTACTGCAGGGCTCTAGTGTTGTTCTCCACATCTCCATTGAGTTCCAGATGAAGACTCTTAGGGTCCTGTTGATCTTGTACAGTTCTAGGCATTCCAGGATCCATGTGTGCGGCATCGATCATGTAATCTCGAGTGACTGCTCTCTTTACCAGCAGCTGGTGTTTTACTCCTCTGGTATCTCTGGCAATTCCTTTCTCGGCCCCACTCATATATTGAGCCGTGTGCCTGCTCATCATAGCTGCTATGATTCCTGACAAGAGCTTCCATGTTGTGCTGAGGCAGGCTATTAGCCGGTGGTTGGATGGGACCGGTCCCTTCTGGGATCCTTGGGAATCAGGACTGTCCGGCCTTCAGTCAGCCATTCCGGGTGTGTCTTAGCCTCTAGCAGCTGGTTAATTTGTGCTGCCAGGGGCTCGTGTCAGAGCCTGGTGCTGTCCAATTTTTATGGTATACATCAACTGACTGGTTTCAGTGATGGTTGAAGTAGGGCTTGTACATAGTGCTGCATTTGCGTTGTCTAGTAATAGTCTGCAATCTTGTCGGGGGGTGGGGGGGGGCAGGTTTTCAGCTTAGCCATGATCTTATCTTTCAGGTAAGCTGCTGTGGCATTGAACATACCACTTGTTTTGGGGGCTTGGTACTCAATCTCGGGGGATGATGACCTGATGTGCTGGCTCCCTCTTGCTGTGACATTTGTGCTGCAATAGCAGTTGCTTGTTGCAGATGTTGGAGCACTGAGCTACTAGTTGTTTTGATGTCAATCTGGCTGTTGGGTGTCAGTGAACCCATAGCTCCCACATCCTCTGAGATTACGTGTATTTGCATTTCAACACTTCCTGATTCTCATGTCCATTTATGCCATATTAAGCCCACTTATTGTCAGTATGCCCTGGTTCTGCAACACCTTACGCAGACCTTGTTAATCTGGGCAACATCTGAGCCGGTTTGGATTCAATGACTTCTCACTCACATTCCGAGGTGGGCCTGGTTAGCCCGGGGACCCTTACTAGATGCAAGCACTTGCCGTGATTTGAATCCCCGACGTATTGTTCCAAAGATGGTAATGTTACCACTACACGATCCAGCTGCTATTTTTTTTTAATTAATTAATTCATTATTTTCTTTCTGACACACTAAAAATCAACCTGCTGATAAATCATTTGGGCTCAATAGTTATTGCTGTCATAAGTACCAGAGATCATTAAAAAAAAACTAGATGAAAAGTAGCAGTTAAAATGAGCTCCATTTGAAATCTTCACACAGTAGAAATCACAGGAGGTAACAGTGGCAGGAGTTAAACAGATGAAGAACTTTTGCTTTCTATTCTAATATTTCTGTACTTTTACTTTTTCAACATTTTGAACGCAGGGGTTTTACTTGTAAAGGGGCTTTTTTGTACTGTGCAATATACATCACTATTGTCTATTTTCATAATTAAAGCAGCTTAAGCTGTATATTTCATGATTTTGAATTGCTGGATTTGCTCACATGACCATGCCTCTCCACATATGATTTGATAAAAGAGTTACCTGAGAAAACCATAGAAAAAAAAACTTTTTAAATTCATTCCACAATAAAACCTTATTATATTTCTGTCCAGAAATATAATATAATATTAATATATATATATATATCTTTTTTTTTTTAATTTAATTAATTTTTTTTTTTGAGGTGACTGAAGAACAAAGTAACAAACAAAACTAGTGTCAGGACAATTGAAACCTGACAACATTTGGGACAATCAAATTTCTAGGCTGAATCTACCAACTCGTACATAAAAAGGAAAAATTTGACCACTTTTTTAGCATTTTTTTAATGAAAAAGCAGTAATATCTTGCACTCAATAAAGTGACTTGACCACAGCATGAGAGCTTGGGTGAACTGGTGATGTGTTATTTATGTTCGGCTCAGCTCAGATGCTACCTCAATGGAGGAGACATACCCCATAAATTTTTCTATGGCCACTATGAGCAGGTCAGGAAGGCACCAATATTTCCTCTTTATTAGAAACAACAGAAACAACACACAGTCATAAAAGGGGCCCTCTGAGGTGAATCTGAAAGACTGGATGCGGAGGGAAAAGCATGCAGTTCCAAGAGCTGAGAGGTAGTCACACAATCCATTTCTCTCCAGTCAGCTTGTCCATATCCTGGTGCATTTCCTCATAATTCTTACACCAGTGACTCACAAACTCCCCGTGCTTCATCACAGGTCAACTTGGAGATGAACTTTGAAGGAAGAGGTAACAAATGATCACAGCCTCTCGGGCAATTCATATCTGCGGAAGTGCCATAACCGTCTACGTATCCTGACCTCAATTTGGAGTCTGCGTGTTGAAGGCCCATCTGAGGGAGATGGTATCGATCTGAGCAGGGGCTCTGGCAGCGTCAATAAACAACAGGCTTCAGGCTTCAAGGCTGAGGAGACACATCTCTATTTCAGCTGGAGGGTTAGCATCTGGATACCTGAGTTGGGATGTGGCCCTGGGACAGATGGTGGGACATGTTTTTCTTGCTGAACTCACTGTGGGTCCAACTCGTTTGTAAGACTAAGCCAGTGATATTCACCCTACCCTGTTGGATCTATGAAGGTAAATAAGCCCTTAAACTAAAAGCTGACACATTTTTACTCTAAATAATTACCATTAATGTTTGGGGGCACGGTAGCTATAGAAAGCTACCAAGTAGCAGCCAATATGGCCGAGAAGGATCAATGCTTAACGAGCAGACAAATAGCATTTCAAGATCTTCTATATCAGCATTACAGTGAGAGAAGACGGTGCTGACTGGCTCATTAATCAATAAGCACAACAAGCCGACCAATACATTTGACATAGACTAATGAAATAATAATCACCAAGAGAAAAGGAGGAGGATGTAAACACAGGGTGCATTTGTCATACACTATAAACAAAGAAGAAAATACAACTATAGTGAAAGTAATTTGGCAATTCTGCCAGGCAATTTTATTGCTGTCTTGTTTACTTGCTTTTCTCTCTTTGCTGAGAAAGTTAAATAAGTGTGCTTCATATATTTAGAGTCAAACTGAGCTCTCTTTGTGCTGAGCAGCTTGTCAATAACAAGAAAAGAGGCATGGGGCAAGAGAGGAGGCCTGATAAAACGGCTTTTAATTACCAGACAGTGAATGCTGGCCTTCCTCTTCCGCTTTCTCCTCCCGGCTAAGTCAGGAGTTTGATTTCTGATAATGTGGATTGCTGACTGGGCTTCATCCTAGTTGTCCTTAAAGCAGAAGGATCTAGCGTCACGTCCTGGGAGAGTACGTCTGACAAAGTGCCATATAGATCCTCTGCTTTTCATCAGAAGGCAGTGCTGGTCGAGGCATTAATCTGAGCGCTTGATAGCCTTGCTTTGTTTCCCCTTTACTCTCTTGTAACAATTAGGCAGAGTAATAATTCCAGGCTTTACGTGGACATCTTTAACCCAGCTGTTGGTACAGGTGTAAGTGGTGAGATAAGATCAGAAAGGGTCAGTGCAATGAACTTATAACATCCCTCTGGGTGTGTGTGTGTTTTTTAAAGGTACACATACAGACAAGTAAATAAATATATGGTAAGTTCAGTGTTTTACATGTCCTTTCTAAGGTTCCCCATGCTTTTTAGATGAGATGGAAACCACTGATAGAGGAGTTCATCCTCAGGCCAATCTGGGGTGGAGACATTTTTTTGTAGCAGCCAGTGAAACCCAACCTACCGCACAGCACGCACACCCCACTGATATTGTTTTCAACTGGCACATGTCTACCTAAAGATCTGAGCCATGGGGAGACAGAGCAAGCTTTAAAAACTTCTTATCATTACACAGAACCCTGGTCAACAGACTTGGGTATCAGGTCTGTGCACAGAGAGCTGTAAATTAGCAGAAAAAGAGACTTCTCTTTGCTCAGGGATCAATGTCGTTTTCCGTGAACTGCAATCAGAGCTGTTTATAGAGTGGACAGAGCAGCTGCTCAATCATAGGGCCATGATCAACAGCAGTTTTAAGTGCCCTTTTGTTTTACGCTCAATTATATGCTAATGACCAGTGCAGAGTGGAAACCTTTAAATACTAAAGCTGTTTTAATGTCAAGTGAAAGAGGTAAAAACCTCTTTAAAAAGCTGTGGTGGTTTTTATTTCAACAGCTGTTCATTTCTGTGAACGCGAAGGCTATTCATACACTATCCAAATTTCAAACAATCCAGAATTTCGGAACATTTACAATAGTAAAAGGTCACTGTTAAAAAGAATATTTACCCTTTGTTACCTATCCATTATACCCCAGAAAGTTATTGCATTCTCACTATTGCAGTTAACTTATCAACTTTGATCTAACATCAGTGATATCTACAACCAGCGCAGTCAAAGGAGACACCCAATAAGTCAATTTCAGTGCTGAAACTTTCAAACACTTTTAAAATTAATTTGGATGTTTAATTTTATAGCATAAACTACGGTGGCTGGGACAAAAACCTTATCCAACTTAAATAAAGCCTACATTAGATCTGCAGCTGTGTCGCAAACCTGGGCTATTTGCCTATATTTAATGCGCGAATGCCACGTTATAATTTTTGCAGCGTAGAGTTTGACATAGTATTTGCTGCGCATCAGGCCGCTGCCCCACCGAAAAAATTTCCGATGTTTTTAATGGCATGCAGGGCTTTTATTTTGAAAATGCTGCGAGCGGATGTTGATTCGGAAGCGCTGTTGCAGCAGTTTCCTCAAAACTAGCTGGACAGCTAAACATCCCCGATAACACAGTGTAAAACTTTGTCTCGGGAAGCAGTGGTATACACTTTTACACCTCAGGCTGAGCCTTTCATACGGTTATGAAGTGACTTTGGTGCCGGCGGTGACTGAGCTCAACAGCGGGCCTGTTTTTTTGAAAGCTCCACATCTCTTAAACCAAGTCCGGACTGAGCAGGATGCTAGCATGCGTCGTTAGCAAACCGAGGCAGGAAATTAGCTGGTTAGCTTCGACATCCAGTCAAGTATTATGAGGCTGAAGTTTCCCTCTTATTACTCACACTGAGGTTAAATACTGACGACGCGATGAACAGCGAGGCGATAGTGATCCGTATAAAAACGCCGTCTGGAGACATGGACTCGTCCGTGGACTGTCCATCTCTCCTGAACTTCAATGACTTGCTGGTGAGTCTCCCACATGCTAACTGTCACTCTTAATTTACAGACAAACAGACAGGTTTACCAGGAAGTTTCTGGCTCACTGTGTCTTAGCCCTGTTGCCTCATTAATATCTGTCAGTCTGATAATAAGCCTGACCTGTCTGGCCTTAATTTACTCTGTCAAACGTTACAGGTCGCAATCAGAGATGTCATGCCTGAAGCCACTGTCACTGCCTTTGAATGTAAGTGCCTGCTTTAGATTTGGACTGCTTGTAATACTGCTACAGAAACAGTCACAGTACTGTGAAACTTTGAATAACTTACTTTGTGTTTCTCCTTGCACATCAAAACATTAGGCCTATAATTTAGACTGTCAGATTAGTCTTAAGGACCTCAGACCTCATGTGGTTTGTCTTTCCCCATCATAAACTATAGTGTCTCTGGTATCACAGGGCGGACGCTTGCCAGCTTGAATCAGCTCTTATCTGTCTGAGAGAGAGTAAAAATCTTTTTTTTTTTTTTTTTTTAAAGCCTGTCATGTCTGGCAGATCTTGCAAGCAGAGCTGTGATCTGAATGCACTGTTGTGTCAAAACATAGAGTAAAAATCTTAACACATTTTCATTGTGTTAATTTCTCTCTTCCTCTCTTGTATTTTTCCACTATGCGTGTCACAATCTACCCTGCTTTTTATTTGTGTGGTAAAGTGTGGACAGTGCTGAGCATTAGGACTGTAACGGTACAAAATTCCACGGTTTGGTTTACATTGCGGTACAGAAGCCACGGTTCGGTGAATTTTGGACCGGTTCATTTGCATATATGAAATAATTGTTCCTGGATCAAATGAAGATTTATGTGAGTAAAACAAACAAATTACTTAGAACTTCTTTATTCATTACAAACAATAACAAAAAACTAACTTTCAATGAAGATAAAAGCTAGCTAACTGCGGCAACAACAGAAGCGGATACTGACGGAGAAGTTCTAGAAATCCTCAGCAACTCACCTCAGTATCGCTCTCATTGGACAGAAGTGATTTTCTCTGACTCACTGACTCGCTTTGGACTCTTCACAAAGTTTTACAGCTTCCTCCAGAGCAAGTAGACATGTAGGCTTTGTCGCTTCATGGACACGTCATCTGTTCATGGTTTGGTGAACCAAACTGTGGCCGTTACACCTCTACTAAGTAGTGCAAGTGGATCACATGTTAAATTAAGCTTTAGGCTCTTGAAACAGGCATTCAGGCCTGTTTATGAAAATATTTTGCTTTGTATTTTTTCATGATTATTATGTTAACTTTTATAGTCTAAAATTCAAGATGCATGTGTGTATTTTTTTTTAGATGAAGATGAGGTGGGAGACAGAATCACAGTAAGAAGTGATGAAGAACTCAATGCCATGTTGTCATATGTGAGTATATAAATGAATTACTTCTGCCAAGGAGGTTATGTTTTTGTTAGTGTTTGCGTGCATGAATGTCATTTTTGTCTGTAAACACAGCAGCTCGAAAAGTTTATATTTTGTTTTTAAGGAGGCAGACTGTCTTGTAAGTGGTCTTGAGCAACAGTTCTCCAGCTTTTTGAAGGTTCTTCAAAGTCTTTTCTTGGACATTGGCTACTTTTTCACTCATTTTCACTCTAGTCCTTCAACCCAACCATTTTCAGATGAATGCTTTTTTTGTTTGCTAAGCCACTTAACAATGGCCTATGAATCATTCAAACATCAAACAGGCACTTGTGTTGTATCCACACATAACAGACAGCTTAGCAAAGAACCAATTTAAATTGGATCTTTAGGTACTTTGTTGCTAGCAGTTTGTTGCAGAAATGCACATTTGTTTTCCATCAATCAAAAATGGCAAAGATAACACAGTTTGACAGGTATAGAATTGTATTTTTGCCCCAACAAGGTGATTCCCAAAGAGCTGTTAGCTGAAAACTTGGCATATCTCAACATGGTGTGCAGTGTGCAAAGGAAACTGGACAGGTGGAGGAAAAAAGAAGTGGCAGGCCTAAAAAACTATCTGCAGCGGACCATCAGCTGATGTACTGTTCACTAAAGTCTCATCAAAAATGGTCTCAGTGGAAGGGTGACTGTCAAGAAGCCATTATTAAGGAAGGGAAACAGGGAGAAAAGGCTGAGTTATTCCAAATTACACAAAAACTGAACTGAAAAGTGGCAACTTATGGACTGATGAATTCAAATGTGAAATATTTGTTCAAATCGTTGTCAAAATGTACAGAGGTGGTCAGGAGAGAGGTACAAGAGTGGGTGTCTGCAGCCATCTGTAAAACATGATGGAGGCTCTGTCATGGTTTGGGGCTGCATTTCATTCCGTGGTGTTTGAGATCTTGTCAAAACTGATGGAATTATGAACACAGAAAAGTGTTCATCAGAGTTTGATCCACCATGCAGTACCATCTGGAAAGCTTCTGATTGGCAACAGTTTCATTTTTCAGCACGACACACAAACACTGCCAATGTAAGAAAAGCACACCCGGATAGAAAAACGTAGAATAGAACACCATCAGTCATGGACTGACCTCCCCAGAGCCCGGACCTCAACATTATTGAAGCAGTGTGGGATCACCTTGACAGAGAACAGCACAAAAGGCAGCCAACATCCAAAGAAGAGCTTTGAATGTTCTTCAAGAAGAAGAGCTTTGAATGTAACTATTTCTGAAGACTACTTAAAGAAATGAGAAGAAAGCTGCCTCAGTGAGTTCAGGCTGTGTTGAAGAATAAAGGTGATCACACCACATATTGACTTTCAAGCTCGTTAGAATTGTACAAACTCCGTTTTTGTTTTATACTTTATTGTATTTGTATGTCTGCATGTTTCAATGAATATCTGCACCTATTTCCCATTTTCCTAGCAAATTATAAAGAAATGAGGGGTTGATCAAGACTTTAGCACATCAGAGTACATGCCAGGGTCATATTTTCCAGTTGTGTTTTTATATTGTAGCAGTCTTACTGTGCGTCAATTCCTCATTGGAAAGTAGTTCTGACAAAAACTGTTCACATTCAATTCTTTGTGGGCTGAAGATGAAATGGCCAAGAGCATGTGTGAACTACATTTAAGCGTTTTGCACGTTCCTCCTCCTTTATCCATTCTGCACTACTTCTTTTTTTCAATTTCTTTTGTGTGCAGCTTTTTAGAGCCATTTAAGTGTCTGGAATTTTGTATATTGTATAGTTTGGAAAGCTCTCTAAGGCTTGTCAGAGTGACATGACATGACAAAGTAACAAGGACATGGTTCAGATTTTCTGTATTTTTTTTTAAGTGCTTTACTCAGCGCAATAATAAAGCCACTCACCTCTGTTTTATTGAAGCAAAAGCCTTAGACCCAGACAGTCCTCAGCATATGACACTTAAACTCTTAGCTTAAGTGTTTACCTTTCTTGGTAACATGAACTTAAAGTATAAAGAAAATTTGAGAACGGTTTGAAAAAACTTTTAATGTTAAATATGTTCTGCTAAAGTATTTAATCTTAAAATAAAATGATTTCTTTGATGGTCAACAAAACCTTATTTAGTGACATTTAAAATGACCTCATCAGGCCTGTCAGTTATATCAAATACTGTGTATTTCAAAAGACTTAGCACTTGTATAGGAAGCCCCATTGTTCATGCAGAAAATGGTGTAGAAAGAGACAGGAAGATGCTGAGCTGATAGCACTGACAGGTTTTGACATGTTGCTTCCCCCTCTTCACTTACATATTTATGTACAATATAACGTGTAGAAATTGAATCCACATAGCCTCATCTAGTGGCCTTTAACCTATGGCAATATTCAGCAGCACACACACAGAGACACACTTCACACTCCCCCTTCAGCTCCCTCAAGTACTGCAGTACATTTTCATATTCGACCATACTTACTGTTCATGCCATGGACAGTAAGAGTAATGGCGTGTAATGGGTTTTCTGTATGAAGTACACTGAAAGCTAAATGAACTGTCAATTTTTATTATTTATTATTCAGTACTTAAAGTTTTGCCTCATTAAAGAGCAGCCCCCCCTGGGCTGCAGAGTTGTTCAAAATCTACTTTCATCTGTGGATGTCTTTTACCCCCCATCAGCTCACAATGATGCTACTAGAGCCACAGGCACAATTTACACTCCCTGCTTTTTTTTTTTTTTTTTTTTTTTTCCAATTTTATCATGCATTCACTTGTGGTTGCTTTTTAATCATTAAGTAGCACAGGGTAGCAGGGTGATTAAGCAAAAAAAGAGACAGATGTTGTGCCAAGAAGTGTAAAACAGACATGGAAAAGGATTTGACCTCAGCAAGTTTTGTTTTCCGTGCATCCAGCTGATGTTTTACTGTGCAGTGAGTCCTGCTGAAATGGGAGTAATGCTTGAGAAAGTTGCAGTGTTTATGTACCAGTAAAGATTAAGGAATTGCCCATCCTTAGTGTTTCAGTATCGCCAATATTGTTGCGTGTTCTGTATGCTATATTTGGCGTCACGTTCATTAAACTGTCTGTGAACTGATGCTGCTGCAATAGAGCTTCTGTCCTTTGCTTTTAGGATGCTTTTATCAAGATGCTTATTTCATACATGAGTAACCAAATGTCAGCAGTAGTCAACGGTGTACCTTTGCAACATACTGAATATATTTGACATATTTGCAGCTTGTTCTACATAGAATGAAGGAAATTATCCTATCTGAAACTCCCTTTGTTCTGCTTCTGCGGCTCATTCACACACACAAAAAGACAAAAGACAAACAGCTGTACATACTTCCTATTTCCACAGTAATGGATGGAAGCATTAATAAAAAAATTTAAAAAAGCATTAACAACAAATCTAGCAACTTTTAGCACAAACCTTACATACTTCTAATAGGAGAGCGTTGTCGGTACTGCCCTACGAGTACAAGGTCTTGCTTTCCTGCCACAGGCACACCACTCTCCCGGTCTGCTTTATACATTGTCTGAGAAGCAGAGCAATCAGCTGATTGTACTAAAGTTGACACTGATGTGAATGAGTGTGAGAGAGAGAAAAAATACTGACTTTCAGCTGTTTCTAACTGGGGCGTTGTGATATCGACCAGAGAAATCAGGGGTCTGTATTTTGTAAAGCTAAACGGTGATTAAAAAAATGAGGTGGCCTAAATAGTTTATGTAAAAGCCCCACGTAAGATATCACAAGTAGAGATGCGGTGTTCAATCAAACTAGGACAGGAAGTTGATGCTTTTCAGCTGACTTACTGTTGGTTCATTTCTCTGCGTTTTGTTCCCTTGCTTGTGTTTACACGCTTTTATATTTTAATATGGGTGTTGCTGGTGCCTCTTCAATCAGTGTGTGTTTGTGTCTGGACTGAACACTGTACTTGATCCCTTGTACAAACAGTGCTGACACACAGGAAGTGGGGGACTTCCTCCAAATGTTGAGACCACTGAAAACGTTCCTCCGGTCCAAAGGCGCCTGTTATCGCCTACTGTGATGTGGAGGTTTAATTTCGGAGGCATGCACACTTGTTTTACGTGTTGGATGAAATTGGCAGACACTGTTGTTCATTTTTATTTGTCTAAAAAAGTAGTTCCCTGTAATTTTGGTGCAGTTTTGGAGAAATTGTTTTTATTTTGGGCAAAAATGGGGAAATTTTGTTAAAGAAAAATTGGAAAATTTATTGTGTATACTGCCAGTTATACTTCTATTCTTTTTTTATGCAGACATGCCTTAGGTGTATATTAATTAATTCATGACCACGACCCCTGCCTCATTCTACTGAGCCCAGCAGAAATATTTAGTATCCACAACAGTGCACAGCTTTGCCCACAGATTTCAAACCCCATTTGTTCAGTGAATTTTTGGCAAACAAATGTAGGAGTCCCGTAATGGCTTTCTACTCATGGGACTGCCAGCTGTACAAAAAGCTGCTGATCACCTGGAAATACTGGACTCACTAGACTATAATTTACGCTAGTCGTGTGCTTTGAATGTTTTATGCAAGTGTTATGCATTTCAGCAGCGAATTGCATTTGTATTTAGGTTGAGGGTTTTTTTTTTCCCTGTTGTTTGCTGTGGCTGCCTTTTGGCCTCCGTAGAGACTTTAGTGGGTTTTTTGCTTGAGTGTTATTAATTCCAGGTGAGCAGACAGCCATTATATGAAATTAATAGGAATTAAGGGAAGCAGCATGTTAGGTGAAACGGGGGATAATTCATTCAGTTTCTTCACAGTTGCTTTGTATGTGTGTGCGTGCACGAGAGTCTGTATGTTTTTATTAACAAATTTATAAGCAGACTTTTAAATACGCTGTCAGTAGACGGCGTGTTTTTTTTCTTCTTCTTTTTTTTTTTCTCGTTCAAGATCTTTGCTTTAACATTGCCCTGCGAAAAATTCACGCTCGTGATTACTGAGCAAAATTAATGCTCAAATTCGGCACTTAATTAACATCAGTCTACAGAGGGCATTTATTGTGAGAAGTATCCCCCAGCACTGAGAACATTGATTGCTACATGCTCCTATGAGACCCGCTAGACTTCCAGGCATTTCTAATCATTGTTCGACACCTTGAAAGACAGACGCCCCTGTTCAAAGTTAAAGACCGGGCTATGTCAGGTGCTAAAAAAAAAAAACATGTGACCTCATCCCTTCCTCGCTCAGCTCCCCCTGGAGGTAGTGGCGCTAATTCCACCGTTCCCATTTGCTCTTGGTCTGCTAATGATGATGAGACTCACACTTTCTCTCTCTTGCTCTCTTGCTTGTCCCTTTAGGCTGAGCGATGGTATTTGGGATCGGACACTGTTTAGTTATTGGCCAACAATGGAGAATGTCTTTTAATAACACACCTACTACAGATTAGGTGGTAATTGCAGCCTTAATCAATAAGCTAGCTGAGCGGAAAATTAAAGGTACGTGACGCCCAACCCC
>JAVDPK010000114.1:83592-94946 GCA_034780415.1 Cichlasoma orientale
GTGTGTGTGTGTGTGTGTGTGTGTGTGTGTGTGTGTGTGTGTGTGTGTGTGTGTGTGTGTGTGTGTGTGTTTCCTGTTCTGCAGATAAATGCCCAAGATATCCACTATCAGGAGCAGCTTGGCCATGGAAATGGAGGCACAGTTTACAAGTAAGTGTTTGTTGGCTCTCACGTTGAGGCATCAGCATTGTAAGGCCAAAGGACGGTAACGGAGAGTGATGTTGTAGTTTGAATGATGGTCAAAGTGTTGCATTTAGTAAGCCTGAAGAAACTACATGGCAGATATTAAACAAGAATGTCACATTTAGCGGCTGCTTTTTAGACTGAGTGTGACTTTTGTCATCTTTCTGTCCAGCTTTTCTAACAGAATAGGACTCAGAACTGCATTTTCTGTGAACAGTTTTCCATTCCTCACAACACTCCTTTTCTGTCGTGTCTCCATTTATCTCTCTCTGTTTGGTGTGGCATCTGTCAAGCTGGTTTTTGTCTGTACCTTCTTTTTTTTTTTATTCTGAGTTGAAGGTTGCAAACATATATGATATCGATTTGGGGTTGTAAGGTATGACAGCCATTGACTTAATCGGCCTATTGTACAGCACATAACCTGCCACCATGAAGACCTCCATCTTTTCTGGCTAGACAAATGTATAACTGACCTGATAACGTTATGACAACGTTGGCATTTGTGGTGTTCCTTCTATCTTTCTTTTCCCTACCTTGTGCTTTCTCTTTCCCATCAATCCTCAGCTATTGAGCTGTTTTATTGAGATTGAAGTATTGATCACTGCTCAGACTAACCTTGGCTTGACGGAGTGCTTTGCCTCAGATAGTCCAACAAAGCCAAACGCCTATCTTTATTTATTTCTTCATCCTTTTCTTTCCAAACACCTTTTACTGTTTTATGATTTTCAGAATGTTTTTTTTTTTTTTTTATATAAAGCAGCAGTTTCTTATAGATGTTGTAGAATAAGATTGTTCATCAGTTTGGCACCAGAAGTGGTTACACTGCACAGGGGAAGGCCAATATTGCAAGGCCAACAACTTTTCACTCAGTTTAGCCCAGCAAAAAATCTATATGCAATGGTGCTGAAATTTCTGTGGTTGAGAGGAGAAGATTTGAAAGACACAAATAATGCTTGTTATTTCTGTGGTTATATATGTACAGTTTTAATGCAGCTATATCTTTTCTTTTTTTTTTAGTATTTAATTAACACACCTTAATCATTTCACAGATGCTTTTGCAGGTCAGAATCATCCAGGCAAGCAAAGGAACCCAGATATACAGAAATATGTGCATACTGGCCACTTTCACAACATCTTTACTGTGTATGATGCTAATTCCATTTAGCAAATTTTGTGAAATAAAAGTAGAATACGCTGCCCTCTTCAGTCTCTGCTGTTCGTTCCAGCTTATATTGGGCCTATCACTTGAGAATAGCACTACAATAAGCTCCCCACCTTTTAACCTCTTAGCCCATTTATGACCTAGAGCCATTTAGACTCAATTGGATGTTACCAGCATCTCAGCTCTCCATAGCCACATGCTGACCTAACCATCCATCAATGTCAGCCTTTGTTTTTTATTACACACTCTTTCAGAGGTCCATCTTGTCCGTCACTCCTACTGGCTCTCTGCCTTATAAATACAACAAGGACACACAGGCTGTGTTGGTGCTTTGTGGATATGGCGGTGCAATTAAAAGAAGCACATTTACCTGGCTGTGGTGACATGTACTTAGACACCCACGGCTGCTCCTTTAGTCACTCAGCCCATTTTCTCCATTGATTTTTTTTTTCTCCTATTGATTATTGTATTTTAAATGGCCATGCTTCATTGGTTGATTGCTATCAAATTCTCTAGTTGTGTTGAATGTGATTCCACATCAAAATGAACACTTTTTTTCCCCCTGTTTCCTTCATTGAATTTAGTCCAATATATGTATTTGTGCAGTGATGGGTAAGAAATGGAGCCTGTGGTGGCTGTTTGATACTTTGTTAAACTTGCTGCTGTGGTGTGGAACAGATAGATCGAATGAGTTTTGGGGAGGAGGGATTCCATTCATAAACGCACAAACCTTTTCTCGTCTATTTTGTGTGAGATGTCAGCGCCCAGGTCTGCTGCGATTTTTGGTTTGATCCCTGGATGTCCCAATGTTTGTAAATCAGATGTTCAGAACATCATCAAACTTGAGAATAAACATCACCGTTTGCATAAAACTGAGCCAACTGTTGTGTTGAGCTTGATCATTGCTAATGAGCTTGGTGACCCAAAGATCAAACTGCAGTTTTCCACAGAGGAACCAATAATGTCTTAGCCTGAAAGTGGCACATAAAGCATGCTCATCACTTTTTTATTTAACATTCATGGTGAAATTGCCCATCAGGGTCAGACTGAGTTCAGAGTGTCTGCTATAATATCCTGAGGGACAGAATTCCCCGTATTTGGCCTTATCTTTGGTGCCTGCAATTGTACCCAGACTTACAGCACACTGAAAACACAGGAGTATCTGTTGGCTACACCATTACGGTCTTCACTCACTGCCTACCCTTCTTGCCAGATTTAGCTTCCTATGACCACATCCTCTGTCCTGAAATCAAATTTAAGTTGATGGGTTGCCACTGGAGGAGAGACTGTGTGCTTCCCTTGTGTGCACGTGCATGGTTTTTGATTTGTTTGCCAATGCACGCAAAGTTTTTTGGATTGCACCTTGAAGACCTGTGAAAGCCTGTTCACAAAAATAATGACAACTCCTATTTAGATTTTTTTCACATTTTAGCAGATTAGGAAATAACCCTTTAAAAATTTTTTTTTTTTTAAATTTGAACTTCTCAGCATTTCTGCTTGCAATGTTTTGGATAATTAGGAAGCCTTTTGTGTTTCTCTGTGAATGCCTGTGTTTGGGTTTCTGTCAGTCTGTGTCACTTGGGTGACCGATGAAAGCAGTATCAGGTGAGAGTCGGAGAGAGAGAGAAAGGCAGCTCGTCGTCCATGTGGCAGTGTAAGCGTAGCACGTTAGCCCTGATCCAGGAGGCCAGTCTCTAACCCACGGCCCCAACTTCAGAGACATAGAGAGAGGCCCTATGAATACTGCATGATGAAGCTTTTATTACAGAGCGAGCTGGAGTGTAAATAAGATCCAGGCAATGGTGCACGTTTACTGGGGTCAGATCAGGGGGAAGTGGCAGGGGGTGGCTATGTAACCTTGTCCCCATGTCTCCCGCTGTCACAGGCCTGTCACTGTAACTCATACAGGGATGTTCGGCCCTGAGGCAGTCAAGGACAACCTAAGAAGAAAGCTTTAACTTAATGGAGGTCCCACTGTATCACCAGATACAGATACCAGATCTAAAACATGGGGATTACTAAACTAGCTTCTTTATATATAGCTCAGATTAACCATTGCTCAGATTTTGTAACCTCCTTTTGCTGCAACAACCTCCATCCGATGTTTCCTGTAGTTACAACGTTTGTAGCTTGATTTGAGGAGGAAATTTTGGCCATTCCTCCTGCAAAACCATTTCAGTTCATTAGTATTTCCAGTCTTCATAGAATAACTGTTGTCTTGCCACGCATCGTAATTGGTTGAGGTTGAGACCATTTTAGAACTTGTATTTTCTTCTTTTCTGAAAAACAGTATTCACTTAAAAAACGCGAGGCTTCCCATGACGTCAGTCATGTGCAATGAAGTAGTGGTTCCAGTAGTTGCATTCAGTCACATGCTGAGTAGTTTTTCGGCATTCCTAGACTCCTCAGTGAGAACTACAAGGTGTCTAACACAGTGAAGATGTGGTTTAATCTCCTTTCAGGCTGCCTTACTCACACAGCCTGCCCAGTCAGTATTTAACATGTCTACCCCTGCAATCTTGCCTCAATTAACATCTTTGTCTTAATTAAGAAGCAGCAGTCATGCTTAACTGATATTGATTGTAGCTTAAAGGAAGACACAGACATCAAAATGAAAACAAGGCCATCAGCTTTATGTTCAAAAGGCTCTGTCTGGTCTAGAAAGATGACACTTATATTCATAAACACTCCATCAGTGTCTTAATTTGTGTCTTGACACAAATTGAAGTTGAATACAAACATCTTTACTGTTTGAGCAATACTGACTCTACTACCTGTAGATTCAAGGAAATGATAAAAGCCGAGACCGTCCAACTAACAATGAACTGAATAAATTGTTGAATATGTGAGATTACTGTTGATGCTCTGGCCAGAGCCAAAGGTAGTTCTAACTGTGGGTAAATACCTGAAAGGCACTAATAGGTGCCATTAATTAAAGGCCTGGGATAGTTTAGAGGTATCTGTCTGAAGAGCAATGCGATACTCGAATCTTAGACACATTAATCACACCTTGTGCAATACACATTCTCTCTGAATGACCCACAGATGGTTGAGTAACCAGGTATCACATTTACTAAGCCTGTTTGTGAGCTAACCAGCCTGTGTGACGTACACTGAACCCAGCTCATCCCCATCACCTGACAGCTGTTGGACAGTATTTGTCCTTGAGGATTGTATGTTGAGAGGTCCTGAGGTATTGTCACTGGTACCGTAAACTAACCTTCAAGGGCTGTAACTAAAGCCGACGTTTGGCATTAAGGAGTTTGATAATTAAATCATTACGGGGCCCGTCTGTGGCTGCTGCTTTACTTGCAACTCAAAACTGTCTGGAACAACTAGAGATGGGGCTGACTGCATCTGGTTTTGGGTGATGATCTCTGACCTCGCAGAGAAATGACAGCAGGATTTTGTTATTCTAATTTAGACTGTTGTTGCTCAGAAAGTCAGATGTGGACGTTTTATAGTCAATTCTGTGAGGCACTGGAGATGTTTTTCTTTGCGATTTATTTTCTTTTTATTGAACTAACAAACTGTATCATCGCTCACATACTGCAGCTTGTGTTTTAATCAGATAGTGCTGCATTTTTTTTTTCTTTCAGAACAGAGTCTGGAGCGGTTTCATGTGATAAAAGTGTTGAAAGTGACTCAACCTTAATGGCAAAATATAAATTTAGAAGCAAAGCGTTGAATTGGCCCTCACATTCACCAGATAGGAATATCGCTGAGAATCTGTTAAAAATGCTGAGGAAGAGTAAAAGCTATTTTCAGCTGCTCCTTTATTCACAAGGGATGAATAAGAAAGTATTTGCAAGCTGTGATATTTGTGAAAGGCAGGTTTACTAAATAAAGAGTAATAAGGGTGCTCAAGCTTTTATAAATGCCACATTTTTTTCATTTTGTGAGTTCCTTAAATAAAAAGTCGCATTGCATTACTGTCTGAGGTTGTATTAGTTTCTCTTTTTTTTCAGTTCTTTTTTGTATTGTCTTCTCTTTTGTCCCCTCTAGAGCATACCATGTTCATGGCAAACGGGTTTTAGCTGTCAAGGTAAGAATTCCTTCCATTTACATGACGGTCGTAGTACTTACTCTTTCATTTAGGCTGCCTCTTTGAAGCATCAACTGAATTTGTTAGTGATGAGTTTATAATTTGGCTGTCCCTTTTATCCTGCCCATGTCTGATTGCAGGTCATTCCTCTGGATATCACGGTGGAATTACAGAAGCAAATCATGTCAGAATTAGAAATTCTCTACAAGGTTAGTTTCAGCTCATTGATTTGACTGCTCCTCATCACCAAAACAGTCCTTTTTCCCCCTGTACTGACTCTTGTTGTCCTGCCACTCCTACATTTTTTTTAATTAACCATGAGTTTAACTAATGAAATGGCATTTATCGCCTCTGGTCTTACTTACTAAGCCAGGGATTGGTGATACATGGATACACACCCACACAAACATGCATGCGAACTGAGCATGTGAGTTTACTGTTTGTTTTTTTTTGTTTTTTAAATATATATACCTCCATTCTCACAGTTCCAAACTTATGTCAGCATGCAGACTTGCTTAAAAGTTACTGAAGAGGATTTGTGCAGAGCCGAAGGAAAATCATCAGTATTGTAATAATCTTTAACTAGTTTTATGAATAAATTTTCATTTCTTTATGCATATTAGAAATAACAATATGCATAGTCTCTGTCTGTGTGGAATTAGATGATAATTCCTTCTTAGCAGTTAGATTTGAAGCAGATGCTAGAGTGATGCTGTTGAATCATGCACTAAAATCTTATAAGCGTGAGTGATCACAGAAAGCTTAAATTTTATGCAGTTTGTTGCAGTTGTTGCAACTTAACACTCAAATTCCTGATTGAATTTAATGAGTATAATACTAAAACTTTTTTTTTTTTTTTTAAATCCCAAATAAATGTTTTTGGCATGCTCTTGAATGATCACATTGTCTGTGCTCTTAAATTGCAGTGTGATTCGCCCTACATCATCACTTTCTTCAGTGCCTTTTTTGTAGAGAACAGGATATCAATATGCACAGAATTCATGGATGGTGAGTTTCTCTGCGACTTAAGCAAGTAGATCCTGTTTTATTTCTTTACTAGCTACAGTTGTTGGAAGAGACTTTGGGGAACACTCCTCTCTCTGCTGTGTATCCATTTACACTTCTGCAGATCAAGAGAATGTCTGATCGCTGTAAGCTGTTTAGCATGCCTGTGTGCTAAAAGCTACAAGGGCGTGATAAATCTTGACTTAAGTGCAGTTGTAGGTGTATTTGTGTGTGCCTCGACCAGTGTGTGATGGAGAAATGTCGGTTTTTAGGTGTACATGTTTGGCAAAGTGTGTGTTAATGCAGCGATTTCCCCGGTTTCACACATTTTCCAGCTTGTCAGCAGTCTCTATAACTTCTGAGCACTCTGTTAGTTCATGAAACTTCATGGAATCTAGAGCTGTGTGTGTACAAATGTCAGCAAGTTCAAATATAGCAAACACTGAATACTGTATATTCGGTATAACTGTGCATACTCACTGTAACTCTGCAGCACACTTGGATGACATCCTTAGTATCTACATCATCTTAAATGAATTGGATGGAACTTTTATGATGTGTGAAAAAAATTGGACTTGTACACAAAATTGATTTATTTTGCACTGTATATATAGATCAGCACTTTTCTGTTGGCAGTGATGCTAGTTCAGGATCTATGGGATATGCTTGTTGCCTCAATATAGAGCATGGATTAAGATGAAATGAGCATTTAGTGTAATGTGGAGTAAACACTCTTAATATATTGAGGATTTTTGTTTTCAGAGAAAATCACATATACATTGACACAAAGTAACCTGTGTCATTGTGCAATCTGTGTGTTATGCAGGTGGCTCTCTGGATGTCTACAAAAGAATTCCAGAACACGTGCTTGGGAGGATTGCTGTGGCAGTAAGTTTTCATAAAGTACACACAGTTTCTTTGCTGGAAAGCTAAAGGCTTAAAAAAAAAACATAGGGAGGAGGATGTGGGGCTTATGGATTCTTTGACACATCTAGACTAACACTGAATTAACTAGTAGCTTTGTGTTCCAACATCCGCAAGAAGCAACTGCTATTGCAACTTCAGCTTGATGAGGTACGGTACAAATGCTACTGCAAGGGGGAGCCAGGACGTCAGGTCGGGGGGGGGGGTATCATCATCCCCCTGGTACTGGCTACTGGTAGATTGAGAAGTCACTCTAGACACTAAGACCAGACTGACCAACCTGTGCACCCCCTAGATTGATTACAAGAAAGCCTATTACTCGATGCCTCATACATGGCTCCTTAAATGCTTAGAACTGTACAAGATCCACAGGGACCCTATGACCCTTCATCAGGAACTTAATGGGAGTGTGGAGAACAGCACTAGAGGCCAACTTCACTCCAATTGCAAAAGTCACCATCAAGTGCGGGATTTACCAAATAGATGCTCTGTCCCCACTGCTGTTCTGCATAGACCTGAACCCCCTCAGCCAGATCGTTAACAAGACTGGCTACGGATACCGACTACAGAATGGAGCAAACATCAGCCACCTCCTCTACATGGATGACATCAAGCTGTATGCCAGGAGTGAACGAGACATCGATTCACTGATCCACACCACCTGGAATGTCAGTCGGACTGGAGAAGTGTAGCTGGATGGTAACAAAGAGAGGGAAGGTAGTCAGAACTGGAGGGATTGCACTACCAGAAGGCAACATTGCAGAGAGTAAGGCAAGTCCTGAGGAGTCAGCTGATTGGGAAGAGCAAGATCTGTCAATCAACACCTACGCCCTGCTAGCCTTCAGATACCTTGCTGGGATAATAAGCTGGCTAAAGGAGGAGATAGAAGCCACTGACATCAAGACAAGAAAGCTCCTTACCATGCATGGAGGGTTTCACCCCAAATCCAGCGTCCTGAGACTGTATGCTAAGCAGAAGGAAGGAGGCCGAGGACTAGTGAGTGTCAGAACCACTATCCTAGATGAAACAACAAAGATCCATGAGTATATCAGGAAGATGGTCATATATAGTATTAATGTGTACTTGTTAAAATAGTGACGTCCATATGCTGCAGTGTTGCAGCCCAAATACAACAGTGGTCTGGGAGACAACTGGGAGTTTATTTCCTACTTCCTCCATGATAGACGATACCAGCAGGAAAGCCTTGTTCACATATCTCCGTATTTAGTGACCTTAAGTGGACCTTAAATTGTAACATTTGCCTGGCTCTAGCTGGCTTCCTACTCTCACATTCATATAATCATTATAAAGAAGGCAGAGGTGCAAGCATGAACTTGTGTATGTGCACACACCCAAATAGACCATGTTCAGAGCATGAAACTATAATTTGGTCACTCAGTGTAATTTAATATAAGTTTTGATATTATTATTATTTTAATGCATTATTATGAAAACTGGTTTTATTGACCATCGTTGATGTCTGGGATTCTCATCCGTCAGCACATCCCTACTGCAGTACTACAGTTGTTGCTGAGAGAAATGGGTATTGATAAGATTTTTTGATGCCAATACCAAATTAATAAATAATATAAAATGCCTGCTTGAAAACATGAAACCATTGATGAAAGCTTGGAGGCTCAACTGGACGTTTCATAACCGTTTCTCAGTCCAAACTGGCTCTCGATTCCCTTTTGTAAGTTGCTGATTTTTACCGCTTGAATTTAATCGCCCATGCATACGTGGCAATCACAGTTTCAGTGTGACCTGTTACTTGTTTGCTGCGAACAGAACGGACCTGAGACAAAAACTCATTTAATGTATTAAAAGAAATAAAGAAAGGAGAACCACAGGTGTGAATTTTTCAATTAGCCCTTATTAGGTGAATGATGGACAAAGTGAGTGTGTTTTCCTCATACGCTCCCCTCTTTCCATTTCTCCCTCATGCTCTAGTCCCAGTTAAAACTCACATTTTGATCGTATTTGGCCTTGATGTTGATTAATGCACGCCTCTTTCCACACTCATTACCCTAGTCCTGTCTCCACCTCCTCTTTTCTGTCTCTCTCCTTTAACTTTGTCCGTAATCAAACAATGACAGCTATTTAGTCAGTGTTAATTCTAATTCACAGCTTTCCTTCCTTTCCACTGTCACAGTTGTTAATTATCACAGAAGGAAAAGCACCCAAGAGGGTGCGAGTAGAGCTGCAGACGCCAGTTGTTGCACTTGCACCACAACCTTTCAAAGCAGCAGGACTTCAGAGAGCTTTTGTGATTTCTTAATTTATCTCAGAGGTTGTTTTGCATGAGTGTTGGATGACGGGAGCCTTGAAGCTAAAATCAGCTGTCACACCCCATAAATGAAGAAATCACCACATTTGCAAATGACTTTAATACTTACTTCTTACTTTCTAGGTGCCCTAAGCTGGCTCCTCCCTAATTCTTTAGCTATTTACAAAGTCATCCTGTTCAGAAAGAGTTGTTCATGTCTATATGCACAACTTGGTAGCTTGCTCCTTTATTCTCCCTTTGCTGCTAGAGACTGGTAGACATTTTTCTTCAATGCAGCTGATAATTTTAAGCCAATTTCATATACATGTTTCCTCATAATACTTAATAGCTTAATACTCATTATTGGAAGAGATTGTAGCGCTCACCTAAACTACGGTGCAAAAGTCTTGAGCCACCCCTCATTTCTTTATATTTTGCTAGGAAAATGGGAAACAGGAGCAGTAATTTACTGGAACATGTGCAAACATACTTGGAAATACAGTATAGAAGGCAACAGTTCTAAATGAACAGAAATAGAGACAAGTACTGTTGGGGAGACCTAATGCCCACACTGTACTTATTTGATAAATACAATGAAAAGTGAAACCACAGCTCTCATTCCCTCACAGGACTGACTCGAGCAACAGGCTTTAAGCCTTTTTACAGGTGTAAAATCCCAGAGAGATACTTATGTGCCTACAGGTCTGTGAATAAAATGCTCTTCTACTTAAATATGGGAACTAATATTTAAGATTCACGACAGTGTTTTCCAACGTACAGAAAATACAATTAAAACAATGTTGTCCTCATTTGAAATGATGTTTTTGTCTAAATTCTGTACTTTCAAAGGTGTCACTTTATAACTGAACTCTTTTAAAGCGGAGGTGGATATAAACTGAGTTAATGTGAAGTAGTTATTATTCAGCAAGGTGTGCAGGTTACACTCTGAATGTTGTCAGAGTTAATAGTTG
This sequence comes from Cichlasoma orientale, assembly GCA_034780415.1. Classification (NCBI taxonomy): domain Eukaryota; kingdom Metazoa; phylum Chordata; class Actinopteri; order Cichliformes; family Cichlidae; genus Cichlasoma; species Cichlasoma orientale. The sequence continues at coordinate 94,148 of JAVDPK010000114.1, forward strand.
TTCTGTACTGCTTGTGTCTCTAGGTAGTCAAAGGCCTGACATATCTGTGGAGCCTGAAGATACTTCACAGAGGTGAGTAAGGTAGTGCACGGCTCTGTGTTATTAAAAAAGAGCAGGGTTGATAAAGACAAGCTGCAGTGTGCTGATGTTGCAGTTCTATGAAGCAGTTTGTCTCCACAGATGTCAAGCCTTCCAATATGCTGGTGAACACCCGAGGACAAGTCAAGCTCTGTGACTTTGGTGTCAGCACACAGGTACACTGATTTGTTTGTGTGAGCGTGAGTGAAAGAGAGAGCATAAGATAGAAGAGAGAAGAAAAAAAACAGTTGTCTGTAGCTGCATAAACCGCAGTCTTGTGCTCTCGGCATGTTTGTGTGTGTGTGCATATGGTCAGCTTGTCAATCACCACATTCATTTTCCAACTCAAGACATCAGTGCTGTCCCAGGGGTCTTCCTCTCACATTAACCCCCCACCTCCATTGTTCTGCAGCCTCTGAGAAAAATCACTTGTTATAATTATGACCCACACACAACGCCAAGCCTCATTGATATGTATTCAGTAGATTGGGGGGAAAGCGTGGGTGATAGACAATGGAGTAGTCATTGTGTGTCTCTGCGTGTGCGTGTCTGTGTGTGCGCAGCAGCGTGTGTTTTGTAATGTAATCATCAGGGACAGACCTTCACCGCTCCCCAAAACATCAACCCTGAGGTCTCCTTTTTCAAAGCGCACACACACACACACACACACACACACACACACACACACACACACACACACACACACACACACACACACACA
>JAVDPK010000114.1:96777-129471 GCA_034780415.1 Cichlasoma orientale
ACACACACACACACACACACACACACACACACACACACACACACACACACACACACACACACACACACACACTCTAGATACAACTGCCCATACTACTGTCCCCCTTCTCTTTATCCTTCTCTTCTGTTCTCTGCAGGTGGCAATCGTTGGGGGGTTATTAACTAATGGCTGATGTTGTTTGATGAGGAAGTGTTATCAGCTGGTGGGCACTAAGCTTACCTCAAAGACTGAAAGTCTCAAGTTCAGCACACTTGAGTAGCTTCAGCAGCATTTTCTTTCTGTGTCTACACTTGAAATTTAAGACACTGCTTATGGCAGGGTGTTTATACATTTATTCATAATGTTCGATACACTGTCATTATTCTTTATAGTTTAATGGAATGCAGTCCATTAGCCTTACAGGAAGTTTTAGCTTTGTGGGGTTTAATTTGTCAGAAAAAGTATTGTCTTAACAGTTAAGAGAATAATCTTTTGTGGGGTTTTTTGGGTTTCCTTTTTTTGCATTTTAATCTGAAACACTCAGACAGTACCTATTAGCAGGATGGATAAAAACAGATTCTTTCAAGATATGCTTTAGCATTAACTGCTACTGTCTTCTCTATACAGCTGGCGCTTGGCATGTTCCCCTATCCACAGGTAAGTGCTTTTTATTGGTATAGCTATGAGATTGATGAATAAAATGCTGGGATTTTTCTGGGATGACTTCCTGTTGCATTCTTATTCTTCAGTAATGATTTTCTTGATGGATCAGACACAGTGGCTCTTCTTGAGATAGTTGAATGTGTCAAGACAAAATACAAAAAAGAAAAATTACAAGCAACCTAAACACCCTGCTCAGTAATCTGCTGATTAGGCTAATTGTTTCTCATTGTTTTGTTATAGGAAACACCAATCATAACCCCTGGAAATTTATTTCCTCTCATCATCAATTCATCTAGATCAGTTGTTACAGTTTTCAAGAGTATAAACTGCTGTTTGGGTTTATTTTTTTCCCCTCATTACACTAAGTTAAAAATCCTGCTCAAATGTAATTGCTACAAAAGTGGCTTCCCAATCCCATCAGGTCTTAATTAGCCCTTTAAGATGGGTTTATCTCACTAATCCCTAGCTGAGCAATCTGAATCTGGTTACCTCAGGTCACCTCTTGGCTGCCCACGTTCACAAAATTTGAAGGGGCAGATTTTAATTAGGGAAATTTGTTCCTGAAATTAGACTGATTGTGTGAAAATATTAGTTATTTGTAAGAGGAGTTGGGATTTTTCACCTGCCATTTGACAAAAAGTCAACAGCCATTTTTCTTTTTTCTTTTTTTGTAATTTTCATGATGGTTTAATGTGTCCAGCAATCCGACTGCTCTGTTAGTCAAATGAAACTTGAAAATAACTGATTTAAGAGGCAGACTGTTTGGTAACTGCTGCACCATCTGCCCAGCATTTGACTAAGTTACTGCTTCTTTTCAAGAATGCCAGTTATCCTTCCTGAGGAGAGAACACATTCAATAAATGTTTGAGCCGAACATCTTATAAGGCCTAAAAATCTTAGAATGTATGCATGAAAATGTGTTCTTGTATAACATTGATGTTTTGGCTGTTAATGTCCATTACCTCTGTTTAATAATGATCTCCAGTAAAAGTCATTTATCATGCATTTTGACAGGAATTTATTCAGCACCTATTTCTGTGCTTTCGCAGTAAACATCTGTCTATGAGACCGATTACAGTCGGGATGTAGCTCTTGACATATTTTCAGTGTTGATCGGTAATTCTTAAGTGTGATGAAATGCAAGTGCAGGTCTTTGTGCAGCAAAGCAAAGGTGTGGATTGTGTAGTGACGTAAATGCCATGCAGTGATCAGTCTGTGCGCCTGTAGCCTTGGGTGTGTCTGATTTGTGCGCTCTCCTCTCTTCATTTTATTCATTATCATGTTAATTGTTAATGTATGAGATGTACTTTAGTCCTCCCTCGCTGATATAAAAGGGGTGGACAAAATAGAAACACCTCTCTGCTTTTAGTTAGGCTCTCTACCATCACGCAGCCTCCCTCATCTCGGTGTTAATTTTCCCCTAACTCCATATGGCACTGCAGACAGTTCACCTGCAGGCTGTAGCAGAGCAGTGTGGCGAGAGCGCTCGGATCCAGCTCGTCAGGCGCAGCCAGCCAAAGTCCTCGGGCCTAAGCTGTCATTTTTGCAGACGCTGGCACAGCTGTCTGTGCAAAACCCCCTGCTACACTTCACAGAGAACATTTTAGCACAGGCTCAGAGTGAAGTTGTAGAAGATGAGAGAAAAATTAGAAGTAAATCTGTGGGGTCAGAATTTTTTACTTAGTGAAAAATGCTGCTGTGTTGTTTAGATCTTACCCCAGGAAGGAAGGGAGCGTGTGCGCTTTCCACTTGCTTTTATTTGCGGACGTTGTTTAGATAATGAATTATCCCTCATTCATTGTTTTGTGAGTGTGTATGCACGCACAGTAGAGTCATCACCTCATGTTTGTCATGATTAGAGATTGTCTCTTTAATTCCACTTCACCACATGTCGGGATTCATTTGCATTCTTTGTCAGGAGTTAATGGAGTTTTGCACGGCTCGCTCTGAAAGTCTTTGAAGACACCAGACCTGATGTGATGTGTATACAGCCGCCAGCAGTATTGTATCTGATTGATTTGTTGTCTTTTTGCTTGCTTTGTGGTTGCTTTTGTTTCTCTTCATTTTGTCATGTTTTTTTTTGGGTTTTTTTTGTTTTTTTTTTTGGATTAGTAGATGAAATACCACGTCAATCTTTAGTGTGTCTGTCTCAGGAACTTTCATTACACATCAGTGCATCCGTCAAACAGTATAGATGCTTTTGTTTTGTTACTTTGTTTTTGAGATGGAAAGGAAATGGTATCTGTTCCCACGGTGGTGTGTGTGTGTGTGTGTGTGTGTGCGCGTGTGTGTGTGTGCGCGTGTGTGTGTGTGCGCGTGTGTGTGCGCGTGTGTGTGCGCGTGTGTGTGCGTGTGTGTGTGTGTGTGTGTGTGTGTGTGTGTGTGTGTGTGTGTGTGTGTTGTAAACAATATTTGCTGTAATTTTTCAGTTCGGTACAACAAATCCAAACTGTTTCATACTTCGTTTGATCACATGTCTTCCTTCAGGAAACTAGTTAACATTTTGTTTCAGTGGATAAGACTTCACATATAGATTACTTAACAGATTATGGGAATAAAAAATTTACCTTTAACCTTTTTATTTATTACCATGCGAGTTATTGTGAATTAGACATTTTTGGATGTTTGCGTTACCACTCATTTCGACTTGATAGAGCTTCCTTTAATCAATCACATGTTGCAAATCTAAATTCAACACTTAGAGAATCTAAGAGCTGAGGATGAAAACGCTGACAGCTGAAAGAGATCAAAGAAGAGTTGCTTTTATTGCATGATGTTTAATAGTCTACGATCTCAGGGCAGCACATTTCAGGCTAATGCAACAGTATGTTTGTTGTTGACCTAAAAGCTAACAGCTTAAAAAAAAATAGAGGTACAGACCTCATTATTTGGGGCTGCCCTTAATCATAATGAAAACATGCTTGTCAGCTTTTGAAAGTGATGTTTTTTTTTTTCTTTTATGATCTATCTAAAAGAGAGTTGTCCTGATTCCTTACCCTTGAAAAAAATCTTCTTTCAGGAGGGTAAAAGCCATATGATCTTTTAGAGGTGTTTATTTAGCAGCTCTTGAAAGGAACAGAAATCATTTGACATCTAAACATTGATTTTGTGACTTCTTATTTTCATGCTGAGCACACTGTGATGTTTTGAAGCAGTGGGAGAAGCTCAAAAACTTGAGTGGGCTCTCCACCTCAAAGACTTGAAAAGCTGGTGTTTATTTTACATTTGCATACACACACATACACACAGTTTTTACACTCACATAAGATTCATCTTCAGAGATCAGACATTGGAAGAAAAAAAAAACTGCAGAAATTTACTAACATACTAATAATAAAGTGTGAATCCATTCATCCATTTTCTTTTGTTTATCCAGTTTAGGGTAATGGGGGGCTGGAGCCTATCCAGCTGCAATAGGGGGGAAGGTGGGGACACCTGGACAGGTCACCAGTCTGTCACAGGGCTAACACAGAGAGGCAGGCGACCAGTCATGCTTCCGTTCATTCCTGTTCCCAATTTAGAACTACCACCTAACCCAACATGCATTTGTGATGCCTTTGGGATCCCTTTTTTAATTACTATTTTTATATATTATTTTATTATAATTGTTAGGGTGGGGCACATCTACAATCCTACAAACATACTTCCGATCTCATCTTAATTAGGAAAACCCAAGTACAGGTTTCTTTTGGAAGAGTCACTGGCACAGAGGTTCACGCACTTCTTCCGGCCTGCACTCTTTGCATGCTAGTAGTTCAGTCAGATTGTGTTTATGACTTAGGCGAAGCTCAGACTCATTTCATGATTAAATCAATTTAGAAATGCAGGTCATTCCAAAGGTTCAGTTAATGGGGAATAACGAGGAGGAATTTTTTTAACCTTCTTTTTGATGTGTGGTCAAAGTACCCAGTACAGGAAGAATAAGTGCTCATTTATGCTTGAATAAGTTAGTCTCCCACTATCCAATTCCAACTCCTGGAGCAGCACGCAATTTTGTTCTAGTAATTATTTCTGAACAAATTAGTTTTCCATAGTTGCCTTTAATGTGTCTGAATCAGGCAAAACTGGATATAGAGGCAGTTTAGGAGTCTCTTGGTATTTACACAGTGTAAAAACCTGTATTTAATCGAGTGGATCAATAAGTGTTCTAATGCACTGTCAAAAGACCTGGAGAAATGAGCAATTTATTTGCCAAACATTATTAGACATTTAGCTGAGCCTAGTTTTTCAGTCTTGTATCATTTAGTCTGCGTGATGAAGGTGTAAATTTAGGTCTTTAGAAGTGAAAGCAGGCTGTCCTGATGAATTCAGCCTGGGGGGGTTTAAATAGGAAAACTAAATCCTTTCTGTATTTTTGTTACTGCAGTTTCATACGTTTTAAGACAAAGGCTGTTTTGTGATCTTTTAAATGAGGCTCTAGCGTTTATTTTTAAGAAAAGTCTTTTTTATTTTTATCCCGACCACAAAGGAGGCCACATGAAGTAAATCAAAGAATTGGATATGTTGCATGTGTTTTTCTCCCTTGCTGTCATCATGTGTTTAGCTTGCCATAGCCTTGCTTGTTCAATGTCAGTGTTTCACCTGTGAAACTGAAACAGCGGGCACACTCTTTATAAAACCTCAATACTGTTTGTGACAGTCACTTTGCATCCCAACACATCTCGATCACCTGGAGGGCAGGAATGAATGCTCCTCTGAAAATTAGCATTAGTGGATCTTTTACCCCCATTCTCCTCAAATGAGAGCAAGGCCATTAACATTTGTGTGTTTTCATTATGTAAATGGTGTTAACACATACTCACAAATTGCCAACAGGAAAGCAATAATTTTCTCCCAGTGATCATAATGTGTCCAAGTGCATCGTCTTGATTATGACACGCTAATTACATATTGCCTCGTCTCTTTTTCTCTCTCTTGCCCTACAGATTCAGAAAAACCAAGGATCTTTAATGGTAAGTTTTATTGCAGTGGAATAGGAAACTCTGAAGTCTGTTACTATTGGTTGACTCTCTCATTTGAAATAAAAAAACCATCAAATTGCATTTTTGCAGAAAAATATTAGATCATGCTTAAACTGCTGGTATTACATTAGGTGCCATTATGGAATAATAAAAACATTCAGAAGCTGAATGGTGGCTTTGCCTGAGCTCACTGCATTTGATTAATCTAGGTAGACACTTTTTTTTTTTATCACACTATTGATTTTCCGTATTGCCAAGAAATTCCATGTAGGCTAACATGTTCCCCCCCTTCCTTTTTTTCCCCCCATCTCCCTGTGCTTCTCCTCTTCCAGCCTCTCCAGTTACTGCAATGCATTGTTGATGAGGTGAGTCGTCGTCTTATGTGCTTTTGCATCTAAAGTCAGTCCTAATGGCCCGGAAAGCTTATATTTTGTTTCCTAATGAAGCAAACCATTCAGGCGGCTTTGCTCCCCATTCACTCAACCCTTCACCCTGCGCTACTGCCTCAGGCAATACACATATGCACATGCACATTACTGTAGAGGTTGGACCTGTCATGGGTGACACATACACACAAAACACAGCCCTGAATTCTGTGTACTACTGTGCTAATACCAGTGTAGACAAAAATGTGTTTAACCAGGAAGATGTTTATTGTGTCTAAAAAGTCACAGACCACTCCTATGAACATAAAACTGAAGAGACTGATAATGATGCATGCACACTGAAGAGCACAGTGAGTGATTAGCCATGGAATAACCGTTTTAATTTTGCACAAGCAAAAGGATATCAGACAACGATGGCAGAAGGACAACAAAGTTGACACAAATAATTTTACACCAAGTTATTTAAACCAACTAATTAATCTACTCAATGACAACATGTACCCCTTTTCATTTCTTTAAATTTGTTTACTCTCTCACACTTGAAAACATTTTTTCCATTTCTCACCTCAGATGCATAATGCAAGCTAGGACAAAACTCATAAAAAAGAATTCAGAACCAGGCTAATACAATGAGACCCAACCTGAACCTAACTTCAACAGTTTCTTTCTTTTTTTGTTGTGATATTGACATGCTGCTGTAAATATGTAAGCTCACACTGCCTACATTTACATCATAAGCAAGAATCATAATCTTTCCCTACCCTCTTCTTTTTCTCCTGAGTTCAGTGCTGATGCACAGTGAGAATGGCTCAACGACTACACAGCATAAAGCATTCCTGCAGTGCCCCCATCACCAGCTATATCGCACATTAAACATACGTCGTCACTTGTCCTTAACTGCCTATAGATTGGCCGTAATTAATAATTAAATGCTTTCGGTTGTAATGGATTGACCTGGGCTGAACTGTTCATTAGTCAGCTAGACGTAGCCATCACTCAAACTATTTTTCCTGTGCCCTTTCCCGTCTCCCCTTGAGGCAAGAGAGCTCTCATTGTTGTCCCTGACTTACTGTCCCAGCTAGTGCAGTGCTTTGGAGGAAGAGACGAGAGGGTAACCTCTCTCTGGGCAGTTGTGGCGCTGCATAGAGAAATCTGTTCCCACTTAGATATTTCTACAGTACAACTTGTAGAAACCCTTTTTATTTTTGTTCAATATAAACATAAACCCAAGTAAATGAGCTGGGACATATCCCATGGAGCAGTTGGTCTAATCCAAAGATATTTTTAATTAGTCCAGACACACCTGACTCAACTCTGTGGCAGGTGTGATAAATTACATCTCACTCCCTGGCATTTTGTAAATATTGCTCATTACTATGTACTGTACATGTGAACCTTTTTGCTTTGGATATTGTATATGACTTACCCACTGGGAATTTGAAAGTTGCTTTAATGGCTGAATGAAGAATGTGCTCTTCTCAGTGGATCATTAATATTAAGTAGAAGTGAATGTGTGTGTGTGTGGGGGGGGGGGGGGGCTTTATTTTGGTCTTTATTGAACCTGCATAAAGATGAGTTGAGCAGCATGCCAACACAGTGGTCTCAACATATAGTCCAAAAAAACGCATGATAAACATTAAATTAGACAGTTGGTACTCGCGTGGAATACCAGTGACTAGATGGTGTAGTGGTTTACACATTTGTCCAGTACACGAAAGATCCCCGGTCCAGTCCTGGGAGGAGATTCAAATGCCTGAGCTGGTTGGGTGGAGAAGTAGCATTCAGCGTAAAAATTTGCCAAATCACAAACGTGGATCCATCCGCTGTGGTGACCCCTTGTGTTTAGGGGAGCAGCTGGAAAAAAGCATTTACTTACACAGAATAACAGATGGACTAAGGATTATGGTTTCAGCTCAAGTAAATAGAAGATGGGATGGCTTCACAGAACAGCAGTAGTCTGACAGATTGTGGCATTTTTTTTTTTATTTAGCCAAGAAAATGAACAAAACCACACAACTGACATCTAGTTTATTTGCCAGCATTAGAAAAAAACATATTTTTTGATTTGCCTAATAAAACTAAGATGATTTAGGCAGCACCCCAATACATGACGATTATTAAATCAGCCTCAGTTTTATTTGGATTCCAGCTGATAAAGTAGTTTTTAATGCACATCTTTTTTCTTTTTCTTTTTTCATTTTGGTGAGTATTTGGGGAAAAAAAAAAAGCCATAACCCAGCAGCTATAAAATGGTCTAACATATGAGGCTGCATCACAGAAAGAGTGATGGACATACTGGATCTTTCTAAGGACTGTTATGTTGCCCACTCTCACAGTTACACACTTGTATGTCAGTGATTCTGTGCTGAATCTACACTGTACAGTAGATACGCCATAAGCACAAACCTTTCTGAAAGCCTGAGCTGTAACCTGATGCGCACGTCTCTAGAAATATTGCTACAGCGCACTCCAACCGTGATTGGCCCATTTGGTACCATGGTTTGCTCCTACACATTTCCAGCTACCACATAAATACTGGAAAAGGCATCGGCTACTTGCGTCGGCTACATCGTAGGCTCTACATAGATTCTACAGAAAAGTATAAATTAAGCATGACTCATATTGAGCCCAAAGGGTGTTATATATACTGGTCAAAACAAAAAAAATAAAGGAGCACTTCAACAGCCTTGGTGTGATTTTTAAATACAGCCCTCAAAGGGTTGATGATTCTTATGTCCTCATCAAATTACGCAGGGTGTGTCAGTAAAGATTTTCAACTTGAGAATTTCATTCATCAAGATCTCATGTTTTTTAAGTGTTCCCTGGTTTGTTTGTTTTTTTTCTTGGAGCATTTTTTAAAATTTCATTTAAATCACCCATCCTCCTTTTAAATGCATCATACTTGTTTTTAAATACTTAGAAAAAAAAACAATGTTCACCCTGCTCAGCCAGGGTCTTGAATTAGAAGTTCTCTGCAGTTGTTTCCACCCTCTGTAGACTGTCCTCCCTCATTAAGGCGCTTCTCTACTCTATTTGTTGAATAGCAAGTGGCTCCACTAATAAAGAACTCCCACTTTATTTTCAAGCCTGTAATTACTGATCTAATTTTGCCAAATAATTGCTTCATGGCAATGACATGTATATTTACTTGTACCCTTGTACCCTTGTAGTGTGTGTTCTGTCTCATAGTGGTGCACATTGACAACCAGAGGACTAATTCACGCAGACTGGCCTCTTTCATCAGCCTGCTTGTCTTTTGTTGTATCGCCTGCTGCCACATCAAAGCTGCAGCAGTGTTCCTCTCAGGTGGAAACATGAATACATGCATAAATGTGCGTGTTTCTGTCTGCAAAAAGGTGCCCGTGCAGATATGTGTGATAAGTGCAGATAGAAATTTTGCATCAGATTTAGCCTACACAACATAAATGAGTTGTATAGTCAACACTTTGTACATGTGGTGCACCAAATTGGTTGTTGTTTTGCATTTGTATATACACTAAAATATAGCGATTTCAAATTATTTGGTGCGCCGTCTCTCTAAACAGTGCATACTGAGGTTTGTGAGTTTTGGTGCTCAAGGGCATTTGTTTGTGCATGCGTGTTTGTGTATGTGCTATGATATACTGCTCATCCAAGCGGCAGCAGAACTGTGAAGTGCAGTGAAGAAATAGAAGAAATCCATTCCTTTGTTAATTTAAATGGGATCATGCATCATGCTTTGCGGGAGCCTGCCGATCAGAGCATTGAGAAATGGCGAACACTGCCCAGAGGTGTTTTTAATGGCACAGCAGGGCTTCAGATGTAAAGAGGTTTAATTCTTTGCATTTGAATGAATGCCTGATCCTGGACTTTATGATTTTTGTGCATGTCTGAGTAGGTTATTTAATTTATTTAAGACATATTTGCATCTCTGTGTGTGTGTCATTGCTCTGCAGGTTTTAAAAACTTGACCTAAACCTACTGTGTCTACTCATTTTGCACACAGAGCCTTGTGTTGGGATGCAGTACTGACAATTTTACAGTTATATCTGGGAGATAATATTATAGTAATCCACAATAAAAATGCTAATGTTGTGATTTCCACACAGTTTCATACTCGGCTCTCTGCTGGAGTTTACTAGTATTGTTGGAAAAAGAGAATACAGATGTTAATTTAGTACGGCTGTTGCTGTATAGTGGTTTACATTTTTTCTCCAACTATATTATTGGTAAAAATAATGATATACATGTTGGGAGGTTTTGATGCCAACAGCCAAAAGTAGGGATAAAGCAAGAGTGGTAAATGGACGGAGTAATGAGGTGAAGGGCTGTAATAGAGGGTCAGTCGGGCACAGCTGTTCTACACGACACGGTTCATAGAACTTCGATTGACAACATGCAGCAGGCCTTACACAGTCATACACACACAGACACACAATTCTGTATTCATGGCTTGAAAGTTTTTGACATGCTCTAATTTTAACATAACTGCTCATTCTTAGCATGGCTGCTGCTTCTCTGAGCTTATCCTAAACGTAACCTTACACCAATCCTGAAACATGTCTTTGCTTTTGCTATTGATTGTAACAATGTAGATAAAAAATTCAGAGGAAATTATACGTTTGAAAAATGGGTAACAAAATGGGATGTAAACTCTGTAAAATGGATAAATGTTGCCACCGTAACATAACCTATTGGTTTGTGAAGCTTAGTTTTGAAGCCTTTAGGTTAGTATTTTTGATGATCATCCCCTACGGTTTTTACGAAGTGGTAAATTGGCTGTAGAGACCAGGCTCTAAAGATGGCCGCTTTAACATTTTAATGACCTTTGTGGACTCATTCAGTTTTGTAGCCTCTCGAGCGACTGCAGTTTTGGGCACCCACATGTTGGCTTAATTTTTTTTTAGCCCAGGAGATCGCTGCTTATAAAAGATGTGTTAAATATCGTCAATCTATGGAATACGTCAATGGAATGAAAAAGTGTCTGTAAGTTTATACCCACACCCACACTGCTCATTACTTTAAAAAAAAAAAAATCAGCAATGATAAAATTTATAGAAAATCTTAATTGTTTGGTTCAAGGTTTAAATTGTATGGTCAGTGTTATTATGAAAAGTTAAGCTTTTTCAATATGCTAGAAAGGTATGATCCAGAGCAAAATAAGCTAATCTAAAGTTTCTAGTTCAATCATTAAATATTAGCTGTGCCTGTTGAAATAAACGCAAAATATTTCTCTGCAGTCAGTGAATCCATTTTAAGTCCACATCTGTACAACAAAGTCCAACTGGAAAATATTTAAGGACATAGTAAAATGGATTAAATTACCCCTTTTTTTTTCTATTTGTCTTTATTTTAGGTACTTACCTATCCATAAAGTTACATATTTGCCTTGAACAGAAACCTGTTACAATTTAGATTCTTGCACACTGTCTTGAGAGTAAGGGAGTAAAAAACTCACAATGTCAAAAATATTAAATGATCTTTCAGAAAATTCTCATCCATAAATCATTGAATGCTACAAATTTAGTGTTCATCTGAATAGCTTCAAAGACCTCTGAAAATCTTTTGTTACCCTAACTTCTTTGTGTCCGGGTGCATTTTTAAATGTTAAGTTGCGGCTTTCTCTCGGCACCATAACCCACTCCTTTCTCTCTACGACGTTATACTTTAAAGTGGGTCCGAATAGCCCCTTTTACCTACCAGGTTGACTTTAATCATGCTGTGTGCCAGCAGGTGCAGTAGCAGTACCTCCACAGCTGTTCATGTGGCAGGTGCAGAGAAAATAAAAAGTACAAATAAGTTCTTGCTTTGCATCATAGGGTTGCTACAGTAACAATCAAGTAAGAATATCTGTCCTGTAAAACGGACCTGTTTTCAAAAGGTGACCCTTGATGAATTGTCTGCGTTGCACTGAGGGCTCAGTGTCACACCCTTTGGTCTGAAGATCTTTTAATTGAGATCGGAATCGTGTCTCATTCCACCCCTTTCGGCACTGGGCTCTGTGCAGCCATGGCAATATACAATCTGAATGTATGTAGGATGTTCTCTTCTATTATAACACTTTCACCTTTTAACTTGTTGATTGGTTGACCCAACCAGACAAATGCTGTGTCACCACAAGTGCAACACAATTATTACAACTTGGCTGCCAGTCACCACTCAATGCTTCCATGAATACAGAGGATATAGAGTGTAGCCTTAAGGTCAGGCACTTTGTAAAAGAGAGGTACTCAGGTTCACTCACCATCACTAAATCCAGGCTCGTCAGCCGTATATACTCTTTGAATCTACAATATATTTTAACAGTAATAGTAGGGCTGCACAGTTAATCAAATTTTATTCTTGATCAAGATTTTAGCATCCCACAATTACATTAGCATCATCGAGCGATACTGAAAACGTGCGCTCTGCTCTTAGAATGCAAAGGAAAAGCAAAATTAAGCATTCCCCTGAATCTGCACCTCACCACCTGCATCCCGGTTGGTCCTTGTGTCGTGCAGCTTGAAGTTTTCCAAACTAGTCTGGATGAGTAACATTGCATTAAAAGACAGACATACAACTAAATTCAAATGTCTGGCACAGCAGAAGGTGAAGAGCCTGTCCCTCAAAGTGGCAAAAGGGCCAATTTACTGGACAAGAGAAATGCTATCCTCTCATGCAGTGATTTTTATTTTTTCCTGGACTGGCAAAATCCACAGTGTATGCAAAAAGTCACAGGGGAAATGTAGAGAGGTCTTGCAGCAGTCGAGTACTTTGCTACAAGTGTTACTCAGCTCGATCATGCAGGTACAGCGAATCGAGTGAAATGCTTTATATTTTGCTTCTAGGAGATGCACTTAGGTGAAAAACATCTGGCAGACTTTATTTGTCTGCAAAGATTCATTTACAGGAACGCAGTGCAGCATCGAGTGCGAAAGCAGTGCCCTGTTGATTTAATTTTGTGTTAACTTTAGGTACTATTTTTTATTTATATCTTTTTATTTTTCATCCAAGAGATGCCCTGATTTTAGGCACATAAGGAGGACCAGTTATATAAAAAAATGATTTGTACAGATATGAAGGTGGTGTTCTATTTACATGACAGTACAATAAAAAAAAACATTGTTGTCACTAAAATCAGTGAATAATCGTGAGAAACGATCTCAATAATGATAATAATTGTGTTAATAGTTTTAGCCTAAATTGTGTAGTCCTAAGCAATAGTGTGATGACTTGATCTCATTCAGCTGAGGGTCTTTGGGACGTTGTCTTTGTTGAATAAAGCCTGTAGAAACCTTTTTGTAAGCAGCACCAGCATCTTCTTCCACATAGCAGATTCAGTGTGTTTAATATGCTGCTGCTTTTGCCGTACGGAAGACTCAACTTTCAACTTATTATTTTGTTTGTTTGTTTTTGCAGTCCGTAGGGGACGGCAGCACGTTTTAGATTAAACCTAGATGATGTAAATCTGGCTCATGTTTAACTTGTCAGCTGCGTTTATTTATTTTTAAACTTTTAACCATTCTATAAATATTGATTTAGTCCTCCTAAAACCTGCACCATAACGAGAGCGAAGGGCTTTTTGGAAAGAAATTAAAAAAAACAAGCCTTATGATAATTTGACTTTCTAAAACTTTTTCTTTTTTTTACAGGATCCTCCGGTTCTTCCTGTCGGCCAGTTTAGTGAAAAATTTGCTTACTTCATCACTCAGTGGTAAGTTAATTATTTTTTTAAATGATTTGTTTTAAAGAAATTGAGGCACTATTTAATTTAATAAAAGAAACTTTGTGTTTTCGATAGCCGTTGACTGTGTAGGCCTTTTATTTGTAAGGTTGGTTTGTACTATCTTTAAATGTTTGCCATCGTCAAACATACAAAGACCTCTCGCTGCGTTTGACATAGATGAGCCAAATCACTGCAGATGAATCCAAAATATGATAGCATAATGGGAATAAAGTGCATTAGCCCATCTTAGATCAGTGCTCCGTTTTTGAATAGAAAGCTTTTCATTATTTACGAGGAATGATTAATTTATCTAATGCGTCAGGACACAGAAAATGTTTACCCTGCATTTGCTTTTGATTAATTTACCTCTTGTAACCTTTACAGTTAGACAAACATCCACATACACACCCTAACCACATGTGAGCTCTGTGTCTGTGTGTGTGCTCAGCACTCACAAGCTGATTATATACCAGCTGATGTTTATCCCCCATGGCTGTAGTATTTAGTTAAACGGGGCATTTCTCTCTCTGGACCGAGGCACAGGTACTCTGCCCTGGTTCAGTGGTGGTACCATCCTCTCCCACACTATTCCTAGATGGTCATAGTCCTTTCAGCGTGATGCTTGAACCAGTTACATGACTACACTACTCACACTATGAAGGATGCTTGCAGAAAAATACGCAACACTCGACTAATCTGTCTTAAAGAAATGAACCGGGTTGTAAGGGAATTAAACTCGTGCTTTTATTTTCTGTAGCATGAAGAGTTTAGTTTCAAGGTTCTTTTTAATATTCATTTATAACTAAAATTCAGCATGAATTAGAAGTTAGAACAAAAAATATCTCTTGGACACTTAGAAACACAGTTTTAATAGTGTCTGGCTTTAAAATGCTTGGATCTCTCTTTTCAGTATGAGGCGAAACCCCAAAGAGAGACCTGCACCTAATAACCTCATGGTAAGTTAAACCAAACCTTCTATTAAACACTTCCAAGGACTGCAAAATATAGGTTTTGAATAAATGTGTACAGAGGATGATCATATTCATGCATTCCAATAAAAATTCAATTAAACATAATTTTATTATCTCTGTGGCTTTTGGAATATGCAGTTGTATTTTCCGCAATGATTGGGGTGTTTCAGGTCAAGGACCCTCCAACTTGGCATTGATGTGTGGAAACGACATTAATGAACTTTTTGCTTCAGATAAACAGTTTCAGGCAGAGGTCAGCTAGAAACCTTGAGGAAGGATTGAGACCTACTCCAGGAATAATTCATTCAATTCACTGCACTGGAGTCAACATGAATAAATCAGGACTAACTGTTGTTCAAGAGTCACATCATTCGGGCCAACAAAATTAAGTTTTAAATTTGACAAGCTGACAAAAGAAAATTATTTTAGAAAGTGTAAGTGTGTGTCTGTCTGTTTCTTTGTGCGTAAATCACTAGGACTCCCAACGCTAAGTCAAAAAATCTTCGTCAGTTTCACATGTTATAAATTACATTTTCCTTTCAGGCATTTAGATGTACATTTACCACTTTCTACAATATTATTGCTGCTCATTCAGTCTACTTTAGGACACGAATCCCTTTGGGAAAGGCATCCGGTGAAAAATCTGCTAAATTTAAGCGGAGCTACCCGCTTGTGAATAAGGGAGTAGCTGAAAATAGTCTTTATTTTGGTTACTCATAATTGCCCTTGGCATTTTATAAATAATATTTCCTCACTAAAATATTGGAATTTGTAATTGAGTTGGAAATAATTGGCATAGTCCAAGAATCTTGCTGTTTGCTACGGAGATCATGGTCAAAACGTGGTGCAGCCGGTGCCACAATGATTTTTAAATATTTAAATTCAATAGATCATATAAAATTTTGTCACAAACAAATTGAGCATAGAGGTATGTAAAAGTATTCAACCTTAAATGTTCTCATTTTCTACATGTCATGTTGTTGTTGTTCTCAGAAGGCAGCTATCAGAGGCAGGTTTTCACACATTAGGGAACTGCTGCAAATCAGACTCACTGTAAAAAAACAAAAAAAACACAAAAAGAAAATTGGCATACCCCAGAGGTGGACATGAGTATGCAGGGTTAGCTATGGCCACCACAGACTGAAGTCTGGCAACCCCACATAACCAGTAATAAAGCTCCTTTGGCAGCTATTTATCTACTAATAGAACTGCACTAATATCTAGTAACTATGTTTGCAGAATTTTACTGCAGTTGTCTCGTGAATTTATCAGCAATTAAAACTTAGCCGCCAGATGTTTTAGATAAAAAATTAAATTAAATTTTAAAAAAAAGCCTGGCCACTTTATCAGGTACACATGTTCAGCCAATGAAATGCGGCTATTCAATGTATTTAGGTATGTAGACCTGCTGAAGATCAAACTGAGCATCAGAGCGGAGAAGAAAGGTGATTTAAGTAACTTTAAATGTGGCATAGTTGTTGGGGCCAGATGGGCTGGACTGATTATTTGAGAAACTATTGATTCCCACATAGACATCTCTGGAGTTTACAGAGAATGGTGAGTGAGCAGCAGTTCTCTGGGTGAAAATGACTTGTTTGATGCCAGAGGTCAGAGGAGAATGGGCAGACTGCTTCAAGCTGATACTAAAGCAAAGCTTAGCCCAATCAAGGTCTGCAAAAGAGCATCTCTGAATCCACAGCACATCAAACCTGAAAGCAGATGAGCTACAGCAGCAGAAAACCACACCGGGTGCCACTCCTGTCAGCTGAGAACAGGGAACTGAAGCTATAATTTGCACAGGCTCACCAAACATTGGCTGGTCTGGTTCTGCTGTGACATTCAAGTATCAGAATTTGAAAACATGGATCCTGCCTTCTTTCGGTGGTTTAGGTTGGTGGTGGTGTAATGGTGTGGGGGATATTTTCATGGCGCACTTCGGGCCCCCACCCGTACTAATTGTTTAAACACCACAGCCTACCCATCTTCTGGTGGCTGCTTCCAGCAGGATAACATGCTATTTTGCAAAGCTCAGATCATCTCAGACTGGTTTCTTGAACACTACAATGAGTTCAGTGTACTCAAATGGCCTCCACAGTCACCAGATTGCAGGACAGTAGAGCGCGTCTGGGATGTGGTGGAATCGGAGATGCATATGATGGATGTGCAGCCGACAAATCTGCAGCAACTGTGTGATGCTATCATGTAAACATGGAGCAAAATCTCTGAGGAATGTTTTCAGCACCTTGTTGAATTTATACTAGAGAGAGGGTAAGGTAATTCAGAAGGCAAAAAAAGGTCCAACATGATACTAGTAAGATATACCTAATGAAGTGGCCAGTGAGTGTATACATAGCTAAGCAACTGATAAAATTGAGTGACAAAAAATGTGGCCTTCAGGAAGCTGTAATCAGTAAGAACATATTTTTTTGTCACTCATTTGTAAGTAATGTGTTCTCAGCTGAAATATGTTTTAAGGTGCATTAAATATTACATCCCAATGTTAACTTTCTCTGGCCGGTATTTGGTTGAGGTGGCAGTAAGTTGATTTTGTCAGTTAACTAACAGCAGCAGTAACAAATTAGTTACTGGTATTTCAGTTAATACTGAAAAGGCAATGACTGGTGTAGTATATAAATAAGGGACATAGTTCCTTGCGTTTGTGGACCTGATGATTTTCTAGAGTTCTAGCATTAGCACGCAAAACCAGCAGTTTGTGTAAAAAAAAGAAAAAAAATACCTTTAAGAGTTTTAACACTGGAGTTGCTGTGCAAGGATCAAGGACACTGACAGTTACGTCCCCAGAGGGATGAGGGGTAAAGGTTTGTGTTGTGGGGAGGGTGAGATGGAGAGGGTAAATGCAGAGCTGCTAACAGATTGCATGTTCTCAGTCTCACACCAGAAAGGAGGTATAAAGGGAAATGCTGGCTGTACAGGGATTTCATACTTCCAGAAAAAACTGAAGCGCAGCTTGATGTTTTTATGATGTGCTCAAATTATTTAGCTGTTATGTGAACACAACTTCCACTGTTTTTATTGAGTGACATCTCTGACTCAAAATCTGTCTCAAAAAATAATTGATTGGATGTTTTTGGTTTGTTTATCTTGTGTCTTTGAATGCACAGTTGGCGCATCCTTTGGCTTGTCTTTTTTATTCATATGAGGAAGATTATAAGTCTTTACAAACTATGTTTCTCTGTTCTGTGGTTTTCTTATTTTGCAGTTAAAGATTTCTTCCTACATGATATGTGAGGACAAGGGTTTGACCACATATGAGCCATCAGTTCTTGCCAGATAGTGTCAGGTAGAGGGGGGGCCCATGGGATTTTCTGGTTTTTAAGGGGGCCGCAGCGCTCATTACTTTGGGAACCTCTCCCCTAAGTAGTTGTCAGTGAAATTGTTTAAAAGTAAATTTTCAAAACATGAACCAGCTTAAAAGCCAAAGAATCTTTAAGGACTGTGGCCTCACATCAGCAACTAATCATTTAAAACTGATTGGACATTCTTTCTTCTATAATGCCAATAAAACAAACCTCTGTGTCCTCATTTGGACAACTGGTACATGCCCATGCTACTGTATTGTTTGGTCTGTTTTTGCTGTTGGCAAACTGATAGACACTATGTTGCCAAAAGTATTCACTCAATCAAATCATTGAATTCAGGTGTTCTGATCACTTTCGTGGCCACAGGTGTATCAAACCAAGCACCTAGGCATGCCGACTGCTTCTACAAACATCTGTGAAGGAATGGTTCAGTGGAGCTCGGTGAATTCCAGCGTGGTTCCATTATAGGATGCCACCTGTGCAACAAGTCCAGTCATAAAATAAAATTGTTAGTGTTTTCTGTAGTCAGTCGCTACAGCCCTCCAAACTTAATGTGGCCTTCAGATTAGCTCAAGAACAGTGTATAGAGAGCTTCATGGAATGGGTTTCCATGGCCAAGCAGCTGCATCCAAGCCTTACATCGTCTGGCAATCTGATGGATGAGTCTGGGTTTGCCGGTTGCCAGGAGAACGGTACTTGTTTGGTGGAGGGGGGATTATGGTGTGGGGTTGTTTTTCAGGAGTTGGGCTCGGCCCCTTAGTTCCAGTGAAATGAACTTTTAATGCTTCAGCATACCAAGACATTTTGGACAATTTCATCCTCCCAACTTTGTGGGAACAGTTTGAGGACGGCCCCTTCCTGTTCCAACATGACTGCACGCCAGTGCACAAAGCAGGTCCATAAAGACATGGGTGAGTGAGTCTGGTGTAGAAGAACTTGACTGGCCTGCACAGAGTCCTGACTTCGATTTCCTCCCACAGTCCAAAGACATGCACTTACTGGGGTTAGGTTAATTGGTGATTCTAAATTGCCCATAGGTGTTAATGTGAGTGTGAATGGTTGTCTGTCTCTCTCTGTGTTGGCCCTGCGACAGGCTGGCAACCTGTACAGGGTGTACACTCTCTCGCCCTATGTCAGCTGGGATAGGCTCCACCCCCCACCCTGCGACCCTGAACAAGATAAGCGGAAGAGGATGGATGTTTTAAAGTTGCCTCTGTGTTACTGTGCTACTGATTGAATGAACAGAAAGAAAAGTTGACTTGGCTGCTGGTTGGTAATGCACTAAAGGACTTAAAAATAACCTGTGTAGCACTAGAACTTGAATTGTTATAGATCAGCATTCTTACAGTTGGCTCTTTTTGGTTGTTTGTTTGTATTGTTTTGAGTGCGCATACGTGAACGTGTCAAGAAATGATCATTTGCCAAAAAAATATTAGATCTAATTACTGCTGGATTTAAATATCCTTAGGCTTTGCCATTTTTTTCTAATGTGTTTCCGTGAGTAACATCAAATCTCTGTCTCAAAAGAAAACTCTGAATTGAATGCAGCGTCAGTAAGAAGAGCCAGGTCCTTCCTGTATTTTCTCTTTAAAGTTAACAGTTGATCTCAATATTTTCTTTATTACTGCACATCAAGAATGAACCGTAAAGCCAAGAAAGATGCTAAGTGTCTGTGTCGTTTACTGCGCCGAGAAGCCAAAACATCTTGGTTCTTTCTTCAATCGTGTATTTATACAGCATCAAACGTACAGACTCTCTTTGAGAACAAGAAATAATATTTGTTATATTTGTTTAACAAGATTATTCTCTCCACCTGTGAGGTTGAATTGTCACGCCGATTTTTGGTTTCTTTTTTTTGCGTCTTATTAGCTGCTGAGAGTGATCAACAACAGCACATTTATCCTTTTATGGCTACATGTCGCTTCCTCTCTGTCGTTTAGTGTGTTGTTGTTTTTTTCCATTCTGGTTTTCATAGGTTTTGGGTCGTTGTAACTCACAAGGTGGCATTTTCATCTGTGTTCCTGTCAGTGTTACTTTTTTGTGTCACTCTCCTCCAATATTCCTACTGTGCCCCACTTCCTTCATATTCATATTGCGATCCCAGCGCTCTTTTTCAAATTTTCAGTTCTCCCTTTCTATATTTGTCCCCCTCCATGCCACTCATCTTTCCTTTACCTATATTTTGTCCTCCTGTAGGCCTTTCATTTCTTTCTCTGCCCATGATGAACTGAGACATAAGGTCATGGATGCCTGCCTTTGTGACACCAGCCTGCTGATTGTCTTTCTCTTTTTTCTTCTTTAGTCCCTTTTTCCTCCCCTCCTCTCATGGTGCCTCTCCATTCCCCCAGCCTCCTGAGTACATTAAAACTCTTTGCCTATTCTATCTGTATGTTAATGCACCCAGACATCATTCCATCCTTTCTCCTCTCTCTGCTCCACTATTTACTCTCACTTCTTATCTGTGGAAGGTAATGCAGGAGATCACACAATAGCGTAGACACTGAACAAACAATGTTTTGTGACCATACAAAGTGACATAGTAGCTCCAGTTTGCTCATCAGGTTTCAACATGTGGCTTCTCTAATCACTGTTGTAGCTTTTATTGACGTCATTGTCGCTGGGATTTTATCCTATTAGCTGTTCTTAAAAAGGCTGCTGTTTGATTGCATGCCTACTGGTAGGTTATGTCCCTGAAGCTTAGGTTATGCCTGTTATATACTTGATGCTTTGTGCATATAACGATCTCATTCTATTAGGTCAGCTTTATCCTTTTGCCCAGCTAAAGCCCACAGTGTAAGAAAAAGCTTTTTAATGGGTTCATGCTATGATCCCAACATGACCAAAGGAAGCACAGTGCTTTGATTACAGTACTGAGGAAAAAGGCCAGAACAAGGCTAAGAGCAGTTAATGGTAACAGAAGTAGTCATTTAGATTATTATACGGTGCATTGTTGTGCAGGTATTAAACATCAGTGCAAAAAGGAGCCAATCACTCTACTGAAATATATCCCCAGCTGCACATATACTCACTGCGCACTTGATGGTCAACTGCTTGTTAACACAAATATCAACCAATCACATGGAAGCAACTCAGTAGGTTTAGGGATGTAGACATGATCGAAACAACCTGCTCAAGTTTAAACTGAGCATCAGAATGTGGAAGGTGATTTAAGCGACTTTGAATGTGGCATGGTTGTTGGTGCCAGACGGGTCAGAAGCTGCTGATCTACTGAGATTTTTTTTTTTATAACCAAGGTATGCAGGAGAGCAGCATGTTGAACCTTGAAGTAGACGGGCTACAGCAGCAGAAGACTACACCAGGTGCCATTCCTGTCAGCTAAGAACAGGAAACAGAGGCTACAATTCACCAAAATCTTCCTATGAAACATTGGAAAAATATTGCCTGGTTTGAAGAGTCTCGGCTTCTGTTGCGATGTTAGGATGGTAGGATCAGAATTTGGCGTAAACAACATGAAAGCATGGATCCATCCATTTTTAGCCAACAAATATACAGCAGTGATGTGATGCTGTCATATCAATACGGACCAAAATCTCTGAGAAATGTTTCCAGCACCTCGTTGAATCTCTGTCATGAAGGATTAAGGCCGTTCTGAATGCGCTGTAATCAGCTCGATTAATGTTATTTCACTTCATCTGTTTCTTCCCAGCTTCTCACCACAGGCGCATGTTTGAAGAGGTGCACTCACAGTGAGAACACAGAAAGGAGGAACAAGTAGATCAGTCAGTTGTAATTTGATTCTTTGATTTATTTATTCATTAATTTTTTTAAAAAGGCTAATGTACTTGGGGGACCTGTCCAGGTCACCCTACCTCTGACCCTATGACAGCTGGGATAGACACCAGGCCACCGTTAGCCTGAATCAGATAACTATTTAATCGAGAGGAAATATCAAACTCGGGTCTGTAATAAACGTGCTTGAATCAGTATGCACTCTTTCTTCTTTTGTTAGGAATCACTTGACGAGCCATTAGAGAGGCAAGTGTGTTTTTTCTCTCGTCATACTGATGCATCTTTCATTGTGGACACCCAATCTTGTCGTCATAAGCTCAGTCAGTTAAGGAGACTTTCCATTGGCCCGCTCCCAGGACTTTGGCTGCAGGTATTTGGTGATGACCCGTCCTGTCTGAGGTTTCTTGCTTTTGGTTTTGGCCTGGCTTATTTACTAAGCTGTAGAGCAAGCAATTTCCACAAATTGTTCAAACATTATCGTGCATGTTTGTGTCCTTTTTTATGTATTGCCAATTTGTGCGTATGAGAGAAGAAAAATTACAATGATCCCCACAACCTTAAATTGTTTGTTTTTGGATTCGATGGACATTTCACACACACACACACACCCACGCCTTCGCTGTCCCTCGTTCCACAGCCAGCAGCCTTCACACAGCCTTTTAGCACCCTTGTCAAGGCAGTCGTCCTATTCTGCTTCTCTATTCATAGACGCATACACACACACACACACACACAAATTTCATGGCCCCCTTTCAACCCCAGCGACACCAGATGAGCCCCTCAGTTTTTCACAAAGGAACCCCCTCTTTTCTCTGACAGTCCTCAAATCTAGTTTGAACTCACACACAACCACACACACACACACACACACACACACACACACACACACACACACACACAACCACAAGGACAGGAAGACACAGATAGAAACTATGTATAATCACAGTTTGACCACTTGCGGTGGTAGTATCAAAAAGAGTCGATCTTTGTTATTAACTATGACTAATTAATAGTAATCTTCATAAATCTACTTCAGCAGAGGAACCACTTTTTTGGTGCACTTTCCTCGGTTTGCTCATTGATTACCTCACCCGCCAATATGTGGAGGGAGGTTATGTTTGTTTCTCTTTATTTTCTCTCATTCCTCTCATTAGACAACAAGGAAAATGTATTAAATGTAGTTTGAGATGTTCTATAAAAACCTAATTTTTTCTGCATACATCTGATCAGATCAGTGACATAAAACACGTTGTGCTCTTACTGTATATTTGCAGAATGTGTGAGATACATTTCAAGAAAGTAGCTGACTGTAGCTGGAAGTGGCCTAGCAACATTTTTCTTTCGGTGCAAAATAAAGTGGGAGAATATTGTCATACCGTCTGGGCATCTGTACAGACTGCTAAAGCTATGATAATATATGCTAATGCTAGGCCTAATCTGGCCTAATCATGTGATCATATTGTGCTGTGTGATTGGCTATACCTACTTGACTGTTATTGACTGAAACTGAGAATGTGGGGATTCCCCATATCTAGCAGATGACCTAGAGACTAAAAGTATTTTGGTAAATGTTTAGGGTGAGGCCTCCAAATTAGGGCAAAATTGTTTTGCAGAAGGTAACGAGAAATGTGTGCTGAAGGGTTTTCTGTTATGAAATGGCGCTATAATGTTATCCTGACTTCTACATTTATTTGATATTTTCATTAATGGCAGGCGGATATCCCCATCGGTGATGGGTCTTGTTTTTTGTCTCTTTGGTGATGCTTTAAGTGGACGATGGCTTGCATGAATTGCACTTATCATGTGTGTTAAAACTTTGGAAGCCGTTTTATTATCTGAGGAATTGGTGTGTTAATGTTTGCAAAAAGGATTTTCACATGCTCGCTTGTGTATCGTTGCACCTCTTTTGAGACATGCGCCGTGTCTCCCTGAACTTTTCTGTCTGCACCTTCGCTGCCAAATGTTTTCACATTTCACCCTTGGGTGTTCGTTGATGAAAACCCCATTTACACATGCCAGAGCTACAGTGTGGTAGTGCTTCAGCTCAGTCATTCAGATGTCAGCCAAGTCATTTTAAATGGTGGCTGAAGTCAAAGTTACATACAAATCAATATTTAGACCTTGTATAATAAAAACAAAACATTTTGTCACGCCGTAGGCTTCGTCCCAGCTACCTATCTCTGTTGGTCTGGTTTCCTCTAACCACACTAACAAGTGACTTGCTCTGATGGTGAATCCTGGCTGTCAATTTAGTGGAAAATGTGTTGGGAACTAAACCATGAGAGTAACACTGTTGGAACATTTGGTTATTTTTTATTCCCCCCCCCCCACACACACACACTAATTTTCTTTTGCTGGCTAACATTTGTGTTGTGGATATGTGAAGAACAGAGGGCACTCTTAAAGGTAACATTAAATATGTGGGTTATTGTGTTTTGAGGTGAAATGGTACTGTAGTATACTTTCTCTGGAAATAAGACTGTACACACACACCCTGGCCATTCATACACACACCCAGCCAGTTTCCAAAGGGAGCTAGTGATTAGCATGCAAATCTATAAAGTCCTAGTTATTCTACCTACCTCTTCACCCTTCTCTCTCTCCTCTCTCTGTCTCTCTCACACTCACACACACACACACACACACACATTGTTTTCTCCCAACACTATTCTAATGAGGTGATGACCAGTCTCTTGTTATAATTGCCTCAAACTCCTTTTAATTTCTTCTGAGCGAATTAATCATACATTGAGTTATTTAAAATCGCATAAATTAATCTTAGATTAAACAGACCCTTCAAAGGCTTCAAACAATTAAAGAGTTCGGTAGTATTTCCCCTGGGTGTAGGGCATTTCTATTTGAGCAGTTGCAGGTGATTATCCCAGTTTGATATGGCCAGACGGTGATTAATGCAACTTTTAAATGAGTCCTTCCCCCAGCTCACCTCTGTCCATGCACTGCTACAGCGGAAAGTCAGACACCTTCAGTGACCTAACTAAGGAGTGCTTATTCACTCTGTGTTCCTAACTCTTACCTCACAGGTTTCATACTTCATTTAAGCTGCAGGGAGTTTTAATTATTACACAGATGTCTGTGTGTCGCTTGCTGCTACACAAGGTATATATGCAGTATGTTCAAAAGCACTCATGCTGGGGGGGTTTTCTTGGACATGTGAGAATATAAGCAATCTGGAAATAAACTGTGTCTTCAAAAATATTATGTTGGACTTTTTAAAATCTTGTGCTTCTTTATTTTCACTGAGTTAAACTCTTTAGTAGTGACACTGTTTATAAAAGGGAACACTCAAAAAAATAAAGGGAACACTCAAACTAGGATGTGAATTGGGAGTGTTCCCTTTATTTTTTTGACTGTTCCCTTTATTTTTTTGAGCAGTGTATTTGGAGGGGCTTAAAAATGTCCTTATGCTCAGGCTGTCTTAGGTGACACTGGACAGTCACTTAATTTTGACACTCTAGGCCTAAGATGCTGGGAAACCTCTCACGATACACTGGACACGGCATTTAAACACCACTATTGCATGCCATTAATTTTCCAATATTTTAAGATATTCACTTTATCAAGTGTACTGAGATTTCTTGTTTTGTAAATTATTTTTATATTAATAAACCTTAAATATAATAAATCCGAACAGCATGGTGGTGCAGTGGTTAGTGCTGTTGCCTCACAGTAAGAAGGTTCTGCACTGTATGGACAAAAGTCCTGGTCCACCTACACATTATACCTACAGGAGCTGCCCAACCATAGAACCTCATGCCATGAAGGTTCCGCTGCACAGTCTCTGTGCTGATGTTAATGCCAGAGGAGGTTTGCAGTTATTGAGTATGCTCCTCGGCACTCCGTGGTTCTTCAATGGTTCCACTTTGCAATTAAACCACTTGCAGCTGATCGCGGGGTATCTAGGAGGGAAGACATTTCACAAACTGAATTGTTGTGTCAGTGGCATCTTATTACAGTACCACACTCTAATTCAGTGAGCTCTTTAGAGCTTTCACCAATGTTTGCAAAGGATGGATAGCACCTGAAAAATGTCTGCATGGCTAGGTGCTTGATTTTATACACCTGTGGCACTGAAAACCACAATTTAAAGGTTAAGAGGTGTGGCCCAATAGTCATTGCCATGATCAAACCTGCCGGCCAGCTGGAACCTTTCTCTATGGAGTTTGCATGTTTTCCCTGTGCCTTTGTGGGTTCTCTGCGGGTGCACAGTTCAAAGACAAGCATGTTAGGTTAATTGGTGAAGATGTGGATGTGAGAGTTTGTGGTTGGTTTTGTGTGTGTGTGTGTGTGTGTCTAGTGTTGGGCTGGTGACCTGATCAGTGTGTTCCCCGCCTCTCACCCTGTGACAGCTGGGATAGGTTTCAGGCCTTTCATAACAAAAACACTATTTGTCTAATGTTAAATCATGTAATTGAAAACAAGTGCCTAGCTGTCGTAGAATCATAGATAATGTGAATTTACATTTTCCAACTAGCTGTCTGTGTTGGATTAAAATTTCATACTTACCCATGGAAGCAATACTTTGAAAACCAGTTTCCAGACCAGGAACAATTTACTGGCTGTCCCGGAACTTTTGATGCTTAGTTTCATTTTCTGGACTTCCTGTAATGTCTTGCGTACACTCTGTTTAGTTCTTTTTCCTCAACCTTAATTCGTTTCTCGGGTGTGTTGGGATTTGATGACAGAAAGGAGGCCGAAACCAGATAAGATCCTAGGTATGGTTTTGGTGTGTCTTTAACAAGCATGTGGTGTTTCTGCTGTGTCTTTGTGCATGCATACTGTGTAAGAGTGGTATGACAACTCATTCATTGAGGTCAGATTCCAGCAGAAGTCTCCGGCCTTTAGGGTTAATTTCTAGAGCGGAGGTTGGAGAGCGTGATTTTAAAAACATCACTCAGGACTTCCTTCTTTATTTCTGTATCACTCCCTCTCTACTGAGGCAAGGAAGAATGATTGATGAGATGGGTATTCAGCACATAGGGGCACCCAGGAGCGTCCACTCCGCCCGTCTCATACTGACACACACACACATGCTTACAATGATATGAGAGTAATTAACCTCAGACTGTGTTAACCCCAGCTGGCCATTAGAAGGACAACAGGATTGATGGGGCTCCCTCCTAGTCCTTAACAATCGCTACAGTTTGTCCAGGATTAAAACACGATGGAAAGTGTTTCCATTTTCTTTGAAATGTTCACAAAGGTAACAGTGGGGAGCAAAGAAAGCAGGAAAGTCAAAACGCAAACAGATCTTGGTGGATTCTACCAAATCCTGATACTATAGAAAAATTCCCCCCTATTGCCCCTCAGTGTGATTTTATTTTTATAAACGTAATTGTCACATATTTTCCCGTGTAACCACAAATAGACGAGAAGGCTCTCAGGAGGAAAAAAGTGGACCAGGCTGTCCTACTTTATCACTAATCTTATATTGTCTGCACCAGTTTGGGTGTTGCTGGCGGGTGTTACAGACCCCAGAAGAAACAGCTGACAACAACATTACTGACCTTGGAGTCACTTTCTGCCTCAAATTTGAATCAAACTAGTAATGCCGCTGTTTCAGTGAGATGATTTTTATATTGACAAGTTAGCTTTTTTGCTTTTGTCCTACAGCCACGCAGATCAAGCAGTAATAGTTGATAGTTTTATTATATAAATGTTCAAGCTGGCAAAGAAAATGGAGCTGATCTTGATGTTTTGAGGCCATTATTAACATGTGCCAGTATATTTTGTTTATATAACACTTAATATAGTTTTGGATACAAAACCCAATAAGAGTGTGTGGTCATAAAGTGCATTTAAGGCCTCAGTCTCTCAGCCCTACAGACTGGTTGGCAACCCCCTGGCAATTTCCGGTCGCTAGGTAAAAACGTGTATTCACTGTTTCCCGGGAGGCGAGTGGCTGCTGGCAGTCGCTGGATGAGATCGGCCGCAGCGAGGGTGCTGCACCAAAAACCTCCCTGTGATTGCTTTTTGCAGTTTCACTACTGCTTGCAAGTATTTGCAGAGTTGCCGTCTTCCATGCAAAGTACGGGCAACCACGGCAACCGGTTAGCTTTTTCGGTGCAGCATCGGATACCTCTTTGCAATCGGTTTCACACTAGCAACTGCCAACCAGTTGTGGAATGCACGCTTTGCTCTTGCAACCAGTGACCGGTCTCTAGATGTGCATGACTTAGGGCTCTAGCAATCAATTTCCCAGCAACTTCCAGCAGCCACTCACCAACCACTCGGGGGAATAGACATTTTTCCCTATTGACTGCTGGTTGCCAGATGGGTGCCAACAGGTCTCCAGATCTGTGTGACTGAGGCTTAAGGCGGACTGGATCTTCCTTTGTTGCGTATTTATACTAGAAATACAGTTTTGACCTGATGTTGGCTGCATAAAAATCAGGTGGAGATCTTGGACATTAGAGTCCGTCCTGATGAATCACACATGAACAAATGAGCTGAAGTCACTTCTCAGTCTTCAGAAACAGATGTTGGCCTCATAGTGGCATTAAAGATTAATGTACAGACTACATGCTGCTACCATGGCTGGAGTTAAACTCTTCAGTAGTGACACTGTTTATAAAGTTACTCATTAGCCAATAGACCTCGGTGTTGCCCTTTATGGGATGATTGGAACGATTTATTGCTCGAGTTCAAACGGTGACAAAAAAGCAGAGCAGTCGTGTTTTTGCTGCGATTGATCTTCCTTCTTAGAGCTGAACTGCTCCACACACTGACAGCTTCTTGTTGTTAAGGACGGCTATCACTGAAATCAGTGTTGACAAGTTCATTTAAACTGGCCGGCCAGAGCGCTGTTTATCTAATTGGACATCTAGACACTCAGATAAAATTCATGGTTAGTCTGAGTTGATTTGTCTCATTTTCAACGTCCTCCCCTCTCACCTCTGACCCATCTGTGACCTCTGCAACCTCTGGTCCACAGTCCACCAGATGAGACTGGTAACTGGGACCGGTGACATGTGACATCTCTGTTTAAGTCCTGCAGCAGTAACAAGTGAATGCTGCTGGTCTGAGGGCCTGATGAGCTCCCAGGTCCTGGTCTTGGGTTTTCTGAAGCTCTCGTGAGCTTCAGAATTTCTTCTTCTTTTTTCTTTTTTTGAAACTGCATTGAGAAGCATTTTGACTGCCGTTCAGGAGGTGGTTTGTTTCTGCCACGGCTACCTTTTATTACAAAGCTCATTTCACATCCTGTTATGACTCACGTAGCTCATTAAACTCAAAAGATATTTCTTTGAAATGCTCTGACAGGCCATTACTTAAACGTTCTGTCTTTATAACCAAATCTGTTGGACATTAATATTTAAGAGGGTTTGATGATGTTCCCGTTTAATTTATTTGCATTTTATCATCTTGTATCTGAGTCATGGTTCACAAATAGCACTACAGCATACACTTCCCATAAACACGTAATAATGTTTGTGGCTCCAATCTGTTTGATAATAAAAATAATATCGTAGAATGGGTAGAAATTTTTTTTTTTTATCGCAGTTTGAGTTTTCTTTTTTTATGAGAAAGCTCATTACTTGTGTTTTTACAGCCACTTTAGTTCATTTTTACCACATTATTACGAAGGTCATATATAAGGTATTCATTTTATGTTTGTTAAAAAAGCGAAAAGTACAATTTATAATATAATCTAGTAACTTTTGTTTATCATTTATATTTTCTTATTGGGTTTCTCGGCGCAGATGAGGGTAAAATTAAAAAATACAACCTTAATTTAACAGTCAGGCTCATTTCGTGCCGGGTTTCCTAATGTGTCACAGCAAGTCTTTGTTTGCTTACAAATGCCTTTTTTATTTATTTATTTTAATTCAAAAATCATTTAACGCACGTGTTTCTTCTTCATTCAGGATCATGCCTTCATCGTGCAGTATAATGATGGAAATGCCGAGGTGGTGTCGATGTGGGTTTGCCGCTGTCTGGAGGAGAGGCGGGCTCATCAGGCTCAGGGACACATGTGACCTCCTCCTGTCGTCCAACCGTGACAGACCAGGACGTTTGATCCCAAACACCCATTAAAAAAGGATTCAGGGTCAAATACGTCTATATGCACTGTACAAGTTCCTTAATATGTATGGAAAAAAAATCACTAGATGTTACTTTATGTGAGCGGTTCTTTATGTAACAGCAGTCGTGGGGTGTGACATCGAGGAGCGCACTCGCATCCTTTGAGCTGAATATTAATCTCTGCATCAGCGGGTCTCCACCTGCAGATGCTTTCCATTTTAAGAGAATCCCAAAAAGCAGTGACCATCGCAGACCGATGAGCGGAGAGATCGGTGGTCCTGATTTAAGGGACAGGAAGAAACTTCAAAGTACAAGACTTCTACGTGCTGGCGCTCCGCTTCGATGATGGTATCCCAAATAGCCGTCTTGTGCTTTACTGTTGACAGCCCTCCCATGAATGTTAAGGTTTTGCCTGTGAGTAACTGCCCATCTGTGTGCCTATTTTTTCCAGTGCTATAATTTGTTACCTCAGCAAACTTGATTTGTCACTGCAATAGCAAGACTTCCCCCCCGAAATGTACTCAACCTTTTAGCTCTTGGACTTGAACGTGTGTATAGCTGTTCCTGAGCTGGTGAAGGTTACCTGCAGTAAGTGTGAAGCAGCACTGCAGCATTTAAAGTAAAGAGCAATATTCTAAAAGCCATTAAGAATAAGGGAAAATACAGCTAAAAGTATAATCTCCCCTGACAAAGCACCACTGTTTAAAGTGTTTTTATTGTGACCACTAAGTTACTTTAGAATAAAATGTCATTTATTATTAGACATTTCACTGGGTTGCCTAAGAGATCACTTTATTTTGCTGCAAAGGGAAAATGTTAATGCAGTGTACTTGACACCAAAGATGATACAGATGGAGAATTATATGGGTTTCTCATGACTTAGGCAAACATAAGAGGCTAAGTGACTCAAATCAATTGTTTCAAAAAGGTTTTTACGTGCAGCCGATGAAATATGTAATGCTTAAGTGCAATTAAATGGCCTTGCTTCCACGTATTCACAGCGAACGTAGCTTACAGCGGCACGATCTGCACAGTGTGTGAATCAAAGGAAGCAAATGCAACAGAAACAAACACGAGCCGCCAGTTTATTCTTCACTGTTAGACGTGGTTTCATCCTTTCTTCTTCTTCTTCTTCTTTAAGTTGAAGATACATGGACGGCAGTTTTAAATCCATTTCCTTTGTGAACGATCAGAAACTGAAAATGTATCAGTCAAACACGCTCCATCGTGTCATTCATAATATGGGGAATCCTGAAGGTCGCAGTATTTAGTTTTAGTATTTTGCATATTATTTCTGAAATGGACAAAGAATTGGCAGGTCAGAAAGTTCAGAACGCACTGCTTACCTTACCTGCGCGTGGCAGGCGCAGAACCTCTTACTTTTCATTCCAGCAGCCGTATTAAAGCAGCTGCACAGCCGGCATGAGGCGCACGTCTGGGAAGCAGCTTGAATCTCTGTCCTCATGCACTCTCCCCTCAGGGTTGGACGTAGCAGCATAAACGCTGCAGACATGCACATATAGTCAAAGGTTTCAATCCATCTCACAGAGGTAAAAGTAGGTGAGGCCACTCCAGATAGAAGATGGGGGAAAAAATCCCAGGTCAAAGTGAGTTCTGACTGCAGTTCATGTTTTATCCACTATATTGCAAATTCAGCAGGTTATTAGTTTGGGGTGGCCATAATTGTCTGTGTTTAAAGCTAATTGAAGGTTGCTCGGGACAAATGTGTATTCCCCGACCAGCTGGTGAGTGGTTGCTGGCAGTTGCTGTGAAGTCTATTGCTAGAGCCCCAGTTTGGAGTTTTGAAATGTGCTGGCTGCAGCAGTGAGGCACAGCTTTTACTTTGCATTCACGTCACCTTTTTTTTCAACTCTGCAGAAGTTGCAAAGTGCTTAGGGACAAATCAGCATCTTCCATGCAAACTACAGATGATCACAGCAATCTGCTGGTGGCGGAAGCAATCGCAAGGAGGTTTATGGTGCGGCACCCTCTTTGCGACTGATTTCAGCCAGCAGCTGCTCACCAGTCGGTCAGGGAATACATATTTTTCCCTAACGACCGGAGGTTGCTGAGGGGTCACTGACCAGTCTAAGCTAAGCTGAGACTGGAAGTTTTGATAAAAGAAAAATGTATGGCAAAGTTTTAAAAATTCATATTGGTGCATTTAAACTGCAATTTAATCACTGTTCATATTTATAAAAATTTCTCACAAGAAAACAATGAAAAACCAAAATGTCCTGAAATACTTTGTAAGCTGCGTTCTGCACGCGTTCGGCACGGTCGCTGTTCCGCTGCGATGTTCCAGCTGTGAACGTTAGACAAACACTGGAAGTTTATCGGGTTACAACGTGGAAGCTGGTGTCAGCGCCCCCTCTCCTGATTTCTGTGAATTTGATGTGGTCACACCTCAAATTGTGTTTCATATGAATTTGAATGATCTAATATGAAAAACATTACACATTACAATGTGCTTTCTGGCATTTTTGTGCCTTTTAATTTGACTGAAACGGCAACAAATGGTGACCCACCAGGAATCAAACTGGGGACAGTGGTTATTGGTCACCATCAGATGAACCAGCAAGACCACGATAAGTAATTTATTGCCACTGTTTGCCTCAAAACCCTGCAAAGGAGGTTCAGCTGTTTACTTTTACAATTTTTTTCCTTTGGTGGTTGTTTTATTTTTTAGAATGTTTGTGCATTTAATGAAGTCACTACTCTTATAACGGGTGAAAATTAAAAATTGAAGGTGTTCCTGTAGCTGAAATGCATCAATGTGGATTCTTCAACAGTTGCACAATGAGTGGATTACATTCATTACACTCAGTTTGAACACACACTTAATACATCAGTGAGACAGCCGCATGATGCTAGGCTGGCCTTTAAAAATAGTAACTGAACCGTTGTTGCTCATGAACAGTGCGGTCACTTTTCTTGCAA
>JAVDPK010000114.1:131661-143855 GCA_034780415.1 Cichlasoma orientale
CCCCCGTACCATCAGAGATGCAGCCCTTTGAACGAGCACTGATAACAAGCCAGCTGGTCCCTCTCCTCTTTAATCTGTAGGGAGCAGGGTCAATGTTTTTGATTCATCTGACCACAGACCAGTTTTTCCACTTTACCTCAGTCCATTTTAAATGAGCTTCGTTCCAGAGAAGACAGCAGCGTTTCTGGATCATGTTCACATCCGGCTTCTTCTTTGCATGATGGAGCTTTAACCTGCGTTTGTGATGGCACGGTGAACTGTGTTCGGATTTCTGGACGTGTTCCTGAGTCCATGCAGTGATTTCCATGACAGAATAATACCTGTTTTTAATTCACTGCTGCCCGAGGGCCAGAAGATCACGGGCATCCAGTATTTATTTTTCAGCCTTGTCCCAAGCACACAGAGATGTCTTTATACTGAATCATTTGGTGATATTATGAACTTTATATGATGAGATATTCAAAGTTGAAGTTTTACATCGAGGAACATTATTCTGTAATTGTTCCACAATCAGAAGATACCTTTTTTTTTGCAGACTGATGAACCTCTGCTCACCTTTACTTCTGAGAAACTCTGCCTCTCTAAGATGCTCTTTTTATACCCACGCTGTTACTGACCTGCTGCCTATTAACCTAAATTGCTGCAAAAACTTCCTCCAGCTGTTTCTTTTTAGTGCCACTTACTTTTCCAGCCTTCTGTTGCCCTCATCCCAACTTTTCTGAGACACGTTGCTGCTGTCAAAATGAGCTCAGATTTTTCACGAAACAACGTGATTTGACACGTTTTCTGTGTTCTGCTGTGAATAAAATGAGGTTTGCAAATCATTGCATTTACACGGGACCCCAACTTCTTTGAAATTGGGGTTGTAATATTCTGAAAACTATTGGATGGTGTGCAACTTAATATTGTACACACATTAATATTAGTCTCTAAATGGAAAAAAAAAAACCCTGTCAGTCAACTGAATGTCCATCTGGTGCCATGATGGGTCAAAATTGGATTTTCTTTTCTTTCAGCCTTGCTGACATTTGAACTGAGCCAGACGAGATGTTTCCACGTTTCTATTCTGATGCAAAGTTGAGCTAAACCCTGTCAGGAGTTCAGCTCCATATTTAACCCCGTCCAACCCCTCTGAGCTAAAGACGAGGGGCTAAATCTAACGGAAGACCAGAGACACTCGTAGTCGCTGTTCTGAAACAGCAGATCAGTAATAAGCTTTGGAAAAGTTGTCTCAGTGAAGGGCTCAATTAAAAGTGGAAATGATATAATTATACATGAAATATACAGTTTGAGATGATATGACTTTAACCAGGTCCTCAAATAAAAGAGACAGTCTCGATGTTAGTTTATAGTCACAGCTGTGGGTGAATACGTGCACGTTTTAAAGAGAATGTATTTAAGATTTGCAGGGCTCACAGCGGGAAATGCTTTGAGCAGCTCAGTGTGATGATATCTGGGACACAGGAGGAGCAGTTCTTTGTTCGACTTCACTCTCACTGAAAATGTAATTGGTTGAAACGGGTTAAAAGAGGCAGAATTAAGTCTGCAAGGATCAGGCTGGATGTGGAAGCTGTTTCTCCACCTCATTTACAGAAATAGTGAGAAATTTTTCAGATGGTTCAGCATCCAGTTCAGGAAAAGAGGAGGAGGGACCTCGAATAACCCAATCAATGACTTTTAAAACAACGTCTGGATTGTGGTTATTTATTTTAGTTCAGAAAAGTTACTCAGGCCTGTGTACAGTAACATTTTTGAACTTGTGAGTCTTCACGATTTCTTATTTTAAAGGCTCCATTGTGGTCTTTCACCGGGTGGGGGGTGGGTGGGGGTATTGAATTTTGGTTTCCTGGTTTTAAATGGTGCAGTTTGGTTAGAGATGGATAGGCACTGATTGTTAAACTAATTAAGCGGTGCATCTGAGCTGAGATGCAGTTTAAAGGATGCTGAATTAAAAGAATCAGGGTTTTTAAGTGCAAGAAAAAAAACGAGAACATGCTGCAAAGTATTTATGGTCGGTTACAAGCCACCAAATTAAAACTCTTTAGAGGGAAATCGCAGATGGCACTACTAGGTCTAAGGTGTGTCAGCTAAAATGTGTGGTCCCATTAACAGATTGACTGATGTTAAGAGAGTCTGTTAGATGAGATTTTGGTCTGGAGCCTATCCCAGCTGCCATAGGAACAGAGGCAGGGTACACCCTGGACAGGTCGCCAGCCTGTCGCAGGCCTGACAGTTCACACTCACAAATATGGGCAATTTAGAAGCGCCAATTAACTTAACCCCACTAACTGTGAGAGGAAACTGGAGAACACCCATGCAGACATGGGGAGAACATGCATGCTCCACACAGAAAGGCCCCGACCAGATGGTGGCTTTGAACCCAGGACCTTCTTGCTATGAGGCAACAGTGCGAGCCACTGTGATGCCCCTAGATTTGATCTTATGATATTGTGAAATGGCAAAGAGTTGTTGTCTAAACTTCCTAAGATTAAAACCGTTTCCGAGACTTGAAATTGATCTCTGCAGCTTTTTTTTTTTAACCTTTATTGGATTCTGGTGATCTGCTCTTTATAAGTGCACCTGGACAGTTCCTAAAGAGGTTGGATACGGGCCACCATTGTGCTTTAAATTGTATTACTGGCTGTGGAAATCATGTATACCACGGTTCTCTGCACAAGTGGCCGTCTTTGTATGGCCAAAGATTTTCTAATTGGTTGATGGGTGGTCCCTGCTTCTCGCCCTATGACAGCTGGGATAGGCTCCACCCTCACCCCACCCCCGCGACTCTGAAAAGGATAAGCGGAAGAGGATGGATGGATGGATGGATGGTATTTAGAAAATTATAATCAGTATGGGTTACGCTCTCACGATATTTTACAAATGTTTATCCCAAGAGTCTTTTTTTTCGTAATTCCAGGATGGCATAGATCTACAGAAAGACCTGAAATCGCCAAAACTGGTTACAATGGACCCCCGCCTTTGCGCTGTGGCAGCAGGGATAGGCCCCAGCCCCCCGCCACCCTGAATTGGATAAGCAAAAGAAAATGGATGGATGGATAGTTACGATGGAGAAGGAACGAGAGGATAGCTCTTGATGTTGCTCTTGTAATGATCTGTTATTGCATATGATTTGCATGTTTATGTTCACTTGCCCGTACTAATAATCAGTTGCAGGGAGTTTTGAGGACTGCATACAAAATACTACAAGCACAAAGAAAAGAAGCGCCGTCAGGTTTAGGTGTGAGAACTGATAGAAGCTCAGAAAACTCAGAGAGAAAACTGATTCAAGGGGCCTGTTAGTTTAGATGCAGAGCTTCATGCAAGGCTATCCAACCTGTAGGAATATGCCTTACAGTTAAGTTGCTATTGGTTACACCTTGAGATATGAAAAAGACCAGTGAGGGGAGCGAGGGGGGGGGCAGTAAACTGGGGGAGGGTTGGTGGAAGCAAATAGCCTCATGGAGCAACCTGTGCATGTTGAGTTTGGCTTCATCAGTGCTGAAGAGGGAATATAAATACTGCTAATAAAACACATATTGGATGCTTTGCAGGAATCTTGTGTATCTCCACAATGGGAAAAACAAAGCCAAAGCCACAAGGAGAAAACAGAGTGCAACAGGTGCAACAAGTGCAACAAGTTTCTAAGTCTAGATGGGCTCCATTCAAATGGCAGCATGCATTCCAACTCCAGCGGTAAGTACTGCTTAAAAACTGCTAAAAAGCACCTGTTTAGCCCAGCAAGCAGACTAGAATCAAACTGGCAGATAGGTCAGGCAATCCTAAATCATTCAGTTCATTCTAGATCCAGATGTTTAGTAATTTTATTTCTAATTTAATAGTCCTTTTGCTACCTTACGTCCCACTGGCCCCCTGCCCGATGCTATTCCTGAGTTAGCTGGACCCAGTAGGCCCCCAGACAACTTTCCGCACACATGATCGCGGCCTCCAAAGAAAGCTGCCTTTTGAAAAGTCTTTTATTCATTTTTTATTCTTTATCCTGCTGCTATAACACAATCATTGCCCTTGTGGGATCTACCTACCTATCTATCAATCTATTGATCTGTTTTGCAGAGAAGACCTAATAAATCTGTTCCTAAGTCAGACAATATCACACCTGTTCACAGGAGGCCCCTCCCACCCCCCAACTAACCTGTTGACATATACAGAATCAGCCTTTGCTGACTTTAAACCATTCTGGTTTAAAGTCTTGGGCCTGTCCCCATCCTGCCCTGAACTCCAGCACTGAGCGTTCACCATCACTGGTAACCCCTCTCTGGCTCTCTGTGCATCCACTGCCAGCTCATCCACCCAACTTCTCCGGCCACTCTGCCTGTTCCTCTGTATTAGGTCTCTGCCTGCTCCTTCTGTTTGCAATCCTGTCTGCATTTTTAAGTAAGCCTTATTCTCTACTTTAATCATCTCCCTTGTGGACTTTTGCCTCATCAAGCTGAACTGTGACATTACAAGTATCAAGTACTTGTGATCTCAAGAAAACGAGCCAATGTAAAGATCTCAAAGTCATTATGTTGGTCTCAATGTTATATTAAATAAATATAATTATCCATGTCCTCCCTGAGCTTCCACACAGAGCTGTGGCCTTCACAGCTCTATTGAGGCCCTTAATCTAAGTCATACTTTAGTCTTTGGTCAGAGACCTTCAAGATGCTTTTCATAAAAGTTTCTGTTTGAGTACAGCTGTACAACTATTGGCAGGCAGTTTAATTTAATAATTATGCAGCGGTGCGTGTGCGTGCAGTGGATCCATGAAAGCATGTAGGAGCCCTGACATAGGTCTAAGCAGCATGCTGTCAATCAGTGCTGTGTTGTATTGAGTGTATTACAGCGCTTTGAAAGAAGTCCCATAAAGCAGAAGGACAGAAAGAATTTTAAAACCCGTCTATACTTTGGCATGATATGATTATGCTGAAATTCTTTCTCAGCTTTATTCGGTCATTAAATGAAATCTGTCTTCCCCATAATGACTTTCTGATTGAGGTTACCTGATCCTCAAGAGGCGAGAGATACTTTACCTACAATGGTGTCTTTAGAAAAAACAACCTTGGATACCTGCTGCGAGATCAATGAGAGAGTTTTCCTAAAGTATTGACTGCGCGGTGCCAATAAAAGAGGCGGCAAAGTTCCTTGTGTGGTTAATAAATTCTCAATATGCAGCAATTTTTCAAAAGTACTGAGTCTTGTAAGGCCGGGTGAAGGAAAAGGAAATTCTGAAGAAATAACTGTACTAACTAAATGCGCAGTTTTAGTTAGTACAGAGGTTGTTTTTTTTTTACTAACTAAAAAAAAAACTCGAGTACTACGTTCTACAACTAGACTAAAAAAAAACACAAAAAGATACTAAAAACAAAAAGAGAAGACACGCTGATAATAAAACCAAATGTTATATCAATAAAAGGCATTTTTCTAAAAAAAAAAAATAGATGCATTCTGGGAAGTAGTTTGGCATGTGTCACAGCCCCTCATGGTTCACAGGGACAAATTAATTCAGTAATTTGGCCAAAATAGAGCACTGATCAGTCAAATGTCAAAAAAGTGTCTGCTAACCAGTGAAGAGTGACTTAGATATGACTTTGTCCCCTGGTATTCATTAGGAGCCAAGGCTCTGCTTAAGGCATAAAATGCATTTTGGACTCAATAGTAATTACAGTTACAGTAACTGTAACTCATCACAATGAACTGTACATAATGATCAATAATTGAACATAAGTGAAATGTGTTTTTCAAATGAATGGCTGCTATCAACTAGTCAATATAGAGTTTTTTAAATAATGGAAGTAGCTGAAAGGTGAAGCCAGTGCCTTAAACCTGCAGTCTGTCTTATGTCCAGCAGGGGGCAAATCTCCTGGTTGCCAAAAAGAAGCCCAATTGTATAGAAGTCAATGAGAAAAAAAAGTCAACTTCTTTCTTGAATTGATACTTCAGTAAACGCTTTCCTGATGAGGTCATGGCCTTAATCTTTAGATTCAGGTCCTGTTGAATACAACGTGATGTTAATTCTTTTAAGTGTGGTCCCATTTAGAGTGAAACAGAGCATAAAGCAGGTTATACTTAATTGCAATGTGACTGAGAAGTTGCTACTGTATAATAGCTCAGTCACACCAGAGTAAAACTAAGACGGCGGCCTCTGTGTAACTCGGAAGAATTGATGGATGTCCAGTGATTGGATTGAATTATTTTGTTGCTGGAGACCAATTGCAAGTAATTGCTGTGACTAACTATTGAACAATTGAACAGATCACCTGGTGGGAGGCAACCTGTCTCCAAACAATCCCAGTCTGACTCAGACTGACTGCAATCACTCTCAGACAGATTGTAATCATGTTGCTATCAAGTCTGTGCAGATGAGTGCAACTAGTCTGCTATGCTTCTCTGCAATAGGGACTAAACTCATCTGGCTGCCAAATGGTCATATTCTGGTTATAGTCAGCAAGGTTGCTGAGCACCTGTGTCAATATTTGCAGTGGAAATTCTGAACTACTGTTTCAGTTCTATGAGGTTCCATCTGGACTCTGAATCTAAGTAGTTAATGTGAATTTCTGTGTATGTAAACAGTAACAGATTAGCAATTTTCAACAATTTATCACAGTTAATTGCCGTATTATCACAAACAGATTGCATTTAATTGCCAACTTGACCCCATTCAG
Organism: Cichlasoma orientale; assembly: GCA_034780415.1. NCBI lineage: Eukaryota > Metazoa > Chordata > Actinopteri > Cichliformes > Cichlidae > Cichlasoma > Cichlasoma orientale. The sequence goes on from JAVDPK010000114.1 coordinate 138,324, forward strand.
TCACAAGCTAATAGCAGACTAATAGCAGACTAATAGCAGACTGATAGCAGACTAATAGCAAACTGATAGCAGACTAATAGCAGACTGATAGCAGATTGATAGCAGACTGGTAGCAGACTGGTAGGAGACTGATAGACTGATTCTGTCTTACTGCCATTTTTTTTTTCACCATCTTGACGCACCAGAATTGCTTTGAAAACAACAACTGACTGCAAGAGGATGCAGATCTGGTCCACAACTTCAAAGAAACTGTTTCAAAGACAGCAACATCACAAGCTAATTAGACAGGGTCACAATCATTTTAATCGTGCTGCAGTCTCCAACCACTGTTTTCCCTACTGTGACTGTAGCATAAGTAATTCTCTACCCTCAGTTTCTCAGTCAGATGCCTGCTCGTGGCATCTGTTTCTAAAAAAAAAAAAAAGCCATCATGGTGACTGCCAAAATCCCAAACTCAAGGCTTTAAAATGGCAATCAGCACTGTTGAAAATCAGGCAGACAGATGGCTCTTATGTCCTTTGAAATGCTCAGAGAAAAGCAAGAAATAATATTGATAGAAATAGCTACAAAACACTTAACCTGTTTACAATTTTATATTAAATTGGGAGGCACGGTGGTGCAATGGTTTTGCTGCCTCCAAGCAAAAAGGTTCCTGGTCCAAACCCCAGCTGGGGCTTTCTGTGTGGGGTTTGTATGTTCTCTTTGTGCCTGTGTGGGTTCCCTCTGGGTACTCTGGCTTTCTTCCAAAGACATGCATGTTAGGTTAACTGGTGATTCTAAACTGACTGTGAACATGAGCTACTTAAAGTGTGTAGAATAAAGTGCTGTATGGTTAAAACTGTGACTTGAAGTCTAAAGCATTTTGAGTGGTCAGTAAGAATAAAAATGCACCATATAAATGTGAGTACGTTACAGTGGCAGTTTCAGCATTTGTCATACAGTACTTAACACAGAGTACAGTTTGAGCATTGTGATGAGCTGCTGTTATTTGTACCAAATTTAATGACATCCAGTAGTTCAGACATATCTCTGGAAGCCTCAAATGTGAATCTTGTGGTGATACTTGATAAAAAATCAGGGTCTCATTGAAGGTTCATCCGTTGGGGATCCTAAATGCTGACACAGCAGATCATTTCAAAACACCAAAAACAAAAAGTGGACTTCACCACAGCACGGACAGTGCATAGAGATACCAAGCTGATCACAGCATCTGCTGTGACTGGTTGGAGGCGAGGGGAGTGAGACAGGACAAAAGACACACTGTGTAAGAGAGCCAGAGATTAATAATAACTAATGATTAAATGCAGAGTGGGGTATAAACACAGAGAGAGAAGAAACACTCAGTGCATCATGGGAAGCCCCCAGCAGCCTAGGCAGAAACCAAATCGCATCTTTAAAGTAGAGAGGGTCTTCTGCCCACGCTGTGCTCAAGGTCAAGGTCACATTCGTCATTTTACAAGCAATAACCTGTGAATTGTGTTAGAGCGTGAGCCGGATGAGCTGCTGCATCAGTGATGTTCTGGTCTGGAGGACTGCACGTGAGCATGCCTGGGTATGATTCCCACAATCCTCAACTCTGCATAAGCAAATATCTACACAAAAGGGCACAAGTGCAGTACCATGAATCCCACTTGAGTGTCCTTATTAGTTTTAAGCCATGCTAATGAGCCGTTCATTAAGTCTGGGGATTAGGCTGGGGACGGCATTCTCAGAGTCTTAGTCGGTCCAACAACATTTGTCAAGAAAAGATGTTCACACATTCATGGTTGTGGTCACAATAATCTTAAGGCCTCCCACACTTTTCCATCAGCACTTTGGAGCAACAAGCTTCTACGACTATTTCTTACATTGCTGTGACATTTGATGGAAACACTAGTGAATTTTTCTACACTTTGGTAAGCCATCAACTATTATTATAGATATGAGCACATAAATATTGTTCTGGGATGTAAAAAGCTGTGACAGTACTACCCTGTAGGGGCCCAAACCACCTTTTGTGCCTGCATGGGCTCAACCCAGATGAGAGGCCATGCCTCTCATACTTTTATATTTACATCTGAATCTTCCACAGTTAGTTTTTAATAAACTATATTTTTCTATACACAGTTTAGACTAATGAAACCTACTTTCTCAATCAGGCAGTTGTTTTGAGTTTTACGGCCCTACCTGAATGCAGCGCTTCATGGGTTTAGCCACATTTAAATCCATGTTTAATGGCAATCAGTATTTTTTGCCAAGGCTTTAACTCAAATCTGATCAAAGCTGCTCAGTCTTAATGTGACAGATTAGTGGTTTTTAGTGGTCAAATATTACTAAAATATATTTTTCTGAACTCCATCATGAATAAAGGAAAACCCTCACAATTTGCTAAGTGTTCAAAGATTTGAAGGACTATATTTTTCCATGATAATTGTATTTGTGGCCGTGAAAACTCTGGAAATATAACCAGAAAAAGAGCCATTTGTCAATGAGTAATACAAGGACTTACACCAGGAAATTGTTTGGTCCTGGTGTTGTATGAACTTATAATAACCTGACTGCTCAAAGACAGATCATTTTATTTACCCGATAATAAATATTTATCCAGCCTGCAGGGAGCACTGATGGTGATCAGGCGGTGCAGCGGTGTTGCTGCAGCTCTGCCTGTCACAGGCGCTTTCTGTGACATGTAAATTGTAGCATCAGATGATCTATGGCTGCGCTTCATGTGACCTATAGTGATAATATGTCTGGAATTAATATTTGGATGCTCCATGATCTCATCTGGCGGGCCTCTCTCCGGGATATTGACCGCGCTTTGTTTGGAGATGCGTCTTCATTTCTGCCAGTCCCGGACCTTCAAATTCTCCAAATCCCACTGAGCTGCGTCTCCGCTTTGTACCGGCCTGTGACCTTTTTCCAGAGTAGTCCGACTTGATTAGCACATCAGGCGGGACAATGAGTGGGCGCCATGTACACAGCCATTACCCAGATCCCTTTATCAATGTCCTGTAATTAAAATGTCACCGTTTAATTTTCGAGCCATCGCTTTCCTCTCGGCGGAGTCTTTCCTCCAATAAAAAAAAAAAAAAAAAGTGCGATCGAAATGCTCTTTTCACTGGACACAAAAAAGGATGCGGAGAAAGCGTTTAAGTGAGCCGAGCAGGGAGGGATCAATAGGCCCTTTAGTCCGAGAGGAGGATTGATTGGTCTCTAAAATGGGATTTATAGGGGTCATGGTTTTATAGGGTGCTGATACAACTGTTAATTATAAAACATTTGGCCTCAGTTGCCGCTCTTATTAAATCTGTCCTGATTGAGGCGAGCTTGATTTATCTCTTTAAATCATGTGACAGAATTCAGGCGCTGTGAGATGAAACATAAAAGTATGAATATGCTTCAGCTTCAATCCCACAAAGGCAGGAAAAAATCTGCAGTGTCTGAACACCCCCCCCCTCCTTTTTTTCTAATGCACTTTTCTTTTTAGACACCTTTGTGTCACGCAGTGGATGCTTTGACAAAAGCTTTCAGAGATTTTATTTACATGTACATGTTTGCACTAGAGAGCAAAAAGTGGTGAGACAGATGCTTAAATTGGAGGTTGCTAATAAGGCAATAAATCAATAAATAAATCAAGCTTAAAGAACAAAAACAGACATAAATTCTATCTTAAAGCAGGCGGATGTGAACGAAATATTTTCCTTTTACCGTTTAAAGGATGGATGAAGCGGGGTCTGTTTGTCTGTGTAAATCATTTCATCTCTAAGTGCTCAAGAGCACACAGAGAGATGCTTTAAGAGCCTAAATGCAAAATAAAAACCAGCCCAATTAAAGAGAACGACAATAATCCCATTACAAAGTGAGAAACTCGCACTGAATTGTGTTAAATTATGACACTTTTCTCTTTGAAGTTTGAGAAACTGGAACAGATAATAAAACTGATGAAACTGGAAGATAATACAGAGAAAAGGTTGAAGGGTGTCAGCGCAGAGAGAGGGGGGGGGGATCAGCGGACAGAGAATAGTCCTCAAATTTCCATGTGGTGTTTTGCGTCTCTGGACATGTGTACAGAAGTCTCCAGCCTCCAGGGCATAAACGAGGAAAGCTAAAGTTTGCAAACTGGAAATCAAAATGTGTGTTCCTCCTGTGGTTAGGCTGAATAATCCATCATGTGCAGGTTCACCTGTGCTGGGCTGAGACTCCGACTTAAACCTGAAGCGCATTAATATTTTAGGTTTAAAGGTTTGTTTGAACAATTGGGCGCATATCAATGAGGCCCGGTAATTTGTAGACTATCCAACAGTAAGAGCTCGCCTAAAATTACCGCTGAAATGTCTAATTAAAAACCCCTCGCTGCTGAGCCAGCCACGTCAGCTCACGTTTCCCCCGGAATAAGCAGCGACAATGGCTGCATTCAAGTCGGCGGTCTAAATAATTAAAAAGAGAGGAATAATTACAGTATAAAATTGTAATTATTGGCGGGGGCTGCAGGGGCGGGGGGACTCTTGATGGTGAAAGAGGAGAGGATGCGCTTAGGATCAGGTTCAGCATCAATATTGCAGGGAGGTAAAACTGGGGAGCTCAGGCTGCACGCAGGCTGATGACACTTCATACACACTCGTCACTCACTCTTCACTTCATACACACTTCATACACACTCCCCTCGCACAGACACTCAGCTCGAGAGTGTGAAGCGTATCCTGGTCTAATTCGTAACCAACTGTTTAAAACGCACCAACAGCTCGTTTGGTTTCTGCCTTCTCTGACATGTATTTACGCATTCATCAGTCAGGACTTTGCCCTCCAATAACTCCCCAGTGGGTTCTTGTCCACAGTGTAACCCTGGTGATATTCTACAGCTGCCTTGTCTGTGAAAAGGCCCGAACCCACCAAGATTCAGCCCATTTTTAATCCTTTCCACCTTCTGCAGTTCATGTGCGGAGGAAAATTTGAACTGATCTCAGAAGCAGGTCACATAGGAGCGGTGTGACTTTCTATAAGGGCGACTTAGGTTGTTTTTTTTCCTGCAAATGTTCCTCAAACAGCATTAAAGAGTTACTTTGCTGGGCACTAATTTGAGCAGCAGATTAACACTTAAAGCAGCAAGATGCCCAAATTAAACTACAGTTTTGGAGAAAGGGGGGTCTCTGTGGTACACTAGGTGTTCGCTGCAAAGAAAACTCTTTAGAATGTCTTCATTGTGGGTTTTGATCTCAAGTTATACAGAAAACGTTTAGGACCTTCAGCACGCCAAGCTGAGTGAAATGCCTTTCTGTGTGCCAAAGGCCTTGAGCAGGAATAAGGCGCTTGTGGTGGTCACAGTGTCTCAATGCTGCTGAATGGACTCATCTGTGAATCTCTGATTGTTGAATAAAAAGGTAACGCTTCATTTTTCACAACTGAACTTTTAGATGAGCTTCTTTTTAGACATGACCAAGAATATGACAGCCATACTGTAAATAAAAGCAGTGATTCAGCAACTCTGTGTGTGTGTGTGTGTGTGTGTGTGTGTGTGTGTGTGTGTGTGTGTGTGTGTGTGTGTGTGTGTGTGTG
>JAVDPK010000114.1:156653-182677 GCA_034780415.1 Cichlasoma orientale
GGTGAAGGAAGAAAGTGAAACGATGGGGGGATAACAGAGAGGGTGGGGAGAGAATTTGGGGAGGGTGGGGGAGAAAGATGAAAGGTAGAGTAATATTGCAGGGAATGGAGATAAGGGGGTAAGAGGAAAGGTGGAGCTGATCAACCAGCAGCCAACCTTTTTGTTTTTTTCTGAAACAGCTTTCAACTTCCTCCTAACAGCCTGCAGCTTCTTTTGTTTTTCAGACCGAGCTCTTGAAACTTGCTATTCCTCTCCTGCGTGTTTCTCTTTCCTTTCAATATTCATTCCTTTGCCTCCTCAGAGTCCTGATTTTTCCTCCAATAATTCTTTTTTCAAACTACTTTCAAATTTCTTTATGCACAGTCAGGCAGGGGGAACTAATACACACGTGCTCCACACAACAGCCACACGCAGCCCTAAAGTCTGATTAACTTCAAAACATTTATAGATGAGCGCGCTGTGCATCATATATCACACACATCATCTCTGTCTAGTACCCCGCATCCTCTATTCTTCCAAACTGAAACTTCAAGCCAGTGCAGTGTTTTAGAGCTTGTCCCTCCGTTATTAGTGGTGTTTGTCTTAAACTGTAAAGAAATAGAAGCACTGCAAAACAAAGCGAAGAACAGAAAGCAACAGATCACATAAGATCATAAAATAAAAAGTATAAAAAGCCAAGTATAGACACGCGAGTTCATAGCAAATTATCAAGATAAAGAACTTCTGTTCATGTTAATCGACACTAGGTTAGCAATAAATTAAAAATGCTGTGTTGCTAAAATATTTGTCTTAATACTTGTTTCACCAGTTTGAAACACAGTCAGTCCAAACTAATTTCAGATTCTTGTGCAGCGGCACATTTTTATCTGTGCATTTCTTAAACCAGACCAAAGCACCCGTTGGGCCAAACAGCCTCTCCCCCGTTGCCCCTCTCCTGATCCTTGGGACCTTTATTCTTTTCTCCATTGCTTTTATCCTTCCTTCAACTTACCCTTCAAAAGCTCCCACAGATATCTCTCATATTATAGTGCAATTATCACAATTATCACAGCCCTCACCTTGAAGGGCTTTAGTCCATGTCCTGTGAACCCCACTATCTTGCCAGAGATATTTTTAAAGCCCACATTGCTGTCTGATGTTCTTCAAGAATTGTCTGGATTACTGAGAGTTTCAGACCTCAGTTCAGGAGGAAGGTCTTTGAGAGACATGAGCTGGAATCCTCTGAAACAGGTGATGATGTATTTGAAATCACAGTGAGCTTTCTGAGCATGACAGCGTTGCAATAAATACAAACTAAATTCAGCTCAGCTTTATGAAATTGAGCTCCATTTATGACACCTCGTTGGACTCTTCAGGCTCTTCTTCACTGTTTGTCCTTCTCTCGGGTCCTATTTGATTTGGCCCACTGTGGACTTGCTGCGCAGTGTTCACCTTAAAGAGTCAAACTCTCATAAATTTAGATACAGTAGATCATTGTGGGCAACAAGTCGGTTGTGTCAAGGCCCGACTGTGTGGCAGACAGACTGTGGACCCAAATGCAGGAATCAGGAGACGGGACTTGTAGGTCAGGAGCGGCTGTGGCTCAGGAGGCGGAGCAGGTCATCTACTAATTGGAAGGTTGGTGCTTCGATTCCTGGCTGCTCCAGTCTGCATGCCAAAGCATCCTTGGGCAAGATGCTGAACCCCAAGTTGCTCTCCAATGCAACCGTCAGTATGAATGTGTGTGAATGTAAGATAGTAAGCACTTAGCTGTAGAAGGAAGTGCTTGTATGAATGGGTGTGAATGAGTAAATGCAAACTGCTGTATAAAGCGCTTTGAGTGCTCAGCTAGAACAGAAAAGCGCCATATAAGAACTGGTCCATTTACCATTACTAGTACTCAAACTACTCAGCTTTATTTGCCGGTAACTCGCAAATTAAACTAAGTAACAGAGCAGGACAAATCATGTTTCCAATGCAAAATCACAAATCTCAAAACCCTGTGTCAAAGACCCAGGAACAGTGACAGGCTGAGGGTGGTTTGTGATCATTTGTATTGTAAATGTTGAACTAAGATCACCAAAAATCATTGAAATGTCAGTTTTTTAATGGGTATGTGAACATCAGCTCTGGCATGAATGGTCAGAGGTGTGCTGAGTTAAATAGAGCTGGCCTCGCAGGAACTGATGAATTATTTTGTGCATAAATAAAAGTCCTAATAACATTAATGCAAAGCTCCTTTTGATGGAGCTGCGACCACCACAGTGGACATTGTGCATTAATTAAGAAGCCACACACTTCAACAGGACTCATAAAGAATCTGTTTTTACAATTTTGTGTTTCTTGATTCTTTGACATCCCCCCCTGCGATTGTCTTGATGGTCTTTACCCGCATTTTAAAATAAAGTTCACTTTTTGTTCTGTTACTCTGGATCATGTTATGTGCAGTGCCCATTCAGGAAGACTGTAGCTCAGGTTATTCTGTAGTGACAACTGACATGTTTCCTAATGCTTCACGTGCAGGTGAAGTCATGAAAGCTACAGAAAAAGCTGTCAGTTGAAATATGAGAATATATTCAGACCTCAGACTGGATCCTGAACTTCCTCAGGCTACCAAATGATATAAGCAAAGAACAAAATCAGTGAAATTATTAATAGTATCTGATCGAAGATAAATGATAAATGGTACTGAAATAAGTAAGAATGTGAGTCATGAATGTGAATTTGTGTACACACAAGTAAAAGTACTTAAAGTATCAAAAGTAAACGTCCACAGGGAGCCCTCTTTTTTAATTTTCATATTATATATTAACTTTATTACTACTGATGAACTTAAGCAGCTATAAGCATTAATATTATTTATTTATTTATTTATTTTTGCTGTGGCAGTTGTTGCCTATAAATTTATGACACAATAATACATTAATTTGTCTAAGAATTGTGCACAAAATAATATTTTCATGAAAAAGTTGCTGCCTTAAAGGATACCTATGGTATACTTGTGTCATTAAAATATTACAACTTGTCCTGGTCTTTTTTTTTTTTTTTTTTTGTGATTTATGTGATTAGAAAATTTGACTTTCAGAGTGTTTTAAACTTGTTTTCAGTGCAATAGCGACCGGTCATATCCAAAATCCAGCACAGTCGCAGTTCTTGTTTTATTTTAGATTTCCGCTTTGTATCTTTAAAAGTTGCTTTGAGATGTTGCCGTGACTCTGAGCGGCACAGGTTCAACATGGGTTAAAGCTGAGGCTGCTGTTTACAGCTAATATAAACACTGCGGAACAGCACAAGATAGAGGTGAGTCATTTTTGTATTCCAGAGGGCCATACTGACATAAATGAAGTAAACAAACGGTCATACTTGGGACACATAAATTGAAACATGACACACACGGCACTGAATTATCCTTTATATCGAATTTAGTAGACACACTGGATTATTTTCTAGTCGGCTATTTGCCAGACCAGAAGGCCCGAGTCTTTCTTTCAACAAACAAGAACTTTCTGTTAGAAAACATTCAACTTTTTTATAACTTGTAAGGCATTAATTTGGTGCCTATTGGGGTTGAAATTAAAAGCTTACATAGTGTCAATGTTGTGTCAACTTTTAAAGTGACCTAGATCCAGCTTATTTTCTGAACCGCCCCATGAAACATGCGTTAGAAATGTCGACACAGGGGAAACTTTAACTTAAACTTTAATACCTTTGTTGTGCAGGCTTGCATCATTAAGATGAGAAAAGATTAGGCTTATAATTACTGTTCACAGTGCATTATTTCACTGGGACTTTAATACAGGAGAGTGAATGCATTCAGACTTATTCTAAACTTCCAGACAGTAATGATTTTATATTACCAGGAATTGATTACATGCTGGCTGGAATAATAGATTGAATTCATTTTTGGCCAACAACCATTTAACCCACATAGCAGACTGGTCTGGACCAGATCTGTAATCAAGTTGCTGCTGCTGGACTTTAATCACCTGGCACTGATGGCACAGTTTCAAGGATGCAAAACAAGATATGGGTTTACAGTTGGCGTTTGAGACACGGATGAGATGAAACTGTTTGGGTCACCTTTTATAACAAGAGATGACCTGTTTTGAGAAATGGTGCCGACATTCAGCACCCCGGTGGAAAACTTTTATCAGTGGACGAAATTTGCTGATTTTATACATACCAGCAAATTCAATTCGTCATCAACACTGTGAGATGCGAGCCCGCATGAGTCAAAATTCTAAGAACTGCTCTCCAAATGAAGACACTGACTTCTTCATTTCTACTACAACAGTGTGCAAAAAATATAAAAGAAACTCTTGGATAATTACAGGCTCTAGTAATCTTGTTTTAGAACTGAAGAAGCCTCTTTAATGAGAGGCAAAATATCTCCACAAACCTAAAGAAGTCCTGTTGCCTTCTTTACAAGCACTCAAGACTACCATGACCTGGATAACAGAGTACCTACACATACACAGAGGACAGTGACAAACTGTCCTGTGGTCTGCCTAATCAAAAATCTGAAATTATTTGTAAAAATCATGGATGCTGCATCTTACAGGCTAAAGAGTCCTTTCAGCTTGTTACCAGCACAGTTCAAAGGTCAGCTTCCATGATGTTGTTGAGGTTAGCACGTCTGACCTGCCTGCAGTCCAGACCTGTCCACTGACCAGATTTAGAGCATTATGAGAAATACTCGAATGGTTACCCTGAGCTGTTGAGAAGTCCTATATTATCGCCAATATGATGGCCTCATCAGTTCTGAGTCCTGTAAAGAGAAGAGGTGATGCTACGCAGTGGTAAACACATCCCTGTCCTAACTTTTATAAATATGTTCCTGGCATCAAGATTTAAAAGTGGTACATAATTAAAACAAATAAATGAACAATGAAATTTCCTCATTTCAATATTTACATTTTACAAAAGGTCCAAAGTTTTTTTTTAATGAGGTTGTAAATTTTAGAGCAATTGTTTTACTTAGAAGAATAAAACCCATACATTTGACTGACATGAGCAGCCACCCAGAAAAAAAAACCAGGTTTGATGGGATTTTTGTTTAAATCTTTAAATTCCAACAAAAAAATTGACTATCAGCAGTTTTATGACTGATTGAAAGGTTTGAAAAAAAAAGCTGGTGAGTTGTCACCTAACAATTCACTAGTATTCTGTCCTACTCTACTCTATTTTTATTCTATTGTATTCTAATCTAGTCTATTCTAGTCTATATACTTTTCTCCGTTTCACTGCTGTTTTTTCCTAATCTTCGTTTGTGTTCCTGAACGCACCACTATGCGCGTTCCTGCAGGCTCTTTGCGCGTCCCAATCACGTGACAACACCTCACCACGCCTGCGCAAAGAAATACAAGATGGCGGAGAGTGCGGAACTGAAGGTAAGGCGCAGCCTGAAATCATCATAAATTTACTCGGTTGCGAAGCGATCGATTGTTGAGTCACACAGTTCTTCAGTGGTTTAAGTCTCGGGGGGCTGAGATCCTGTCAGATTTGGTGTTTATTGGCCAAAAACAGGCGGAACTTTATTGAGCCCGCGAGCGCCAAAGCTCGCACGAGCATGTTTATGTTGATATTGAGACGCGCTGGTTTGGCTGAACGGACCGTTTTCTCCAGCGCACCAGCTGCTGGCAGGGCGGCATTCACTCCGCAGCCAGCCTCTGGCTCCGCTTCAACCGCGAGGGCGGCTCTCCTCCTCACGGCCGGGCAGCGGTCTCCCTGCCGCCCCTCGGCTCGTGATTTCGGGGGAAAATAACGCCAGTTTGAGGGTTTGACGCGCCGACAGCCTGCAGACTGTCAGTGTGTCTGTGTGTGTGTGCGCGCGCGTGTATGTGCGTGCGTGAACATGACAGCGGCGACACGCCTGTGGGTTCACGTTTGAAAACACTCGTGTTCGGATTAATATGCTTTTATTAATAATTAGAAAGTGTCGTGCGTGGTGTCCGGGCACAGGCCGAGTGAGGCTGCAGGCGGAGTAACACTATCCTGCCTGCTCAGTGATACCTGCGACTCTCTGTACCTGTTGATACACGCACAATAAAACGCACCGCTTCCTGTAACGGTGCTCTCGCACCTGGTTACCCGTTATATCAGCAGCGTGTGCGGCTTCCTGCGATCATCACCGGTCATCAGACCTGCACCTTTGTTGCTGCGTTGCTTTGGCTGCTTTGCAGAGCCCAGTTTGAACATATCTAACAGTTATTGATCAGAGTCTTCGGCTATTTTTAGACACCCCCCCTTCCCTCCCTCCCCAGTGTATTTCCACTGCCTGCCCGGGATCTGTGGATCTATACATGCTCCTTTGTGCCAGCTGCAGTTCAGCTACACTCACTGTATTGAACAGGTTTGGAGCTACACCCTCTGTCTCTATTGGAAAGCCACATGTGGTCTTAGTATATAGCTTTGCAGTTCATATTTCAGGTATATATGCTTTTTTTCTATGTGCAGCTCTTTGTAGAGACGTTTTTCCTCATTTTTATATTCTTAAGTGGAGTGCTTGCAGTAGGGCTGCAGCTGCTGATTATTTTCATTGTCATTTAAATCAGCAAATAGTTTTGTAGATCTCCAAGTAGCCGGTGGGAAAGGGTGAGGAATCCTAATATAAGAAATCAGCTGCAAAGCGATTGTGCCTAAAGCATGGAGATGTATTCAGTCAGTGAACTGATGAGCCGTATTTCTTCTTTATATTTGTTTTTTGATTACCTGTCAGCCCATAAATATGGTTTTGTGAGTTTTTGGATTGGACTTTGATGAATGAATTTTAAGCTCTAGCACTGTATGATGAGCATTTAGCATTATGTTTGTAACAGGACAACAGAAAAAAACGAAATGATAAAGGTTTGTGAAGATTTGTACAGTGCTGCACCTGTTGATTTTTCAAAAATGGTGAGGATTTCTTGTATTGTTTGCTGCTTATTGTTCAGCATAATGATGAAATGTTGACTATAGTTCACACCAAGTATTTATAGATTTGCGACACCGTGTAATCGCCATAAAAGGTGCTGAGGAGGATCTGAGAAAGTGAGTTACAGATTTGACTCTTTGAAAGTGTTAGCACTACAGAGGCCAGACTCTTTCTGATTTCCTGAGGATAGTATCAGATGAATTATATGCTTGCTTTTTTTCCTGAATGAGTATATGTGTTACAGTTCTACCCAAGCAAGCAAGGCAGTGAACCTGTTTGAAATGTTTGGGCATATTTGGTTAAAAAAACGTTCCCAACCTGAGCTCAACGTAACCCCGGTGAGCTGTTATATATGGTAAACCTAAAAAAATTGGTGCATTTCACCTGTAAAATAAGTAGGTGTTTGTTAAACCTTTTTATGTGAGAAAGAACAGGTACATTTTTATCACTTCGAGGGGCATAAATTGTGTTTTTTCAGAACATAGCAAGGTAAGAGTGAATCATTCGTGTACACATTTCTGAGGGCATTCTTTATAAAATATTTTGATTAAATGGCTCGCGGCAAAAGAGTTTCCCAAAAGATGGAACTTCTCTTTCAGCAGCAGCCTGTAGTGTTGGAATTCACCATTAATTCAAAGTCTGCCAAGCAAGTGAAGCGGTAATATCACATCTCAAACCTATGGTGACTTTTTAAACAGCTGTATTAATGCTGTAAGCATCTATGTCAACACCCATCAAAAGTGTATGCAATTAGGCAGAAATCTAGAAAATGAGGGGGGGAAAAAAGTAGGCAGCTCTGTTCCTGCAGCTCCCCCCCCCCCTCCCTTTGCTGCACAGAGCAGGCATGCACCATAGACCTGCAATTGACCAACAAAACCCAGAGGAGGTGCAGGTCTAGCTCCTTCTCAGGAATTACAGTTTGCCGAAAGGTTACTAAACCGAAATCATACCCTGCCCCTGCTTTAAACAAGTGACACAGACATTGAAAAACACCTTACAAGATGGGTGCAAAAATAGAGTCACCTCACAGCTGGGGATGATTCACAGTGCACCCATGATAATTTTAACACCGCTAAAAATAAAAGCTCACTCTGACTAATTTTATCTTTTTTTTTTTTTTTTTTTTTTTTTTTTGCTGTTTAGGCGGCGCTTCTATTCGGATTTGACAAAGTTTCAAATCTTTTATAGAAAAATTGCAAAGAACAAAACAGCTTTTTACTAACAGACATATATCTGCTTCAGATTTATGTTTCGATTTGTGGATTTGAAGATTTTTAAGGATCTAAGCTTTTACAGCATTTTAAAGCTTCGGTCGACAAACTCGACATTGTGCCGTTTTTGCAGCCGATCACTTTTGGTTAATAACCACACTGTGATGCACTGGGCAGTGATGCATTATGTGTTTCAGTGAGGGATTTCTGCTGGGATGTGAGCAGATCAGATGAGCTCCAGGACATCATTTTAATTCCACCAGCTGTTTCACACCTGAGATTTAAGGGGGGGGGGGAAAGTGTCATTTTAACGAATGGCTCTGTCTTTTCTGTTCTTATACACCACGTTGTGGTTTTGTCACTTGCAGTAGCTCCAGCTGGCTGAGATGTTGTGCGCTGGCTGGTCCTGATTCAGAGCTTTTGGTGCAAACGTATAAGAATGCCGGTATTAATGAAGAGGGAAGGCACATCATAAGGCAAAATATACCGCTGCAGCATCATCATAGTCGTGCACCAAATGTGAACTTTCTGATGTTTAAAATAAGAATCTGGCTGATAGCCAGTGCTCTAACAGTGTTTGTTGCTATTTATTGCCTTTTCATGCCAAGGAGACAAATATTCATTATTAATAAATAACTGTCACAGTGTTTTTGAATGAGGACAAATTGAGTCGTCGTGAGAGCCAGTTCACAAAAGAAGGAAAAGAATCAAATTCTCGTATGAGAAACTTAAAAAGGAAAATAATTGGCTTTTTTTTTTCAGTGGAGCAAAAAAAAAGACAAAAAGATTGAAAGTTTTTTAATTTATTTCCAAATGAGTTGTTGGTTATTTTTCTCTTAACGAGGTAGCAGATTCAGCTGTAACAACGGTGACAGTTTGGACGTGTGTGCTGCATTGTTTTGAATGTCAGAAAATAATGAAAAATATCTATCACAGTGTTCCTAAATGTCAAGGTGACTTCTTCAGATTACTCACAAACAGTTTAAAACCCACTGAGATTCGGCTTGCTGAAGAAATACATCTTTTTTTCCCCCTTAAAACTGAACCGTCATTCTGGTTCTGCCGCACACCAGTGAGCCAAAATATTACAGTTGAAAGATAAAGTGCATGATACAGTTATCTTGCACATACACAGTGAATATCTTCCAGTGTATGTGTTGTGTATGGGAGAAAAGGGCAGGTGCAAAGACTTGAGTAACTTTGTCAGGGGCCAGCTCGTTATGGCCGTACGATTGTGTTGGACCTGAAAGGATCCGCAGCCGACGTCTCAGTGCCAGATATCACAGGCACCTTCAGAGGTTTTGTCCAAGCCTTGGCAAAGGTCCAGCAGCATTAGAGGTGGACATACTGTTCTGGCACATCACTGTATATTGGTTTGCACTGTTTCGCGTTATGTTCAGGAGGCCTCGGGCTGTATATTACCATACTTTGTGTAGCGAGCTGCTGCATGAATCTGCGACGCAGCTGTCTCAAACCAAATCCACGCTCGTGAAAGCTTCTGATGTTTCCAGGCCCCCAAACGTGTCCTGTTGCCTCGCATTTTGTTTCACAGGAGTCCCGATCCGCCTCGGCTTCTTTGAACTGTCTTCTCTCTTCTCGGGAGCTGCAGCAGCAGCAACCTGGCAATACAAATAACTGTCTGTGCGCTGGCGGCTTATAGGTGGAGACAGTCTATTTGTAGAGCCTGTGGCTAGGTTAATCCCTAATGATACAGGCACTCTTCTCTGCTCCCTTACATCCTTTCAACACCTGCCTATTTCTCTTATTGTCACTGTCATTATCACTGCAGTTGATTTCTAGTTTAAAGAGAAGTAGACGTAAACGTGGAAGCAGCTAAATGTGAATGATGAACACTCTCATATGTTGGGGTATTTAAAGTTGGGCTGCGCAGGTACTGATGTGTTTTCATGCCAGATCTGAATGAGCATGTGTGAAACTTTTTTTTGTAGCATCATCCCAGACACAAGAGCGCCAAAAATGTAAAAAAGAAAAAAAAGAGATAGGTAAAGATGCATGACAGCACAGAGCAGATGGTGTAAATCTCACAATGTGAAAGATGATCCAGATGTTGCGTGTCTCATCTTTTACAGAGATGTCAGAGGTGTTTTGCGGTGAACCAGCAGGAACAGACTGTTGTTGAGCGGTGATTGTTTTTTTTTTTTTTTCCTCCTGTGCTTCTTATCAATATTCAGTGAAGTTTACCAGTTTTGCTCCCAGATAACAAACATGCTTTGTCACTTCAGATGTGATGTCCGCTCCGATTGTTCAGTCCAGTCAAACCTGCGTTTAAGCTCCATTATTGTCTGATATTTTCCCCCCGCCAGCACGAGCCGTCTGCAGCGATCGATTTTTTTTTAAAATATATTTTTATTTTTTGTGCTGCTTTGCCGAGACCGAGCTTTTCATTACTCCTGTGGTGATCTGTTACATAGTCCTGTTGCCGTGGAAACATGTCACATTTGAGATGGACATGGGTAGGCAGCAGTTTGGAGCTCAATTGTGTGTTTCCAACTGGAAGAGAGAGAGGCAGACATCTCACTGGTCTACCCTTCTGGTATTGTTTGAACGTTGAAATATCAGAGAGGTTTTGGTGTGAATCAAGAGGATAGATGAATAAAAAATGTCTCCGGCTGGAATATTTTCTTATCCTGCTGCAAGCTTTAGGAGTCATATGTGTTTGTTAGACCCTCGCCTTGGAGTTAATAAATCTCTCCAGCCGCAGCTTTGTGCAACTTGTGTGCAGAGTTTGTTATACTGACACTTTGTAATTTGTGACTCATAATTCACCCATGATTTGCTGCAGTGTGGCATAAGTTTTTATCATCTGTGCCAGCAGTCCACATGGCTGGAGGCGTAATGTTTTAGAGTCGTCTCTAGATTAGCTTTGGTCAAAGGACACTGTGACCTTAAATAAGAAGCTTTTGTCTAATTAACACTTGCTGTTTTGGCCATTATTGCTACCGTATTTCAGATACTCCAGATGCTAAGTCTTTGGTGTCTTCCTATTAAATCCATTCGCTGCCAGAGACACACAACAGTAATTCCAATTGTTTATAATATTAATCAGGCTTAGCTGTCATTCTCCCAATCAGTCATGAGTCTTGGTGCAGTTTATTAGGCTCCACCGCAGGTGAACCAACACATGGGAATTCCTATTTGTAGTTGCTGCACCCATGCAAAGTATGGAACCATATTTTAATCTACTGATACTGCCACTTAATTGATGCCTAATTGTATATGATATTATGGTGAGTCTGTCTAGATACTAATCGGCTCATGTGGCTCTTGATAGAGTAAATAAAGAGTCATTTAAGGCTTTCTTTTGCAAGTGTATTTTGTCCAGAGTCGGGCAGCTTTCATGCTGTATGCATAAGTAATGTTCAAAAAGAGAAGATTTAATATCATTACGTCATCACCTGGAAAGAAATTCTGCGTGATCCCGGGTGTTTGCCTTTCTTGGGAAGAGGTTTATGCATATAATGATATATGATGACACCTGCAACCCTGCAGCATTTGGTGAAGTGATCACCGGGAGAATGAAACCAACTGGTGGAGACGTCTCTGAGTCCCGAACTGTTCCAGCTCGAAGGGATAAAGATTAATAATAGCAGTTATTGCATGGTTTAGCCTCTTGAGTGACCTTCACCCTGAAGGATGGCACCCACAGACACCAAATATTCTTAAAAAGCATAAAAATGTCTTTTCCTTTTTTAATAAAAGAGATTTGCTCGAAGGACTGCGTAAATGAGCATGTTGTGATGATCCACTGGGTCACCTTTTACCTCTAGAATCAGGGCTTGAATTTCTGTGTGGGATTATGGGTATATCCTGTAACTGAAACGATGCCTGCAAATTCCCAGGCCCAACATTTGCCCCAGTGCAGAACAACTGTCCAGACGCTCTGCACTGTCAGGTGAACCTACACCCCCACCTGGTGCGCTCTCTCTCCCCCTCTCTCAGCGTGACTTCGGGCCCCCCGTGCTCAGAAACTCTTGCTAGAATACACAAACAGCCTTCACTGTTGAAGTGAAGTTGTAAATCTACATCAGCTGGCGTGATGCTGAGTCTCACTGTCTCTCCCTTGGTTACTCCAGCATGTTTAATGTATTGATAGATGGACGCTGGTATGTTTTGCCGTTGTTTTGGTTGAGAAAAAACGATTGGTGCTTTGACATTTTCCTTCACTAGCGTCTTTGCTGACGGGCTTCGGGGCACTGAGAGGCCGAGACTAACTTTTCTATCTCTGCTTTCATCTCACCTGAGTTGCCCATCTATTATTCCTAACTGCCCACCCTAGCTTGGCGGACTTTAACCAGCTATCAGTGTATTTTACAAAGCAGTTTGTAACTTGACACGACAAGCTTGACTACACCGCTGTCTGCCCACATGTGCTGCAGACAGTCTAGAAAGTTTAGTAAACTACTGAGTTGCAGGATCTGTGCGGGGTGATGATATTTCAGATAGGGTTGCACAATTAATCAAATTTTAATCTTAATCACGATTTTGGCTTCCCACAATTAAATGTACATGATTGAGCGCTGCTGAAAACCCGTACTTCACCAGTAGAACATAAAGCAAAAGCAAATCAAGCGCTCCCTAAATCAGCGCCTGACTAGGTGCCTGCATGTGCCAATCACAGCTGCTCCCTGCACCGTGCAGCTTGAAGTTTCTTGGATGAGTAACACTATGTTAAAAGACAGATTTATGCAACAAAATTCAAATGTCTCGCACAGCAGAAGGCGAAGAGCTCGTCCCTCGAAGCAGATCATCATTAGTTGTTTGGAAACCCAGATTCAGGGCAAGTGATTATTAACTAAGAAGAGCAGCACAACTAACTTATTTAGTCACCTGAAAACACGACAAACTGTTGTATAATTAATGCATGGAGACTAAGAAAAACAGTCCAGTGGTTCCTAACACAAATCTTAAGATTGTGAGAACAAAGGCTTCTGGAAAATGGACAACTTACTGCACAAAAGACAGCTATCCTCCTGTGCTTTATTTTTATAAAAGGCTAAAACCTTTGCTGTATGCAAAATGATACAGGGACAACCAAGAGAGATCTCACAGGTGTCGAGTACTTTGCTCCGAGTTTTGTCACATCCATCATGCAGCTACGATGAATGGAGTGAAAGATGATATTCTTTTTTTCTCTGAGACACACTTAGGCCAGGTGAATAAACACCTCATTGGTCTGCAAAGATTAATTTATAAAGATTAATTTACAGGAATGTAGCGCAATGTTAAGGTGAAAGCAGTACCCTGTTGATTTAATTTTGTGTTAAGTTTTGGTACGTCCATCCATTTTGTTCCGCTCATCCGGGGCCGGGTCGCAGTGGCAGCAGCCTAAGCAGAAAAGCCCACACCTCCCTCTCCCCAACCACCTCCTCCAGCTCATCCAAGAGAACACCAAGAGCACCTGGCGTTCCCAGGCCAGCTGAGAGATATAATCTCTCCTGGGTCTGCCCCGGGGCCTCCACCCAGTATGACATGCCCAGAGCACCTCACACAAGAGGCACCCAGGAGTTTTGGCACAGTCTGCAAAGATTTCTACAGATGTGAAAGCAAAACTAAAATCAATGAATAATCGTGGCAAATAATCATGATCTTAATATTGGTCCAAGTAACTGTGTTAATCATTTTGGCCATAATCGTGCAGCCCTAGCTGATACAGTGAAAACTTGAGCGAACACCCTCACACGGAACACTGCGAGTGATGTAGTGGCAGTTACGTGTAAGATCATCATATTTAATAATAATTTGATATATCTATTTTACTTATCAGCGTTAGCAGCATTTAGTAGCATGCAATTATACCATCATCAGGGGGAGTTCCTCAGTATTTAGGCAACAGTAGTTATGCAGTTACCTAAAGGCAGAATAAAAATCCAAAAGAAATATAGCATGTACACAGGCACAGCTTATGGAGCCGCTCGACTGTTGTCTCATGTTGCAGTCCTGTATAATCATGGTAAAAGTGTGGCTCAGTATTGCCTCAGAGGCAAAGTATTTACAGAAATGGCTTTTACAGTTTTCAGTAAGGCTGGTGGGACTATTGCGAGCTCTGCGGCATCATTTGTCATACAGGTTGTTACTCATGACACCAATGCCGTAATTTCTAAAACATGTTACTTAGGAATTGGGCTTTTGGGACAGGCCGTGCTATCAAGTGTGAATAAGCAAATAAATTAGATGACAGACTGGAACAATAGGAGCACACATTTAGGGATTAAGGCAAGCTCAGGGTTGATGGGGTTTTTTTTTTCTCCCGTTTTGAACTGACAGATCATTTAAAGTCATGGGCAAGGCTGCTAAACTGTGTAGAGATAGGTTCGGTGTATCTTTTGAGATGTAAGGCAGAGTAGAAATTGAATTGGGAGTCTTCATTCGGTGCAGACCTGACTGATGCACCCATTAATGCTGCCTGGTTTCTCTGAAGGAATCCCAGGATTAGACTCACAGCAAAGCAGTTTCAGTCCTGAGATGAAGCCCAGCGCTGGAGAAGCCACTGTAATAAGAAAAACACATCTGTGCTCGTGACCAGCAACATGTTTTCTGCACAGCCTGCTGTCTCCTGCTACCGTTTCTTATTCCCCTTCATCTCGATGCCGGACGACTTCTGCCAACGCCACTGGATTAAAACGGTGAACTAGCGGGCCGTAGCAACTCTTTGGTACCCTGCTCTTCATTTTCTCACCAGAGCAGCACATTGGGATTTTGGCGTCTTTGTTCTCAGCCTTAAAGCTTCAGCTTCTTCCTTATTTCTTCAACACAGAAGTGAAGCCAGCAATAATTCAACAGGCGTTTCCCTCCCGCTCAGCTGTTTGGATCACTCTGCCATCCCGATTTTTCGTCAGTTTCTCGTGCCAGCTGTCTGCGTCCACTTACAGTTACAGTTTAACTGTGTGCTTTGGTTGCTACCAGCAGCATGTACCTGCGCTGTTTTGGCAGCACATCACAAAAGACCTCGACCATTACAACTCGTGCCATTGAGCGTAGAAGGGGACTGGTTTTAGATCTGTTATCTGCCTGTGGCAAGCTGGGACTAGACCTCAGTAGTCTCAGGTATGGTGGCACAGCATTTAATGTGGTAATGATTAAAAGAGAAGCATTTCTAAAGTCAGTCCAGCTGGGTGACTTGATCTGATCCGGGGGGGGGGGGGTAGCCTTATCCATATTTTTAACTGAAATACCATCTTTTGTTTGATCCACATAGCACACAGTGATTTTGATACTACAGAGGCAGGAGGGAGAGAAAACAAAGGGCGGAGGTATTTCAGAGTTAAAGCCTGAGTCAGAGAAGCTGGAAGGCTAAGAGGTGGGGGGATGGGAGGACAAAGAGGCGTGGAGGATGGGGAGGGAGCTGGCACTCAGTACAGAGCCCTCATGCCGAGAGTGGGAGCTTTATATAATGGCCAGGTAGTGTGCAAGTCCCCCCCCCCCCCCAATCCACCTACACAGCCTCCACACACCCACTCACAAACACACACATCCTGCAGAAACCTTTGCAGAAACTGCTTGGCACAACATTATTAGCCTCACCATCTCCCAGTCTCCAGGGACTCCAAAGAACTGCATTACTGTTCACCTCCTCAAAACCAAGTATATTGCAGCGGATTTTTTAGCTCCGCTAGCAAACATGGAGCTCAAAGGGGAACAATTTTGGCTGCTCAAAGCTTCTGCGCTGGTCTGGTAGAGTATAAAGGCTTGAGATAAAACAGCATCTGATACACACACAGAAATCATTTTACCAAGATCCAAATGAGTAAAGCTTAAAGTCAAAGCTTTTTTCCTTTTTTTTTCTTTCAGTTTGATCAATAGCAGCTTCAGCTTAATCTGGTAGTCTGTTTTATTTTGAAAGCCACACATGTATGCAGTCTGTGTTGCAGGTGATTAAATGCAGTGATCCCATCTCACTACTCACTAGTGAAGAACAAGCAGCTACTTTTGGCTGCTCCCTTATTCACATGGGGCCAAAACAGCAGGTAGCGCCACGTGTTTGATTTGGCAGATTTTTTTTTAAAACTCCAGATGCCCTTCCTGACACAACCCCAAAGGGATTTGTGCCCCCCCCGGGATTGAACCGGGGATACTTCTCTTGTCAGGCAAATGTACAAACCACTGCACTGTGGATCGCTCGATGTTTGTCTGAGTATTCTTTGCTTTTCTCGACTTCACCCAATCTACTTCACACTTGGCAGGTGCAGCTGTGAGTTTTTTGTAGCACAGTAGCCAAACTCGGATTCACTGATAATTAAGATTTGTAATAAATGTGGAAACTGGGAACAGTTTCATCCCTAACAAGCACTGCCTTTGAAGGAAACTAGTACAGATCTTAGATTTTTTTTACTATAACCCCCCACTCAGTCCCTGTCTGCTGTACTTTAGATGATTTATCCTGGTTGACCATACCCAGACACATCCAAACTTTTATCTTAATAGCGTTTAACCATCGCCAAAAAGGAAAAAAATACTTAACTGGGAACAAAATTATCACTAAATCAATGACTCAACTTGCTACCAGATCATGTAAATTTAGAGAAACGGACTTCAACTTAAAAGAACAAAGTGACCCAATTTGAATAAAACCTGGTCTCGATTTTTATTTTACATCCGGAGCTGATTCGTCTTATCATGCACAGCATGTACTTAGAACAAAGACGTGACAAGATAATATAAATCACATACCGCCCTCCATGATTGGTACAAGCACCCACTTTATCCCCTTCACAGTACTGTTTCTATTTTATTTTGTTTGTTTCTATGTTTAATGTGAAACTGTCACATTGTCATCTGTCTTTATCTTTTATTTATTTGCAAAACAAGTAAACAAAAAAACTGTTACCCCCCAGTCAGCCCGGCACAGAGAGGGTTAAGCGAGCCTGAATGGGTCTGTGGCTGTCAGCTGACCTTCGGTTGTGGCTCTGGGTTGAGTTTGTGTACGACACTGCTGGTCTTTGGTGAACACGGCACCTTTGTTGGGAGGTGGAAATTTAATTTAATCATATTGACATTTAAACGTTATTTAACCAAATGCACACTGAGGAGAGAGTTAGAGAGAAAGAGGGCGCGTGTGGGCGTTACAGTTTACTCTTCACTGATTTTATTCTGTCCATGCATGGGCAACTTACCTGTGTCTAACGCAGACCAATGAGACAAAGTCCTGATAAAGGCCTAAAAAAAATGAAATGATGCTCATGAGAAAACCTATGAATAGAGCTCGGGATTTTTGAAACTTATCAAAATGATTCAGCACAGCACAGAGGGTTGAAAACAAGTACAAGCTTGCATTTAATGTCTGATTTAAATAGTAATTTTGCAGATTTAAGATTTCTCTTATACAGCAGCTTGTCTCCAGTTGCTAACAAAGATGCCGTTTTTCTGTAAAACGTGTTTTCTGAAGGTTCAGAGTGTAAAGTGATTATGACGCTGCTGCAAGCTGCAAGTTTGAGTTAGTATCAAGGTGTGGTCTGGAGACTTGAGTCTCAGTGTCGTCATGAGGGGAGGAAAAATATTTATGGTGTTCTGTGTCACCTCAGGCAATGGAAAAAAAGCGAGCCTAAATTTGTCCTCCTGTGCAGGCTAAATTTGTAGCAGGCTATTTCAATCCCGCACCCAATCTTTTCTTAAGCATTAGTGGAGTTAATCAGGGTCATCAAAAATCTCTGAGCCTTTGATCGGCTCCTGGGAAACGTTGGTTTTGAGCTGGTTGCTGCTCTGTAGGTTTGGTCTCGTACACATGAGTGTGCATGTCATATGACGGTCATGTGGCTGAACAGTGCATTTGAGGTTTGCATCAGCACGTTGTGCATAGCTCCTGATGCGGTATGTGTATGTGTGCGCGCGTTTGCATTCCTGTGCGATATTTCCCATCACATGCTAACTCTTTGTGTGCCAATTCTACGGTGTGTTTTTCCCCCCGTCTTTGTGGCTGCCCTTTGTGTGTGTGCTCAATTGAGCTGAAGTACTTTGCATGATAACTGAAATGTGTGTGTGTGTGTGTGTTCATTTTCTAATTTCCTGTTTGCACCTGTTACTTTCTCTTTTAGAATTGTGTGATTAAAATTAAGATAAAAGCACGCTGAGAAAACAAAGACAATTACGTGAAGACGTATCACAGGAGGAAAACCACAGCTGCAGGTGAAAATTTGAAGTTATGATGGCTGAATTACATTTCGTTGCCTCAGCTCGAGGGCTCGGGTGTTGCATATGCATGCTTATTGTTACACTTTCATGACATTGGGGACATTTGAATAGAACAAAGAAACATATTAAAACGTCGAACTGTGCATGTAAATAGTGAAATTTACTCAGATGCAATTTATACTTAATAACAGCCATAAACATGAGCACGGGCGTACATACTTAAAAAAGACATATTTACTAAATGCACAGGAGCTAAAAACACTGTTAAACTGTGCTTGGCAGAGCTGAATGATTGAAACATTCTGGGAAGAGGTGACTTCAGCTGGTCCCAAAGCCTTTCTGCTTGATTTGTATCCAGAAGAACATTATTATAGTTAAAAGTGAAGAAACAATTAATAACCCTCAGTCTTTTAAATGCCAAAAAAGATGATGGCATTGTTTTGGGAAAACAAAATCCCTCATAGAGCAAATGTTATGCACTGGGTGAGACGAATGATGTCAAGCCTTCCAGTAAGAACGGCATATTTACTGAAAATCCAACAAAAAAGCATTTTTAACCTCCTGCATCCTCATATGGAGCCATTACATTTGGGCTTCTCTTATCTTTCTGTGCTCGATAAAGTGTTTTATACTTGGGTAGGCAATGCTGATTTTATTGTATTATCCTGTAAAATAACACCATTATCCTCATGAGGACATGCAGTACTTTTGATTCAAAGGTGGTTTGTATTCTTATCAGGTCCAAATAAACCCAGATAGCTGGGAGAAATTAAAAATGCATCCCAAACAAGAGTTCAGGTCTCAGGAGGTTAAACTTTGTTAAAAAGAAAAAAGTACAGCTCTAACAGATGATGATAATGATTGCTGTAAGCCATACAGTGTATGGTTTGTTGTACCATTTGAATGGAGACGTTTATATATATATATATATCTATATATAAGAAACTAAATTCTCTTCTCTTGTTCTATTTTTATTCTCTTGCTCCTCTGTGACCTTAATGAGTTTTGGGCCTTTATAATGTTACATCTTTGGTTTTGGGAAATTAGTCACCAGCTTTTTAGCAAATTAAAGTAGGAGTAAATCTGCCCAACAGTCTTATTTTTGCGCATCTATTTATTGATTGATTTCCAGCACTCCACTTCTCCATCATGTTTCCTTTAATTCAGCTCGGCAGTTTTTGAATAATCTTTCTGACTCACCTCTACCTCAGCTCTCACCTTGGATAGAAAAATAGAGGTGCAGACAAAAGCGCAAGACAAGAGGCACGCAAGCTTTTATCAAGATGACGTCAAGACACAGTGGACGTCAGTACTATCACCAAAGTAGCAAATTCAAACATATGTGGAGCTGATAGCTTGTAGTGGTTAGGATTTTCTCAGAAACCAGAACTCACTGCCGGTCATAGTCTACAGTTCTGGAGGCCAGTGTCTCTCCTGACAGATAAAACAGCCCATTCAGGGCGGCTCGGCCGCTGGCCAGTTCCAACCT
This sequence comes from Cichlasoma orientale, assembly GCA_034780415.1. Lineage (NCBI taxonomy): Eukaryota > Metazoa > Chordata > Actinopteri > Cichliformes > Cichlidae > Cichlasoma > Cichlasoma orientale. The sequence goes on from JAVDPK010000114.1 coordinate 176,392, forward strand.
GTCTCTCCTCATCAGACAGGCCTCCGTGTTGCCTGTTTCCTTTCATAATGGCTCCACTGCATTTACTGCAGCTCAGCAGCACTAACAGGTGTGGGTCACTTGGCTTGTATGTGAGCGAAGCATGCAGCATGCATGCTGTAAATCTCCCACAGATGTAGAACTGTTAGTCTGTGTCTCTGTCTCCCTCATATCACATAGGAATTGAAATATGCTGTTTTCAGTTTAGAGCTCTGTTTTTAAAATGTTACTGCAGTGGAGTTGAGAAACAGGAGGTGTTATTTCAGGTGTCCTGGATGTAAAAGTCTCGGTGGTTTTTTTGGTGTCAGATGACTGACTTTTGGAGCTCTTCCAAGGCTTGAAAGGCATGAAGATTAAAAAAAAAAAAAAAAAAGTAGTAAGTAACCTTGACTATAACTAAAGGGATATCTGCATGGACATAAAGCTTGAGGGATGTTAAGTACAACCTACAAGGTGCATATTAGTGAGAAATTTTCAGTTAGAAAACTACAACAGTTGCAATAGTTAAACGATTGAAGAGTGCAAAGAGAAAAATCAAAATATTCTCTGCTTGCAGCTTTTTCCAATGTGAGTTTTGCATGGATTATTTCATGCAAATATTTGTGTTTTGTTTTTTACTTATGTCTGCAAAATCTTTAGTGAGCTCTGAGAAACATTAATATACGTGTTACAGGTAATTTTGAGTAGTCAGAAAAGGTATCGCTTTAGGTAAGTTCAATATGAGAGCTTAGATCAGTTTCTGATGAATCAACATGTTTTTGTTCCTCACGTCCTGCTTTAGCAGCATGATTTCAGCAAACGCTTTTGGAAATCGCGAATCCAGCTGATCATTTTTGTGAGGTGTGTTCTGGAGTTCATTTACAGCAGTTTTGTGGAGACTGGAGTAAATGTGTGTCCTGTGAGAAGATTTTAAAATATTGTTGTATAAATATATAAAGTTAAATATGCCATCAAGTTCTTTGGATTTGGCTTAACCCGATGAATTAAACACTTCCTTGTCGTAGAAAATTGGGCATGTGGGTCATAAGTAATGTGCATAACCGCACCTCCAAATTTGACCACCTAGAGTTCTTGAGGGGCAGACATGGTGAAAAGGATCAGGGGCCCAATTTTAAAACCTTTCACCATAGAGCTCTAGGTGGATAGACTGTAAAGGCAGCAGAATATGAAAATAAGTGAGAATAAGCAGAAAGACTGTAGGTACCCAGCCGGCTTTATTGCTTGGCCCCTGATAATAATATCATCTATACAAAAGGCTAGAAGCTGTGTACTTAAATCTGTTACCCATGTTCTCGTGTTTCTGTTAGATGGTGTCGCGTCACTTATAGCCAACCATTTGAACATGTTTCCATGCCACCAACAGAAGGGCTTAGATGGGGTTTCAGCAGTGCAGTATCGGCACGGTGACCAGCAAATGTGAATCTGTTCAGCTAATGTGTCCATGTACCTCCAGCATTGCCACCCTCCTCCCATCCACCCTCATCCTCCATCCCCCTCCCTGCTGTGTTTTTACTGGAGCTGTGGAGAATTTCATTCGGTTTGGAGGCTCAGCTGCTTTCGCTCTCTTCCCCATCCCCCATCTTCCCTCTATCCATCATTCTCCACAGCTCTGGACACAGCAAATTATTACCCTGCACACCGCTTTCCAGTCTGACAGGAATCTGCTGGGTGACTGCAGGTATGAAAAGTCTGAAAAAGCTTTGAATGCAGTGTCCTCAAAAAGGCCTCTGATGGTATTAGAAAGTCTGGAATTAAATTAGCAAAAGTCGTGTGTATTTTCTCTCACAGGCAAAGACGGTAATGTTATTTGTAAAGTGTTTTTATATGTGATTGCTGGCTGTCAGGAGACATTATATAAATTAAAAGTGGGACTGTGCTGCAGGAGGCTGTTAAATCCTTTCTGCAGAGTATTAGTCGATCCATCAGATCTGTTCTAAGTGTTGCTACTAAATCCAGCAACTTCATTGGCTCATAATGGACCAGTTTCATCGAAATGAAATGAGGCTTTTTAAATTTGTAAAAATATCTGTTTCATGTTGCCTTAATTAAATTTTATAGAAGTTAGTATTATATACTGATAGATAAATACTTAAATATGATAGAATTAAAAATAATTGTTGGGCATTTCATCCCTGCTGGATTTCAGTCGAATTTTAACATTTTGGCCACTAAGAAATTAAAACAGGAATTAAATTTCATTGCTTATATATCAAAAAGGTCATACTTTTTTCTTTTTTAACTCCAAACCCTGAAAACATATTGGGAGAGATGATGTCAGTGTTTTTTTGGTTTTTTTTTTTTTTAAATCATTTAAGTCAAGCTCAACGTGAACACTAAGGAAGGGTCCACAATAAGCAAATCCTATTAAAAGCCATTCATTGGTGCCCAATTTGTATAGCTCATCATCCACGCTGAAATGATGAAACAGTGGGATATGGCTAAATGCCATCTTTCTCCCCTTTGGTCAGTAAAAACAAAACTGTACATCACAGGCAACATCAGCTCAGTTATTCTGCTCAGTCTCAGCTCATTAAACCTCCCTCCTCTTCTCTGTGATCACTTGTACGGTTTCCAAAAACAGAGGCTCGCAGTTTATTCTTATTTACCTTTTTTTTGTGGATGTTTCTGTTGTTAGATTGTTCTGAGTGTTGCTGTTTATGAATGCAGATACCTTTAAAAAAACAAAAACAAACAAAAAACGCTAAATTTTCAGCAGACTATAGATGATGGTCTCTGCATTGCATTCCAGCAAACATGTTGTTGGCCCTAAACACAGACTGTTGGCCTGCACGCAGCTAAAGCCTGCTCAGACGTGATTGGTCAATATAAGTCAGACTGCAATCAGACCACAGACACAAAACAACAATTTTGTCCTCAGCCTGCAAATTCTGCATGTTCATATACAGAATTTATAGGGATTAGTTAATTATTGGTGAGTCCAAAAGTATGCTTTCATCTCTGTGTCCTGTGACAAAAGAGTTGAAAGGCGGTTTCAGTGTGTCTAACTGTTTCTTTATTCTTTCCACCAGTATTTTCTCAAGTCTTGGTAACAGGACTCACACTGGTCCGTGAGACCTGCTGCTCAGCACGTCTCAGTTCTGCACCTGAAAAACGAGCCTGCTTGTTAAAGCTCCGTGTTTCTGTGTTCATTCTCTGCCAGCGGAGTTAAACGGGAGGATTAATTTTCATGCGGTTCCATCTGTTCCTAAAACTGGTGGGATGTTTGTCAGTGGTGACTTCTTGTGGAAAATCAACATTTTTGAGGCACCTTCGCTGATTGTTACATTGATTGTTCTGTAGTTCTCTAACGAAGGCAACGAGGAGTTTGGAAACCCAGCAGTGGCTTCACTGAGGAGCACATTCACAATGTTTTCACTTGCAGAACTGCTTTTCATTGTCTGTAACTCCCAAGTTTTACTTTTGTCCAACCTTAAGCAGCAGCTACCCGATATATTTCTCCATCACAGCCCATGTGGTTCTCTGGGAGGGCCATTCTAAGACTTGAATGTTCTTTAATACTGCTATGCTTTGCATCGCTATCCTGATAACAGAGGCTTTATTATCTCTTGAATTACTTTAAGCTGATTTCTTTAAGTTCATAAAAGTTGACGGTCCACCTGCATCACTGTAAGAAAAATAGGCTGAATTAGATTTTCCTCAGTGTGGTTTGGTTGGATTTCTGCACATAAACCATCAGATCCATGTAGGCAGAAGTGAGACGTATCCACACGTCTCCAAAAGCTGCAAGTTTAATCTTAGCTGCCTTATTATTTGGGTTCAACAATGGTTTCCACCGTGTCTCTGTCGATCCTCTTTGAATGATCTATGAGCTGAGTTGTGTCGGTGATGGTCAGCGATCTCTGAAGTGATTCTTAATGCCGTTTCTTGGTAACTCACCCGAAGAAATGTCGTCATTTTGGGTTATTATGGGATAAAGTTTTAATGTCATGTGTTGAATAGATCATTTTAGAGGCCTTTCTGTTTGATGTTTGTTTTATTTGTTTGTATGAAGAACGGGATGTTGTGCAAATCACACGCCACTGCGTGCATAACCTGACTTAACCTGCAGTGCCGATTCATAGATGGACATTTAAAATATTTAAAGCTCAGCAGCACATGTGCAAAAGTTGCTGACTTACTTCCAAACACTCGCTACTTCTCGCCGAGCGGTTGTAAAAATTGAAGATGCGTACATCTTTGCAACCAATTTCCCCTGACAACTGCTCAGCAACCAGTTGGGGAAAACCCATTCTTCCCTGGTGAACGATGAGTACCAGGGTGTTGCCGATTGCTCTCCAGGGCTGTGTGACTACGGCCTAAGGTTTGAATCATGCTTCTGCGTCAGGTCTTTGCAGGGCCTACATACGTAACCAGAAATCCCCTCTGAACCCTACGTGGTAAACCTATGACATAACTACACATCGGGTTGAAGCAGCCCACAGGGATTGTAATTACCCCGTAAGGTTCAGAGGGGATTTCCGGTTACGTATGTAGGCCCCCGCAAATACCCGACGCAGACGTCTAAATCAGACCTACGACAAGAAGCAGCACATCATTCATGACTAGACGGCTGATCCGACTGTAAAAACAGTTTAGATTTAAATGATCCCGGATTCAGGATTCACTTTGAGTTCTGCTGGTGACTCCACATAGAAAAATCTGTTTTCCCACATTTAAGGATTTAAGTATAGGCACCTTGCAGTTTCCACTGGATGCTGCATGTATTGCCAAGTGCAAAGTGGAAACGTGAGGTCACTGAGGACCTGGGGAGCCTGATTACGTAACCATTTATAAATGAGTTCAAGATTAGCAATAACATAAAATAATAAAGATCTTCTTTCTTTCTGTTGGTTTAAAACTGCACGTCACTTGCAGCATGCTTTGCTCAAAATGCAACCGACGGCTAAATCAAACATCTCCACTCTGGTCACCGGTCTGTGTGTGTGTGTGTGTGTGTGTGTGTAAGAACTCTCCTGTCACCACGAGCCAGTCTCTTTGTGTCGTATCCTCTCTCCCTCTTTTACTGTCCTTTCTTTGTTGCAGCTTCCTTTTGCACCTACATGTCAAGTTGTTTCATTGAAACGATACAATGGAGCGCATTTCTCCCACAAACGAGCTTTGTTTAACGCCGCCGTTTGCTGATTGTTGTGTTTACAGAATGAGTCGAATTCTGAGTAATAAAGGGAAAATGTTTTCCTCTTTCATGTCGTCAGGAGAGCGGCAAGCAACATGTGTCACGCTGGTTGTTAATGTTGTGACACTAAATGTCAAAATATCTCTTTGATATCACTTTAAAGCCGTGCATTGTTTTTCAGAGGCTTTGATCTGGGTCATGAATAAAGCACAGGTTAGCTGTTTCATCAGGCCACTGCTTCTTTATGAAGTGAAGGGGGATTTGGAGTTTTTCACAGGCAAATAATGCCTTGTTTATAGCTGCCCGTAATATCCTAACGGGGTAGATCTCAAAGGATTAGTCTGTTTGAATCCGTGAGCTGTCAAAAACAAATCTTATCTTCAGCTATTTTGAGCCATTTTTCAAGGAAAAGCACCCAACGTTTGCCGATTCCACCCTCTGAAATGCTGTAAATGTCCAGCTTCGCACTACGAATGGCTCCTAGGAGAGATTATCACAAAACTAGACTTTCACCTGAAGAAAACAAACACACTGATATATATATATATATTTTTTTTTTGCCAATTACTGTTTGAGCCGTTCTCCTGCCGCTAGAAGCTCCGACAGGTTTAGCCCTGCTCGTGTGAGACGGAACAGAGCCCTCCTTCAGGTTCGAGCCATAAGTGGTGCTGTAGATTCTTTTTAAAATTCAGTAAATTTCAGGGTAAAAAAAAAAAAAAAAAAAATTATTTGACTAATAAATCACTTGCACATGCCGCTCAGATGTTGTTGACCCGGAGAGATGAAGGAGCCTGATGGAGGCCACCTGTCCTGGAAGGAGAGTGATTGACAGAGGAAGGGTAGCGAGAGCTGCGATCTGTTCATCCGTCTCTCCTCCAGCGCCTCCCTCGCCAGCGTTTTCTCTCCTCTATTTGTTTTCTCTCTCTCTCCCTCTTTTTTTTTTGGGAGCCAGAGGAATGTTACACATCCGCAGTGTGGTGGAAGTTTTGTGTGTGTGTGTGAATCCTGTGTGTGCATGTGTGTGTGTCAGTTTATGTTAGGTGGTGTTTGCGCTTGTGTGTATTTGCCTGTCTTTTGTGTGAGTTTGCTTTGAAGCCAGAGTGGGTGGAGGCGGGGCGTGGGGGGGGGGGGGGT
>JAVDPK010000114.1:182777-197528 GCA_034780415.1 Cichlasoma orientale
AGTTTAACATGTGTGTGTGAAATGGTGGGCAGCCAGTGTCATTATTTCTTCACCAACACCCACCCACCCCCACCCTTGCCGTGTACATGCATATTTCATGGAAGTGGACGTTTATGTCGCCCGCTGGATTGAATCAAAAAAACTGTGGGTCCCCCCGATTTCTGTCCAAGTCTCGGGATATTAAACAAAATGACACTAAATTCAAATCCAAAGTATTGTTCTGGTTTAAAAAAAAAAAAAAAAAGACATCTAGATTTTGAAAAATCTATCAAGAGACAGCTGCTGGCTGTGTGCTGCACCTGTGATTGAGCTTTCTGCTGTAGGAGCCGTCTGTGTTTGACTGATGTGTTTTTATAACTGCAGTGTACTTCAGACCAAAGGCATCAGAATTACATTCACATATGGTCGTCTGCCTTCTGTTTTCTACCTTGACTCTGTGCAGCAGCAAAGGACAGATCTCTGTTCTGACTGGTAAAGTTTGTCTACCTGTGTGCGAGTGCTCGCGTGCATTATTTACACGGTGGGGATTCACCATTATTTTTGGCAACAAAGAGCGAGCCCTCGTAACGTAAATCATTCAAGTTAGGGCGCAGACTCGCTTTGTGGTCAGAGTTAGGCAAGTGGTGGTTAGCGTTAGGGGAAGAAAGAAATGAATGTAAATCAGTGCACTGTCTTCTGAAGTGATGGAAACACAACTGTGTGCATGTGTGAGTGCATGGTTATGCATATGTGGCAGCTGTACACAAGATGCAATGTTTGGTCTATAAACAGCAGCCTGCGCTCTGTCACTTTGAGCACTGTGAAGCTTGGTTGGAGCCCAGATTGTGTAAAATGGTTTCCCTTTCCTGCAGGCACTAAACAACCCCGTAAACTGGGTCATCGCAAAACACTTAACTTTTAAGAACCTTGTGACAGTCTAGAAAATCAACTTGTAACAACACTGATAATCACTTTATAGTTTCAGTAAAAAAAAAATTCAGATCAAGATTGGCTACAACTTCTGATTTGGTTGTTTCAAATTTGAGTATTTGGTGGCTGGTGGCAGTATATGAAATACACTCACCAGCCACTTTATTAGGTACACCTTGCTAGTATGTTCTAGTTAGCAGTTGCCCGGCGCTGTGCTGGGCTGACCTCCTCTCATGTTGGACTGAGAATTTTCATAGCATACTTTAATTTTGTCCAACGTATTCACAGAAACGATCGATATTAGGCACGATTTCAATGTTACCTTTACCTTTTCATTTTTGGAACTGTAGTGTTGTTTCACCCTCAGTTTGCACCCTCAGTTTCCATTTTGGTTCAGAATGCTCTTGTGTGATCTCGCTATTCTCCTGTTCAGTCGAGACCTTGTGGAGCAGTGACATGGTGTATTATCCTGCTGGAAACAGCCATCAGAAGATTGGTACACTGTGGTCATGAAGGGGTGGACACAGTCAGCAAAAATATGCACCATAGCATCATACCACCACCACCATACTGAACCATTGATGCAAGGCAGGGTGCATCCATTCTTCCGTATTGCTTATGCCAAATTTTGACCCCACCCTCTGAACGTGTTTCCAATCTGCTATTATCTAGTTTTGATGACCTTGTGTGAATTGTAGCCACAGTTTCCTGTTCTTAGCTGACAGGAGCGGCACCCGGCGTGGTCTTCTGCTGCTGCAGGCCATCTGCTTTAAGGTTCAATGTGCTGTGCCTTCAGAGATGCTCTTCTGCATACCTTGGTTGTAACAAGTGGTTATTTGAGTTACTGTTGCCTTCCTATGACTTCAAAGCAGTCTGGCCATTCTCCTCTGAACTCTGACATCAACAAGGCATTTTGCCCCTTAGAACTACCTGACATCCTATAGACCAAATAATATTTTTCTGAGCAATATATAGATGTTCATATATACACAGTATATCATACTTAATCAAAAAGTTCTGGGCACCTGGGGGCGGAAAAAAGCTAACCATACCCAGTTTAAATTTGGCTGTAATTAACTCTGCACCGCTTCCAGTGTTTTTGCTATTTTTAGATTTTTAGCTTCCCGGAAGTGCTGTTCTGACCACTTTAGTGAAAATCAACTTGAATTTTATTTGTGGAAAGAGAACAAAAGTACAAGGCAAATCTGGCAAGTAGGGCAGATAGTGAGCAGTGATTGCATTGTTTTGGTCAAAAAAAACAAAAAACCAGCCTCCTCCCTTTTCAGCATGTTCCTCCATTGAGATCATTTAACGTTGCAGAACCCCCGACTTGTTTTGCCTCTCATTTTATCAGATAATGTTTTGTATGGTTTCATCCTGCTGTTTGAAGTAGAAATTTCTTTGCTGCCTTTGCAGGCTCTGAAACCTTCGTGTGCAATAGTGGAATAAGATTTACTGTAAACTGTTACACTTTTGAGTTTCAGTTCCTTTTAAAACTCCTGTCACTCTAGTACGCCTGTTTTAATTATACAGTACAGTCCTGTGGTTAAACTAGACTAGGGTTCTTTCACACCTGGGCAAAGTGTGCTAAAAATGAAGTGAGATTAACGCGTACATAATAATCATGTAGAAATCGTTTTCATTTCTTTCCTTTCCTCTTCTGATTTTCAAATGACTTCAAGAGCTGGCAACGTCCCGGTCACAGAGGCCGAGAAAAGTTGCTCAGAGGAAGCAAAACGGAAAGTGTTTGCGGTGCGAGGCATTTCCCTCCTGATGTTTGTGAAATTTAATAAGCAGATTTTATTAATGGCATTCACTTTATTGTTCAAACATGTTTCCGAATCCTACTGATGGAGTGCTGTGGAGGAGACAAATTGGATTGTGTGGGTTAAGTAGGAGGAGGGACAGAAAATCTATTTCCGCAACGAAACTGAGGTTCACTGTTTGTTTTCCAAGTGTAAAAAGTTGCTGCTGTGGTTAGGTCTCAAAAAATAGCCCACGGTGATCATATATGTCATTTTAAATGTCAATTAAATGCAGAACCTCAGGCTACGGCAGAAAGAGTGTGCATCAGTATAAAGAGCAAAATGAAATCTTGAAGGCTTAAATGTTTAAACCTTTACAGACACATGCTGTTCATAAAAATAAAAGCTACTGCGTGTGTGCGCGCGTGTGTGTGTGTGTGTGATCAATTAGTTTAATGAAAACCAACAGACCGGGCACCAGCAGACCCGTGTGCTTTGTCATTTAAGGGGTGTGTTTGTGTACGTCTGCATTTTGAGCTCCTCTGTCATTAAAGGAGATGAAGGGAGGAAGTTTATCCGAGGCGCTCTCAGTCTGCCCTGTAGGTGTGTGTGTGTCTTTAAGGACTGTGCTATGATTTGCTATATGCTATACTCATGTATAATGGATGCTAGTTAATGAGCTGAGGTTCCATTTAAGCCTCTTCTTCCACCCACTCCTTGTCTTTAGATAAAAGAGCATGCGCACAGCTCTTTTGCCCTGATCATTGTTTGCTCTAACGATCTGACAAAAACATAAAAGTATTGTTTTATGTCTCCTAGTTTTAAGTATCCGAAGCCTCAAACACACCAAGACTGAAGTGATTGATGCTCCTCTGATTTCCTTTAAAGAAAACACAACCTCTAAGGCAGCGTGAATCCTCGTCAGCGGCAAATCTGCTCGTGCTTACTGTAGTTTGGACCGACCCCGAAGCTAAACCGAATGCCCCCACCCCACCCCTGTGTTTTCCTGTACCTACCGCGTCCCACTGCCCCCTGGGAGGTACAGCCTCAGCCTCACATTGTGAGCCAGTAAAAGAGTCCTTTGTTAGTTAATGCTTTTATTTCTCTTTTATCAAAAAAAAAAAAAAAAACCTTGCTGCATCAAACAAAAAACCCCTGCACAGTGCAGTGCACTGCTTCCCAGTGTGAGTGCTCTCTGCAGCACTTGGACAGGTGCTGTTGTCATGCACAGGTTAGAAATTAAGCTGTTCTGACTTTTATGGTATGCGCCTCAGTGCCAGGAGGGAAACTGTTCATCACGTGTGTGTGTGTTCTTTCTAAACATCTGTGAGGCAAAGTGTCAGCTGTGCCAAGCTGCAGTATATCAGTGTACAGACTCAGCTGGTTTTTTTTTTTGATGATAGGCAGCCCGACAGAATATTAATTGAAATCCCCTAATTCTGGCATTTCAATTTGAATCCATATTTTTATTTTTAACATCTAAACATGTAGAAATGTAAAACGTCTTCTCCCACAGTGACTTCCTCGTTTGTTTCTCTCTGGGCAATCCCCAACTGATCTGAGGTAAAACGAGAGTAACACTGCGCGCACGTAAAAACAGTCTCTGGCCACTCATAAATCTGTAGCTCTGTCAGGTGCGTTGCGTTGAGCGTGTAATTTACACACTCTGCTCCGAGTGGATACTTGTCTTTCGACCGAACCACCATTCAACACAAGGACCGGTGCTTTTTTTTTTTTTTAAATTGTGGATACAAAATAGCTTTTTTTGTCTTATACAATGGCATATACATTGATAAACCTTTTCCAACCCAACAAGTCAGCAAGACTGATATGCACTGTAGCCCCGTTTCTCAGTTTAGAGGGATTTTCCGACTCCCAACGCTGGACACTGACAACAACTCTGCTCCTGGGGGAATCAGAGTTAAACTTTAGCTTTGACTCACATCAGCTGGCAGGGATTTTATTCAGATATCCTTTTCTCTGTGGAGATTCTTTTTGTTTGCATTAAGTGAGGTAATCATGAGACAACAAATTGCGATCCAGGCAATTCAAGTTAAGGTACTTTTCAGCTGCTCCCTTGTTTCCCAAGGGGTTGCCACAGTGGATGGATCCAGATATTTGATTTGGTGGGTCCCCTTCCTCACCACCCCCCCCCCCCCAAAAAAAAAAAGATCCTGGCTTGGGTCCAGCACTTTAACAAACGAGTCCAGTCAGTTGAGCTGAATTCAAGGGGCTCTTGGATCATTTGAGGCTAAACACTGCACAGCAGCTTATTTTTCTTTACCTTTTGTAAAGCTACAGTCATAAGATAAAAACATGCTGTGGCCACTTATTGAGGTTCAGTGATTGTTGATGCCACTCAGCTTTAGACAAATTTGTATTGGTCATGAAAAGCTTTCGTTAGTATTAAAACTCAAGAGCTGATTTCTCATCGTCTTTTTTCATCCCTTCCTCCACCGCAGCAAATGGTGATGAGCCTGCGGGTGTCGGAGCTGCAGGTGCTGTTGGGCTACGCTGGGCGCAACAAGCACGGACGAAAGCACGAGCTGCTGACCAAGGCGCTGCATCTGCTGAAAGCCGGCTGCAGCCCCGCCGTGCACATGAAGATCAAAGAGCTCTACCGAAGACGTTTCCCGGCCAAAATGGTCTCCCACTCAGAGCTGGCCCTGCCTGGACCGCACCACCCGGCCACAGCTGGAGTGGTTGGAGGAGGGGGCGCAGCACTGCCTGCTGGCCTGACGCAGCTGGCTTATGAGGGTCACGCCGGTCACGGTGGAGCTCCATCGCCTGCTGCGTTACTGCCCCTCTCGCTACTCGGTCCTGGGAAACACGAGCTGACTGGACTGACACACCACCTGCCCACCTCGGCAACGCTGCATCCGGTCCACCCAGATGTTAAGCTCCAGAGGCTGCCCTTCTACGACATGCTGGACGAACTCATCAAGCCGACCAGTCTAGGTGAGCAAATGTGCACAAGTGTGGTTTTTGTGTGAGAGGTGCTGATGATAAATGGATGCAGTAACCCCTAGCTACATAACAGATGTGCACTATATATTATCACACTGCAAGTATAATCAAAACTTTTGTATTAACTTTATATATATTTTTATTTTTGTGTCACTGACGAGGTGAAAGCGAAGCCTGATGAATCTGCAGAGAGCAGTTAAGCTTTCTGGCCGGCCACTTTGCTATTTTGGCTCGAACAGCAAAGCTCTTTAAACCCACTGTACACAGGCAACTGTGCACTAAATAACAGACAAAACAAATTGTAACTAACTGGGAAGATAGTAAAGAATTCAGCAGCCCAGTGAAGCAGATATTACTCTCTCAGTAGCTGGTAGAGACCACAGACAGCTTGTGAAAGATTGACATAGCCCCCATTACGTCATTGTGGACTACAGTTTTGAAGTCTTGAGTTCAGCATTTTGGCTGAAAAACTAACAACTGATAATAAATTGGTCAGATTCCTGAGGTCGTGGATCAAATGAATTGTTTTAGGCTTCTTTACAATCAGACGCCTTTTTGCAACTAGAGGAGTCGCTCCCCTCCCCCTGCTGGTCATTAGAAAGAATGCAGGTTTAGGGCACTTTTCCGACCTGGAAGCTACATCCATCGTTGATATACAGTCTATGGTAAAGCTACATTGCAGGGAATAGTGAATTTGTATTCACCAGTGCACAGCTGTTTGCTAAAAAGTTTACCATGCAAATGTTGATGAAACTGTAGGCAAATGTTTTGTTTAAATTTGCCCAGCGTTCCCAAGATGGCCCAAATTTTACATATTCATTATCAGTAATATTGATTTAAGACAAATGTGGTTTGAATATGTGACAAAACATTTTCAGAGCAGCCCGTGTTTGTTCAGTTAATTAGCTATATCTGTATTCAGGTAGTTTATGAAAAAAATGTAGGCTTTAAAACTTAAATGTGTTATTACAGTGTGTCAGATACATTAGACTCTATATATGCATATGTATCATATACACCCTAATTATACATCCTATCCCCCTCTCTATGCAGGCTTACTTTCCATATCTTCATTGTCAAATTATCTAGTAAGTGTCAAAATGCCAGAAAAAAATGTAAAATTGCTGATATTTAAATCAGTATATTATTCCAGTAATAATTGTAGCAGCTGGCACACAAACCATGGACATTTGTATTTCTTCTGCTCATCGCCAGTTCTGTTTTTTTGTTGACAGGACACGGAAAAGTTACAGCAGAGATAAACAAGCACAGTAAACCATGGCTACCCGCGGTTCTCAGTGGGTGTCGGTGAAAATATTAATTGGGTGCTTTTTAAAACATCTTAAAAAAAAGAGTAAAAGCTGAAGAATGTGCCCTCTCAGATTTCCCTGTAGTACTTTCCTCATAGTGTTTATTTCCATTAATGAGCCAAAAGGCCTGCATTTAGTTGCAATCTCAAAACATATAACAATGAGTCATAGACATTAAGATTTTTGTGCTTCTACAGATCATTTTGCCTGTGACATCCAGTCACAGGCAAACACTGCCTCTTATGATTTATATTGTAGTCTAAATGCTGTGAGTGGTGATTAAAACTAGAAAATTTAGATAATATATATATGTACCCACCGGACACTTTAACTACAACTTGCTAGTACCCCCTTTTGCCTTCAGAACTGCTGTAATTCTTCAGGACATAGATTCAACAAGGTTCCTCAGAGTTGCTGCTGCACATCTATGATGCAAATCTCCTGTTCAGCCACATCCCAAAGGTGACTGTGGAGGCCATTTGATTGCAGTGAACTCATTTTCATGTTCAAGAAACCGGTTTGAGATATCATCCTTTTTGTTCATAAAGGGACGGACACATTCAGCAACAATACTCAAGTAGGCTGCGGTGTTTAAACAATGCTCAGCTGTCAGCTTCCTGTTGTTAGTTGTTAGCTGACAGCTGTGGCACCCGGCGTGGTCTTCTGCTTCTGTAGCCCGACTGCTTCGAGCTTCAATGTGTTGTACGTTCAGACATGCTCTTCTGCATACATTGGTTGCAGCAGTGCTTATTTGAGTTACTGCTGCCTTGCTGTCAGTTTAAAGCAGTCTGGCTATTCTCCTCGGCATCAGCAAGACATTTTCACCCAGAGAACTTCCCCTCACTGGATAGTTTCTCTTTTTCAGACCAGTCTCTGTTAGAGATGGTCGTGCGAGAAAATCCCAGTAGATCAGCAGTTTCTGAAACCATGCCACGTTCAAAGTCACTTAAATCGCCTTTCTTCCCCATTCTGATGCTTGGTTTGAACTTCAGCAGGTTGTCTTGACCGTGTCTACATGCCTAAATGCACTTTGCTGTCATGTGATTGGCTGATTAGATATATGAGTTAACACGCAGGTGAACAGGTGTACCTAATGATAATAAAATACCTGGTGAGTGGTTATGGCTATATAAATGTCAGTCCATTTCTCCTTCCTTATTGTTATATAGACCGTTCTGTTGGAATTTGTCAGGTGGGTCGAGCCGTGCTGCCACATTATGAGTTGTGCTTTTATTTTTATTGTACACTAGTACTACAGGTAGAAATATAAATGTGGATAGAAATGAATCACTGCATGAAAAACAGTCAGTATTACAGTGCTGTATGTCGGCTGCACTGTTTGCTTAGCTGAGCCGTCACTCTGTTGCGCTGCTGTGAAAGCCGTACTGCACTCATTCTGCTTAACACCATCACATCTCAGCTTCCTGAACAAAACTCAGTTTGGCTGCCATGTGGCAACACGTAGCTCTTGTGAGTCTTGAGGATCCTCAACATGTAAAAAAGCTTTCCAATTAAATGTTTTTGTTCTTAGTTTGCATAGCAGCTAATTCTGCATACGGATCAGTTCACAGTGGTTGAATAAGTATGCAAGTTTTGAAATGAATCATCCTTAAGTATTATTTACAGATGTAGCAGTCAACAACATCCCTAATCTGCTTCATCGGGACTGTGTTGGTGTGGTTTGAGAACATTTTGTTGACACTGGCTGCAATAACAAACCCACCAACTGTCATCCGATTTTGAATCAAATTTGGCTAAATTGTGATTGGTGTATGCTGCCTCCCTCATAAATCACTCGTGTAAAATAATTACATTTGTTCCAACTATGACACAAAACAGCGCTTTGCAAAATAGCTTTTTCAGGGCCTTGAAGTCCAGATATCCAGACTTTCGTGTGCCTCCTTGAAGGCCCAGCATTCATAATGCCTAGTGTTATGTGCCCTGTCGTCCCTTTAATTCACTACTTAACCAACTTTTAATCTTGGCTTTATCTCGGCTAGATTTGTCATTGCATTAGGTCTACATCCAGCACCCAGTCTGCACTTAGCATAATAAGACTCTTTGGACTCTGGGATATATTGCAAATATATGGAAATGTCTAGATTTTCCTACATTAGCATTTTAATGGAGTAGGAGACCATCTCGTGATTAATTTGCCTGCAGATGCATGCACAAACACAGGGCCTGCAGCTCTATCATCTCACTCTCACTCTTCTTCCTTCTCGCTTCCTCACTCTATCCATTTCCTGCACATGCTTCACCCCTCTCAGCCTCCTCCCCTCCCCTCCCCCCTCCTCTCACTCTCTGTCCCTCTTCGTCTTCTGTCTCCGCTGCTGTCCTCGGTCAAAATTTGCATGCAGAGTGATGAAATCACACAGGCCTACACCTGTGCCCGCAGAGCACACCATCCCTTTATTTGATTCTGAATCGTACGTTTGCGTCATTCTTGCACACAAACTGCTATCGAAACACAAACGTACTTTCCAATAAATAATAAATGTTCAATCTATCGTTCTGAGGGAGACGGAGAGAGCCAAAAGGATGAGCGATAGGAGGAGAAACCAAGAGGAAGATGCTGTGCATTGTTACATGAAACTGAAGACTTGAATTTGCCTCAGAAAGTGAAACTAAGCTGCAGCTTTGAAGTGATGACCCTCTCTGTAATGATCGGAGGCAGAAAGGAAACCGATTGATTAATTGTAATTGCTCTCTCACTGGAAGATTTTTTTTTTTTCGTGCTTCAAGACAGCCTTTGCCTCCTCACTCACTGATCACACTCTTTCACGTAATCTCTCTCGTCTCCGCTTGTGTACTTCTCTCTGATCTGCTGATTACTGCTCGCTCCCTCGCTCCCTCTCTCCTTCCTATTGTTGTTGCGTCTCCTGTTGCCTCGCCTCCCGTTCCTCTCTCATTTTTTTTTCTCCCTTCCCCCAGTTGCTTGCTTGCTCCTCAGTTGCCAGATTTTATTTTTTTTTTGAGAAAGCTGAATTGTTGGCAATGTATGTGCTTAACCAGGATTCAACTGTTCTTTTGTTTTTTGTTTTTTTACAAGCGCACATGTGGAGACAGACTTAAGACTTTTGGTGCGTCCTTGTATCTAGACTTGGAGTGAGTCTATTTTCACAGCTTAGCTTCAGTTGTTTTTTTTAAAAGGAAATACAGAAACTGATTATATATATTTTCTTTCTGTACATAATAACAGAATTTGTTTTCCCTGAGAGGAACCAAGGTTAAATTGCAGTAAATTGCAATAATGCATAAAAATATACAAAATGATGAAGTAGTTCTAATTTCTAAACCTAACAAACAGAAGAGTGAAAAGGGAATGAAAAACAAAAAAAAAAAAGTGTAAAAATAATGCCAGAGAAATATACACTATATGCTTGGGTAAAAGACCAATGAGTTATATGCGCATCACCACAACCGCCGGTGTCCCAGGAAGCACCACAAATTGTGTCCATGTACATACATAGATAAAATATTGTCACTATTTATCAGACTGCCTCGACAAAATTCCCTGAGTATTTCACAAACTGCCTTCGGACCATGTGGCAGCTGCTCTTTGTGTTAATGTGCAGCAGACTGATTAAATAACTTGCAGCTCTCGAATATTTTTAAGCGTTTCTTTAAAAAAAGTATGCTGCTCTTTTTCAGTTTCCATCTGCGGCTGCTCCCCCAAAAAAGTCACCTCTTCCACTAGAATTAATTAAACTTGTTGGCTTCCCTTCATTTTTAACAACTTTTGGATGCTTTAAGGCGGTAATTTATTTGCGACTTTGTACGGGATGTGTGCTATTTTGAGATTTAAGTCGGTGCCTTTATTTTCAGTAGGCAGTGGGTTTATTGCGTCTTGATAAATCGACTTGAGTGGAATTCTTTTGCCTCTCTTTTTGAAGATTAAAACTGGATTTGTGTAATTATGCATTTCCATCACATCATATATGGAAGTATATAACATAACAATAAATATCATGTTTCCGATGCAGCTTCAGAAACATTTTATATGCATAGTAAGATGAAGAAAGTGCTGCCTTACGCTCCAAAACCAAATCTCTCTTTGCAAAATCAGCCCAAATGCTAAAAACTCTGCTGCAGCCGAATACATCCCTAATAAGATTAAAATATGACAGCCGTGGTTCGCACGTATGGGAGTGAGGCTTGCACGGAATATGGCAGCCGATCAGCTGCACGACTACATTCAGTGTTACAGTAACCGAGGAACTGCGGTGCATGTCGGCGTCGTCTCTGATTTCCTGCCTTAACCTGATTTCTTTCAGTAACTGGGTTTCTTGTGCGCATGTAAATGTAGTTATTGTCACATTCACAACATCCTCCCCTCCCTCGGCCTCTCTCCTTATCATTACACCCGGCCCCCTCCCTCCTGTGCAGTCTTGTGCTCTCTTATCAGTGTGGGGAATAAAGGTTAGTCAGCCCACAGTTTGGCCCTGGTCAATGCTGTGGCTGCACCAGCATCCCCCATATAACCTCGCTGGTTGTGCTCCATCATTGTCCGTACTCCACAGAGAACTATACATCACTGCTCATTATGGATATCGTAGTGTTGCACATGCATTATACATGATTTAATTACCATATCTTCAGGAAAAAAGGATGCAAGCCTATCCCGCGTTTGATGAGCACTTTGTGCATAATGGTTCGTTACATGAGAAGATTGCTGTGGAGGAAAAGCATGTGGGGAAAAAAAAACCGTCTAATAAGGCTTTTTTGGATGGCTTCCTTTAAAAATGAGTCAGTTCATGATCATATCTTTGCATGCTGAATCCTGAAACCCCTTGGAAAACTAGTTTCATTGTTACGATTATTTTTTTATTGTTCATTAGTAGGTCACAGTCATATTTGCCTTCAGTACATTTTCTAAGGTCACGGGGGTAAGAAAAAAAAAAATTAAAAATCAACTTTCAGCACTGCACACAGTTCAGCAGGACTCCAGGTGCCAGGACATGAATCATGTCTGCATGGTGCCATCTGCCTGTCAATTAAAGTGGCAATAGACAACTCCCCAGAGCTCTCTCCACTGAGTAAATGCCCGTCCAACATTCTCTCCTTTTCTCCTCCTCATCACCTTCTTCGCTTCCTCCAGTAAGAGGACTTTTTTTTTTTTTTTTTCCCTTTTGTCGGATAGCCTTTCCAGCGTCCACCATTTCAGCTACCCAGGGAAAGCTACAAATTCTAAGGAAAAAAAAAATCACTATTCTCTTCCTGGTTTGACTGTGCAATTGAGCTCCCATTTTCCTGCAAGATTTTGTGCCCAGTGGTAGTCAGAATTGCACAGTGAAAGCGAAACTGATCATTATTCTCCAGCTACTGCATTGTGCATTCAGCATTTTCTTCAACTCATTATGTTGGCCATCATACTGATGAGTTAAAGGAAAAATATAACCAATTTAAACTGTGGATAGCTTATTAACTAAAGATAGATGATCACCTCTGTGCTTAAACCATTACTTCTCTACCAAAAATGATTCACCGCATTTTGAAGGATGGAAGCACCTAACTATAATTATTGATTCATCTGCCCATACAGTACTGTGCAGTCTTGAGCCACTTCTTATTTATTTATATTTTGCTTCAAAGGAGCCAGACTTTCTTGTATTCTTTCAAATTGGTCTTGAGTTCTCAGCTTTCTGAAGGTCTTTCAGAGTTTTTCTTTGGACATTGGCTCCTTTTTCACCCATTTGCAATCCAGTCCTTGTACCTGACCATTTCAGATGAATGCTTTTTTTGTTGGTTAAGCCACTTAACACTGACCTATGAATTATTCAAGCATAAACAACGCATCTCACTCAAGGGATGAACCAGTGTTGTGTGCACACAAAACAGACAGCTTAGCAAAAAATAAATAAATTGTGTCTTCAGGCACTGTTATTAACAGCCTGTTGCAAAACACATTGTTTGTTCCCATTTCTTTAGTTGAATCTGTGAAAAATGCCAAAGATAACACAGTTTGACAGACATAAAATAGTATTTTTGCACAAGCAAAGTGGGTCCCAAAGAGCCATTAGCCAAAAGCTTTGCATATCTCAACATGGCGTGCAGATGAATAGTATCTGAAAGTTATGGCCTTAAGAAACAGGAAACAATCCAGCCAAGACCTACTGTCCACTGAAGCCTCATCAGAAATGGTCTCAGTGGAAGGGTAGCTGTCATGAAGCTTCTCTTAAGGAAGGGAAACTGGGAGAAAAGGCTGAGGTATGCCAAATTGCACAGGAACTGGACTGAAAATCTGTCAACAAAGGCGATGCAGTGATGAATCCAAATTTGAAATTTTTGGTTAAATTCATCAACAACATGTAAGGAGGAAGTCAGGCAAGAGGTACAATAGTGCGAGTCTACAGCCATCTGTAAAACACAGTAAAGGCTCTCTCGTGGTTTGTGGCCACATTTCAGCCAGTGGTGTTGCCTCTTTAAAAAAATTATGAAATTATAAACGCAGAAAAGTACAGTTAGATTTTGATGCAGTACAGGCTGGAAAGCATCGGATTGGCAATGGCTCAAGACTTTTGCACAGTACTGTAGTTTTCTTGACCTTCATTTTGCTTTCACATGACTTGGTTTTATCTGACTAATCCTCTAAAATTCCTTATTCTCTAACTTTCTATAACTGCACTTTTAAAATTGTATCAGTATCAGTTCTTTAGTAACGGTAATGATATTTGGATAAATACTTTTGCTCCATATATCATGTTTATGGTCGTGGTTGGATATTATGCAGATTTAGTGGCTTCATGTCAGAGCCGATTGCTGTTTTATTGCTTTTTTCCTTTATAATGAGTTACGGTTTGTCAGTAAATGGGTTGTGATGTATATGAGGATGGATTTGGATAAGCTAGGAGACATACATATATACGTTTATCATAGCAGCATTGTTGGTATTTCCAACCTTACTAGCAAAGCCACATTTCACAAAAACTCTGCAGACATACCTTTTAACTCAGGAAGTGGCAACAATGTTTGAGCAATCTCTGCAACAGTCACCCACTAATGCATAGCACATTGTTCACACAAAATCCTTGTTTTATTAGGAACCACCACTGAAATCCTGAATTTCCACTTTTTGTGATAAGATTCTCCCACAAATATTTTCATTAGAGCCTAAAACATAATTTTCCATCCCAGACAAGTTAAATGTGTGTATATATATATATATATATATATATATTTTTTTTTTTTTTTGCTTGTTACAAGTGTGTTGTTAAGCACCTCAGTTTTTCCAGTGATGAAGTCCTTTAAGTCCTTTCTTTTTTCCATAGTGTGTAGTGGTTTACACATTCACCTGACCTATCCAGCTTAAAAATCTGTTCCAAATCAAATATATGGATCCATTTGCTTATTTGCCCTTGCAAATAAGGGAGCTTTATGGAATACCATTTTTTTAATGTTGATAAGAGCTGGTCGGAAAGCCCAAAGGAAAACAAATGTTCTATCACTGCTAATGTTTGATATGTGGTATTTTATATTTTAGTCAAAAACCAAAACTGAAAAAAGAAAAAGACTACAGCTGAGTAGTGTACGCTATTAGAAACATACACTTCCCATGCAATAAAAGCTCATGCAATGCCACACGGCTGCTGGGGGGTTCACTGAGTATTTCTTTTCATTCACCTCTTTTCACTCTGTTTATACACCACTCCACTTTTAATCATTAGTTATCATTAATCTCTGGCTCTCTTCCACCGCATGTCTTTTGTCCTCTCTCCCTCCCCCCTCAGCCCCAACCAGTCGCATCAGATGGCTGCCCCTCCCTGAGCCTGGTTCTGCTGGAGGTTTCTTCCTGTTAAAAGGGAGTTTTTCCTTCCCAC
>JAVDPK010000114.1:206175-242608 GCA_034780415.1 Cichlasoma orientale
GTACCCTGTCGCGGGCCGGATGAAAAGCTCTGGCGGGCCGGATGTGGCCCGCGGGCCGCCAGTTGACGTTCCCTGGTGTATGTGTTTGCATTCAGACTCTTTTTAATCTGCCGCTCACTCTCAGTTCAACATTATTTCAGGTAGCTAAAGCAACAATTAACTCACCCTCCCTCCTCACTTACACAACCTGCAGACCAAAAAAACATTCCCACTGAATTTCAGCAGGTCTGTTTCACGACATACACACAAAGGGACTAAAATGTCACAGTATTCTATCAGTGAGTATAGTGGTCTGCATAAGGAAGACTTGTAATGCTCAGTGGAGATGTTAGCTGCTTTCATGTTTGAGGGCTTCGTGCAGAGTAAGAAGTTAGTCACCTGTCCCACCTCTCAGCTGCAATAAAATGAATGTTTTTTGGAAGTAGTTGTTCAGCTCAGTTCAGGTTTTTATATATTTTAAAATATTTTTATTTTATGTAAACACAAAACTGTGCAAAAGTCTTGAGCCACCCCTCATTTCTTTATATTTTGCTTGGAAAATGAGAAATAGGTGCAGCAATTTATTGAAACGTGTGCAAACATGCATGGAAATACTGTATATAAGGCAAAGACAGAGTTTGTGCAGTTTGAACAAGCTTGAAAGTCAATATCTGGTGTGACCTCCTTTATTCTTCAGCTCAGTCTGAACTCTCGGAGGCATCTTTCTTCTCATTTCTTTAAATAGTCTTCAGGAATAGTTCTCCAGGCTTCTTGAAGGAAATTCAAAGCTCTTCTTTGGATGTCGGCTGCCTTTTGTTCTGTTGTCTGTCAGGATGAGCCCACACTGGTTCAGTAATGTTGAGGTCTGGGGAAAATGCAGCCCCAAACCATGACAGAGCCTCCACCATGCTTTACAGATGGCTGTAGACACTCACTTGAATACAGCCACCCTTCCACTGAGACCATTGCAGATGAGGCTTCAGTGAACAGCAGATGATTAACAGAAGCACCAGATGCATCTCTCAGGTCCTGTCAGGTCGTTGCTGAACCCCCCCCCCCCCGATACTGTTCACGTGTTGCAGATATTTGCAACCTTATGCTTCTTCTTTTGCCCTCCACTTGTCCAGTTTCCTCAAAATTTTTAGGTACTGCTCACCATGTGGAGATATGCCAAGTTTTCATTTATAGCTCTTGTTGTGCAAAAATACAATTTCAGACCTGTCAAACTGTGTTGTCTTTGGCATTTTTGCAGTTTCTATTAAAGAAATGGGAACAAATGATGTGTTTTGTGCAACAGGCTGCTAGTAGCAAAGTGCCGGATGATACAAGTTGTCTGGTTAATTCTTTGAGTTAGGTGTTTTTCTGGTGTTTTAATGATCCATGGGTCAGTGTTCAAACAAAAATGCATTCCTCTGATCAGGGACTGAAGAAGGGCTGGACTGAAAATGAGTGAAAAAGCAGCTGATGGAAAACCTCCAGAAACCCTGGAGAACTACTGCTCGAGATTACTTTTTAAAATGACAAGTCTGACTCCTTGGAAGCAAAATATAAAGAAGTGAGGAGTGGCCCAAGACTTTTGCACAGTGCTGTATATAATGACACTCTCATACCACATTTTTCTTGACACGTTCTTGTAATCCAGAGGGCTTTTGTCTTGCCAAATGAGCATAGACTTGAAGGCAGTCTCAAAGCTGAACTCAAAAAAGATGAGCGTATATATAGTACAAATAGAGCGACCTGAGAAACTGTCACATGCGGAGTTTCATTATGACCTCTGTGGCTTTTTGTATGCTTCTGTATAGTTGCAGGTTGAAGCTTAATAGCCCTAAAATGATAGTTTACCATCATATACTTCTGTTTGAAAACACAGAGAACCCAAGTCAAACATATTAGCGAGGTTTTCACAGGGATGATGCTGACCTACACAAATCCAGCACAAACTTTTCTTGAGCTTGCTGCCTCTTTGGTGGAGGCTGGGTTAGTAGCACCAGTTATTTCCAGCACCTGTGGGTGGGCCTATAAATAGAGCACACACATTTTCTCCTTCGTTTTCACCTCAGTGTGAGGTCTGGTTTTGGCGTCCAGGTGTTTCTCGGTAAGTCATTTCGTGCGTGCGACCTCTCTCGCTGACAATGCAGATGTTTATGAAGGAGAAACCCCTCTGATACACAGCTGTGCACATTCTTCTTCATCTGCTTCATTTGTGGTGTCAGTTTGTTTTTGTGAGGCTTGTTTGTGCAGAGGTTGATTTTTATTACCTTAATTTCTGAGGGCTACATATTATAATTAGCCAACCTTAACTGCCACAGTTAAAAAGTTGATGCACATAATGTGAGAAAGTGGGACATAATTCATTAATTTTTATACGTAATGTCCCCAGCTATTAAACATTCCTCTCCCTCTTTCTCTCTTTGTCTCTCTCTGCAGCGTCAGACAACAGCCAGCGGTTTCAGGAGACATGTTTTGCCTTTGCGCTAACGCCGCAGCAAGTTCAGCAGATCAGCAGCTCAATGTAAAATTAACGCAGCTCTGTCAATGCAGGATGCCGAAGTGTTCATGAATAATTCAGACATGTACATGGTTTGTGCAGCTGTGCATTGATAAATGTGTTCCTGCTCTCAAAGGGACATCTCGGGGACCAAATGTGACTTCTCAGTTCAAGTTCAGTTGCGGTTTTGCCTGTCGGAGACGAGCTGTCCTCAGGAAGACCATTTCCCCCCCAATCTGTGTGTGAAAGTAAACGGGAAGCCATGCAACCTGCCGGTGAGAAACACTGCATCAGCCATTTAATAAACCAAAAAAAAAAAAAAGTCTTTATTACGGCATGTGAAAAACCTTAAAAACAATGTTACTGGTGCATTTCTCATTTCTAGGGTTATCTTCCTCCAACCAAAAATGGCGTCGAGCCCAAGCGGCCCAGCCGCCCCATCAACATTACCTCACTGGTTAGATTGTCCACTACTGTCCCCAATACCATCGTAGTGTCGTGGACCGCCGAGATCGGAAGGGTAAGAACCAAAGCCTTCTGGTGCTTAATGAATCAATTTGAACATTTGCTGGTTGTAGCTCCTCAAATATGAAGGCTTGCTTTTCTCAGCTTTCATGTCATTCTGAGGTTGAAAGCAGACGGCGCTTCTCCTTCTGCTCTCCCCTCCCTCTTCTAAGCCCCTTCCATCAGACAAACATGAGCATATGCACAAGCTTAATAGGCCCTACAAATAAGTCAAGCTAATTCTGGCTTTACAAAGAAATTACAAAGAAATATTATCAGGTGTGTGTGTTTGGCGTTCAACCCATTTGCGCTACAGTTCCTCACTTCCTCTCCACTCCTTATGCTGCACACCTACAGTACCAGTCAAAGGTTTGGACACACTTACCCATTCACATGGATGGTCTGAAAAGATCTGTTTTCCATCATGTGCTGCATTTTCTAAGCCTAAAGCCAGAGCCTAGAGGAGGTACCTGGGAGCACTTAAAATATAATATGGATTTTTTTTGTTTGTTTGTTTACCCCAGCATTGGTAACACAAGATAAAATACATAAGAGACTAACGAGAAGCTTAAGGTTGGACATTTTTACAAATTTTTAAAAAATACTATCCTGTATGCTATCCAAATAAAACACATTTAATTAATATACTGTTGGAGCTATTTGAGGGTATTTTTAATATGAATTAACTCTTCCTGAAAATCTGCATCGATCTTGATTGATATGCAACAAGTTGCTGCCGCATGCTTTGATGTCTCATCACATCACATGATGTTCTTAAGTTATTGTGTTCACATAGATAACTGACAAAAAAGCTCTGCAAACATGTGACAGAACAGAGAGCAGCCTGTTTTAAATAAGACTTAAAGAATACTTTGATTATATGAAGCAGCTTTCATATTGGTGTGAAGCCCAGGAATCAGCACTGTTCCCTTTTACAGCCAAACATTAAAAGAAAAGCAGAATTCAATAAAAAAAAAAAATACAAATAACTACATCAGGGGAAGCTTTCCCATTAAAGATGCAAGATGAGTGAATTCAGAAGGCGTTTGGTGAAGGGTTTCAGGACAAAATCACCATAAATGTGACTGAGAAAATTCAGCTGTGTATTTGCTGGCTTTTATCGAGGTGGGTGGAGCGCGGCGTTCTGCGGACAGACAGTAGAGGGCGCTGAAGGAAAGGTTCTCGCAACAGAAGAACATACTGCACTTGCTGAATGTTGCATAACTCATATTTGTGTCACAGTAGAAGGATTGACTTCACATGAGAGAGAGAGACTGTGGTGGCAAATGTATACAGTTACACTGAGTAACATGCCTATGACATATGCCTTTAAAACGTTGTTGCATGTATTCCCCTTGTGTCCACAGAGTTACTCGATGGCGGTGTACTTGGTGAAGCAGCAGTCGTCCACAGTGCTGCTACAGAGACTGCGAGCTAAAGGCATCAGAAACCCAGACCACTCCAGAGCACTCAGTAAGGGCTGTCAGCCTCTTTTTAAGAGGAGCAGCAATCCAGTGTATCAGCTGTGTTTACGAACAGAACAGTGTTTCCACTATAATTTCATGCATTTGAGTCACGACTTAAACTTATATAAATAAAAGATGACCCACATGATTTTAAATTGAGGAAGAAAAACAGCAGTGAGATGGTAACATGGGATCTGCAGCGGCTGAATTTATGGTATTGAAAAAAGTTGTATCGTGCACTGCAATTTTTTTAAGACCGAACTCTTATTTTGAAATTTGTTTTCATCCAGTCAGGAGCTGCCTACACATTTTATGCCATCTTGCAAGTTACATAAAAGATTTAGGTGCAGAGGGGACAGGCAGTGTAAAAAGCTCTTGAATACTGATGCAGTCAGACAGTGATTTAGTCAGTAGTTTGGTTCTGACACTCACGTGTTTGTCCTTTGCCTCTATTGTGCAGTAAAAGAGAAGCTAACAGCCGACCCAGACAGTGAAATAGCCACAACCAGCCTTCGAGTGTCGCTCCTCTGCCCGGTAAACCTGCTCCCTGCTCTTCATGAATTTAAGGCTGTTTTTCGAGGTTCAGTCACGTCCAGACATGTTCGCCCATTCTTTCCCCCCCCCCACCCCCCACCCGCTTTGTGTGTGACTGAACATGCCCTCATGCATAACTTATCGATATGAACGTGACCCACCTGTCAAATTGTCTTCTCAACCCCTATCCTGTTTTGTTATGTGGTTCGGTATATTTGTGACATTTGTGCGTCCCTTATACCCACTTAATGCCTTGACTATGCATGTGCTCACTGTGCAGCTGGGGAAGATGCGGCTGATGATCCCGTGCCGGGCGCTGACATGTTCCCACCTGCAGTGCTTTGACGCCACACTTTACATCCAGATGAACGAGAAGAAGCCCACCTGGGTGTGTCCTGTCTGCGACAAGAAGGCGCCGTATGAGCACCTCATCATTGACGGGTAGGTCACTCCAACCTGCATGTGACCTTTGATAAAATAGTGCAGAGTGGTCACACTGAACTCCAGAGGGGAACATTTAGTCAGTTTTTGAATGGGATGTTTGATTTTTGAAGCTGTAGTTGAAAAATATAATCTGTTTGGAAAAGAAATACATTCTATAAGAAATGCATACTTTCACCAGCCACTTTATTAGGTACACCTTGCTAGTACTGGGTCAATTGCAGCTCATCAGACAAGCAACGTTTTTTCCAATCTTCTGTTGTCCAGTTTTGCCGAGCCTGTTTGAATTATAGCCTCAGTTTCCTGTTCTTAGCTGACAGGAGTGGCACGCGGCGTGGTCTTCTGCTCCTGTAGCCCATCTGCTTCAGCGTTTAATGTGCTGTGCATTCAGAGATGCTCTTCTGCATACCTTAGTTTTAACAGGAGGTTATTTGAGTTACTGTTGCCTTCCTCTCAGCTCAAACCCTCCTCTCATCTCTGGCTTCAACAGGGCATTTTTGGATAGTTTCTCTTTTTCTGGGGAAACGTCCAATTTTCAGTTCTTAAACCTTAGAGATGATCATGTAGGAAAATCCCAGGAGATCGGCAGTTTCTGAAACACCCGCCCATCTGACACCAACAACCATGCCACGTTCACAGTCACTTAAATCACCTTTCTTCTCCATTCTGACGCTCAGTTTGAACTCCAGCAGGTTGCCATGACCATGTGTACACGCCTAAATGACCTGAGTTGCTGTCATGCGATTGGCTGGTTAGATGTTTGCGTTAACAATCAGTTGAACAGGTGTACCTAACAAAGTGGCCGGTGAGCGAGTACTTCAGAAATGTGTCAAATGATCACGTTAGGCACGCCGCTCGGGTCTGTTTCTTTGTCCCTCGTGCTGAACAAAAAACAGCTGGTAAAGCAGCCTTTATGTTTAAAGTCCCAGAACACTGGAAACGTTTACCTGTTCTTCTTTTGTTGTTATTGTTTGTCGTTGCTCTGTGGACCGTATAGTTTTCTTATTTACTCTGTTACTCATCGGCTGTTACGTGGAGATTGGTAAATATGTTGGGGCACTCTCACAAATGAGATGATGCAGCAGAAGGGATTTCCCCAAACAGTTACTCGATATAAAAGAGATTTTTGTGAAGAGTTTTTATAGAGGAACTGTGTTTATGTCATCTTTGCTTAAAATGGAACGTCTGAACCTTTATTAGAAAAATTACTTTCTGTGTGTATTTAGGTATTTTTTTCTTTGTTGAGTTTGTGTGTGGCATGTGTGTTTGTTCTCAGGCTTTTTGTGGAGATCCTTAACAGCTGCATGGACTGTGACGAGATCCAGTTTAAGGAGGATGGCAGCTGGGCCCCCATGAGGTCTAAGAAGGAAGTGCAGGAGGTCTCCTCTGCTTCCTATAACAACGGGCTGGATGGTGAGATGAGGGATAAACGGGCATGGGAGTAAAAAAAAAAAAAGGGAATATATAAGGGGCTTAAAGAAAATGTGGAAAGAGAGAAAACTTGCCTTTACACTTCCTTTTTCTTTGCTTATGTATTGCCAGCTTTAATTGGGTCAAACATCTATTTGGAGCTTTTTTTTAATA
This sequence comes from Cichlasoma orientale, assembly GCA_034780415.1. NCBI lineage: Eukaryota > Metazoa > Chordata > Actinopteri > Cichliformes > Cichlidae > Cichlasoma > Cichlasoma orientale. The sequence goes on from JAVDPK010000114.1 coordinate 213,172, forward strand.
CTGTGCAGTCTCTGAAAAACAAAAACATTTTGACAAACGCAATCTTATACATCACCGTCGCTCTGCAGGCTCGTGCCGGACGTCCGCGGGCTCAGATCAGCGGAGCTCCTCGTCGTCCAGCCATGGAGGCAGCGACAGCAGCAACGGCAAGAAAGTGGAGGTGATCGACTTGACGCTGGACAGCTCCTCGGATGACGAAGGACCGGATTCGCCGCCTCCGCCGCCTCCGACGCTGCCTCCTCCAGTCAAAAGAGCGTGCCCCTCGATGTCCCCGACCTCGCCACCTGTCATCAACAAGGGGTGAGGCGCACACACGCGAGATGCTGATTTCATTTCCGCAGGCAGTTTGAATTTGATTAAATGTGAAATTGATGCTCATTTTAGCCGCTCGAGTGGGCAGTTGTGTCTCTCCATTTCAATCATTCATGAGTTTTGCACTCGAACACGCAGAGCATCTTCTAACATTTCACATCAGCGCTCGCTGTTGGTACCCGAGCGTGCTGACCGAGAAACATTTGTGTCTGATGAGCTGGGGGACTTTCCCTAACTCTTTGCCTTTTTGCAAGCAGGAGTCATGACGATAGAATCAAAGTTCAGCCTTCAAGACAGAGCTAAATGCCCCTGAAGCCAACAAACATTCCTTACTAAAGACTTGAATACAGACTCCCTGAAATTTTAACAGCTGCCTTTTCTACCAATCCAAAATTCATTAGGGGCACCTGCTGCTTCCATTTGTCTTTAATGAATCCTGTGAATGTTATTTTTCGGAGTGAAGGAGGCAGGAAGGCCCGGTGGTTTAATCTGGTAGACATGACACAACATAAAAGTCTTATTAGAAGTTAATTGGCTTCTTTAGTTCTTCATCTCTGTTCTTCTTCCTCTGTATCTGCCTTTAGCGTGTTGAACCTGCACCATCAGGCCTCTCCTGTGAGCCGTACCCCAAGTATGCCAGGGATAGACACCAGCTACATCCCTCCTGTCCCCCCGCTTATCCAGGACTATAGGCCCTACTACCACACCCCCAACGACCTTTCAGGTAATGACACACACGCAGACTCAGGATGTATTCATGAATACACGCTCATTACTAAAGATAATGTGTGTACTGTACATGTATTTAAATCTAACTGTATTCTACATCATCTTCACTCGTAACTTAAAAAAACTTGCAGCATGTATTTCCATCTGTGATGTTCATCACTGACTCTTTCTCTACTTTATTTCCAGAACTGAATTTCTTCTCTTTTCTTCAGGGGGACAATCATCCGGTACGTACAGCATTGTTTCATGTTGTGTGTAAATGCTGCTGAATTTAGCAGCTAAAACGCTGTTTTCAATCCTGGAAGCCTGTGATAACAGAATGTTCTGCTCTGTGCTTCGTAAAAACAAAGCATTGCTTTGCTTTTATCGCCCCTCAGAAACAAACCGCCCTCTCTGCAGTATGAACAACCTAATGCAGACTCAGCCACATAGATATATATTAAAAAAAACATATTTGAAACCTGATATTTTGTGTAATTTCCCATAAATTGTGCCTGGCACTTAGTGTTCTTGTTTCTGCTGCCTCTGGGCTGTAGTCTGTACGGGCTGTTTAAGGAGAGATGAAAGTTTGCCAAATGAGAGTTCTCAGAAGAAAAAAAAAAAGTCTCACATACGTTAAGTAGTGCGATATCCAACTGTTATCTGCATCTGGGATTTCTGCTGCCAATGAGGATGAATGGGATGCCATGTGTGTCTCAAACGGTATTAAAATTCAACAGCAAAAACCACACTGAGAATCAGTATTGCTGAATCCACAGACTCCACTGTGAGCAGTTTTATTGGGAGATCGTTTTCTGCGCGCTAACACGAGCGTTTCCTCTAGAAAGCTTTAAATGTGTCTTTAAAATCAGTGAGGAATGAATGTAGTTATCAGATCTCAAAACATGGACAATTAAAACCACACACCCGGACACCGCTGCAGGTGTTTCCCTGTTAATGTATTTTTGTGATTTAGGAAAATACCCCTTTTACATAACTTAATGAAATTTTCTTATTGTTGTCATTTGATTAAAACACTTAGAACACCTGAAAGTACAGAGTTCTGACAAACTTAGTTTCTACTCGTTCTACTACTCTGTTGCAGACATGGACACAGACAGCTTGCGACACCACGGATGAGTCGCCATTTGTGTTATACTTATTTGAAGTCCGCCGCCTGGGGCTCGACATTTTTGTTTGTCCCCCAAAACATAGGGTTAGGGTGGGACTCTGAGCCAGGGTTGTCACCTGTAATGACTTAAAGTGGTGGGATGCTTTCATATTATACAGTCCGCTTTACATTAATTTTCCTCACAGCTCCATTTATATATACCCATGACAGCGACAGTACATGCAGTAACTCTAACATGATGTTAGAGTTTTTTTTAACTGCTGTGTTTTCATAGTTGATTTTTTTTTTTTTGGAGCGCACACAGTATGTGGCAGCAGATGGCTGCCCCTCCCTCAGCCGTTCTGACTCATAGTGTAAAACATGGGCGTAGCTTCAGGGTCTGAAGAGTGAAATCAATGTGGAAGTGCCTTAAACCTGCATTGTCTTTGAAGGCCACCAGATGGCGATAGCTGCTCTTGCAAAACGGCTTCTGGTCCTTTAGAAGTCTGTGGGGCAGCTTTCTGTTTTGGCCTCTGTAAACACGTTCCAGCCATGAGTTTATGGGCTCAGCCAATCATTTGGGACAATATTGAATAAAAAATGTATTTTATTTTTTGTAATTCTTGGTTATACTTTGTTCCGTTAGCTAATGAATTGTGATTGACAAGTTGTTAGCCACCGAGCTAACGCCACTCCCTCTCGTCACATCCAGTTTTTTGATACCAAGATGACAGTGGGGAGAGCGCTAATGTCACGAGACTTTAGAAACCAATGGATGACTACGTGCACCTTTTACACTCTCTGTGCTTCTGGCAAAGATCTTTTCCTGCTTCATGGGAGTTCTAGCTCCCCACCATCACCAAGTGTTTGTTTATATGGGACATCTCCATTGTGTTACCTTACAGTATAAAGGGCCTGGAGATGAAATGTAATTGAACTGAAGTTAAACTACATTGTGTAGTTACGAGAATGCGCCTGTACATACTTCAGTAAATGGGTCACAGTTATTAAACTGTAGCTTATGCAGAACAGCTCGCCTGTCTAAAATCGAGTATACAATCATTGGCTGTTAAATCCTGATCAATCCTGTCTCCGTGTCCGAGATCATTTCAGTAATTAGTAAAGTCGCCCCCGTTATGCTGAATGCATAAATGTGCACAAGTCTTTCACTTTGGAATATAAATGGCAGGTATTTAATAAACTGAGAGCAAAGATCGCTGATAAAGTGCTCAGTCTTCTTTTTCTTTCTGTTTGAATATGTTACTGAACTGAGCAACTCATAAAGACAAACGAGAGACATAATACAGATATGTAGATGTTACTACTAATCTTATCCTGACCCACATTTTGGTCTTTCAGGATTTTCTGCCTCACTAACACTCCCTCTTTCCTTTTGTTTTTCCCACCCTTCAGCATTACAACATGGTTATGGCAGCAGCGGCCGCTGCCTCGGCCTCAGACGACCACGAGCTGCTTCTCAACCGCTTCATGCCCTACAGCACCTCCTCCTCTGCCTCCCACCTGTTCCTCGACCAATCGGGAGCCACCTCGGCGGCTTCTCTGACAGCGCCGACCAACGGGGCGAGCAATTCGGGCAGCACCAGCAGCCTGGTCTCATCCAGCAGCCTCCGTGACACTCACTCAACACACTCATCTTCACACTCGAGCTCACACTCCTCACACGCACATCCCGGGGTGGTGGCCGGCCGGAGCAGCGCCGAAGCAGCGGTGGCGGCTATTTACGGCGGGATACCTGACGTTATATCGTTGGACTGACCCGAGATGAGTGGGGACGACACTGTGGGCACAGCTGAAATCCAGTAACAAACCCAATCACAAACTAACTGCAGGGGTGACGTTTTGAAACTCGACCGGCCCCAAGTCATCAAACTCTGAACGTTAATGGAGTCATAATGACGAGTCGGCCTCAAGAAGAGCACTAATAATATGAGCGGGGCAACTGACCTGAGTACAGTCCTGAGTCATCACTTAAAGGTGTGGACATTGTGTTGGTGTACTGACTTCAGATCAGAAACCTGTCCAGCATGGGAACCCACATTACTGCTATACTGGTACCAACCTGGCACAAAGAGCAAAGATGCTACCTGAGCAAAAACACAAAGGAGGAAAAAAGCTCTTTTTTATAAAGACAAGGAGTGGCACCATGTACAGAGAACAAAATCTATTTTCCTCTTTTACTTTTGTATGTTAAATCGGGACAATTCCAGTCTAGTGAGCTGCTTCAGTCGCTGTTTGTAAGTGGAAGACTGAGTTGGGGTTTTTGTTTATTTGTTCTCACACACACACACACACACACACACACACACACGAGCTCATTCGTACGCCTGTTGCCATGTGGTTTCCTCTTTTTTAGGCGTATGCTGTTAAAAACGTTCAATTTGCGTTCCTCCAGTCTTCAGTTCTCTCTGCCGCTCTCGTTTTCTCTTGTTCAAATTCATGGCATTTTATTTCTCCCGCCGATGACAGGAGCTTTTCAGACGTTGGACTTGCAGTTTATTCATGTGCTAATAATTTTATTATGCTTTTAAATTATGTATGATATTTAAGCCTTTATAAATATAAATATATATAAATATATATATATATATATATAAATATATATATGCATTCCCTTTGACCTTCAGGTTGACGCTGTGGGGAGTGTGGAAATTAGCCATTTCCATTTTTTCATTTTCTCTCCTCGATTTCCGCCTCCTTTTAGAGACTCTGCCTGCATACAGCATTTAGAAATTCATCTGCTTGTACCTGCCAGTTTAGAGTTTTGCGCTGGAACAGTTTCATTTGTTTTCTCATTTGCACAATGCCAAAAAAAAAAGATACGGTACCCGAATAAGATCGAAATAATCAGAGTGTAGTTTGATCTGTGTGTCACAGTGTTTCCGGTCCGCTGTCCTCACTTTCAATCTCTGTCCCTTTGTGTCCTGTCTTCTCTGGTGACGGTGAAGGTCAAACCGTTGTTGTAGCAGGGTCTGGCCTTTTAAAGACACAGGCGTCCATACCAAGTGACCAAGCTTAAAGTAGCGCCTGTTTCTGTGCGGCGCGTTTGAAAATTAATGTCTTAAATCGTTACCCACAGCCCCCCCCGCCCCCACGCCTCTTCAAAGCATCTTCTGAAGATCGGATCCGTGACTGATATCGTCTCAGGAGTTTTCTTTGGGAAAAGCAGAGAATAGTGTAAGCGGGCTGTTGAGTGACACAGCTGAAGAAGGCAATCTCAGCTTGCCCTTTTTTAGACCGGGCGCAGAGCCAGATGATTCAAAAATACATCGCCTGCCTGCCTGCGTCTAAAAGAGAAAAACAAACCTTGGGGATATTCAGTGTGCGATGTGGAAGTGTCAGAGCAACGTAGAGGTTTCAGGATCCCTGCATGTTGTCAACGTTCAGCTTAAAAAAAACCTGAAAGGTTTGCCGTTTTAAGACTGGACGCGCCTGTGGGCTTTGCTTCCCTCAGGTTATTAGCAGAACCATGTTGCAGAGATCCTCTGTAATCTGGTCACATTACTGGTGACACAGTTAATCTGGCGCCCGTGCAGCCCGCCCCAACTCCCCTCTCTGTGTCCTTGAAACTTTCCCAGAGTCCCCAGTTATCCATCTCTCTTAGATGTTCTTCTTCCAGAGGTCGGAGACGGGCAGCTCCCGTCAGAGCCTAATTACCCCACCACCATGAGATAATCACTCCTGACAGCAAAACCCATCACGTCGGATCCTCCACCCTGTCCCTCGACTGTAGACCGAGCACACACACACACACACACAGACAGAGCCCAGCCTTCCCTCTCTCGCCCTCTCTTTCTCTTGGCATTTGTAAATCTATTCCCCAATCTTCTCACGGGAACCCACCCCACCTCTCAGACTGACTCAGTCATTTGCCGGAACAAGTCTCGTGTATGTCGTGTTATGTTGTGCAGTATTTTATTTATTTTGTATTCTTATTTCTGTATATTATATTTTTACATAATGTTTGATTTCCGTGGCTGAGCGTGTGAGTCTCTTTCACCCGAGAGCTGTTGTGATTGATTTTATTTAATATGCGTTTTACTTTCTTTGCCAGCAGCGCAACTTCTCTGAAAGATATTGTGTAGTTACTCATCGTGGAAATGCACGCGCGCGTGTGTGTGTGTATGTGTTTTTTCTTGGGAGCTGACTTGGATAACATTTATGATAAGGGCACAAAACGCGCGCTTAATTATTATGCGCATGATTTATGATTGAACGTGTTTTGAGTTCCTGCTGCTTACCATTAAGAAATGACCAAGTCACTGTGAGCTGTCATGTGTAGCAACACATGATGGATCACCAGTGAATTGTTTAAGAGTTACTTTATACTTTATTGAAATGCTGCTGATTCTTTCAGGAATATAAAAGTGTATCGAACTGGTGTTCACATACAGAATTTTCCACTGTGGAAGTAAAGCCTCTAAATCCCTTCAAACTGACAAATACTTCAGAATATCTGTCCATGTTCCCCAAACTGCCATCTGCTCTTCTCAACAACAACAAAAGATCCAGAATTTAAAACAGGCTCGCTTGCTTCTCCGTAAATGTAGCATAGAGTTAGTTCAGACAGATCACAGAGTCTAGCTCACCCACAACCCAGCAGATCAGCTGATCTCAAAGCCAGCCCCAATCAGCTGATGACTTAGCTGATTCCCAAATCTTATCTTTACACTGTTGTAGCACCTACCAACAGTTGCAACACATCTGCAAGCCACTTTGCTACCCACCTTCATCCCACTCCATCTTCAACACAGTGCCTGACTTAATCTCATATCTCCAGCTTTATATATATATATATATATATATATATATATATATCTTTGCATTCTGGTTAGAGTTCCTGATGTTATTTCAGAGTTTATAGTTTAAAAAAAAAAAAGATTTTATTCTCTCTGACCAAAGAAAACATGTATCCAAATGTGCTGATTTGGAATTCTCCTTATACCTTTAATAAGTATATCCTACATCTCAAAACTGTTCCGGGGGGAGGGAGGAGATGTCTGCACACTGTTTGGCTCAAAGTACTAATTTAATCCTTAATCCATTTATACAAAGCAACATTTTTATGCGTAGGATCTTCCTCAGGCAATTTGTCAGAGAGGACAGTGCAGACGTTTTCTAAAAGCTCGAATCGATACAAATCTCTGTCACCTGGAACCAGCCTAAATATAAAATCTACAAAAACACATTGGACAATTTAAAATGTGTGGTTGCATACAGAGGGCCTGTCATTAAATCAGATTTCCACTCCATGAATGGCTGTCATGGACGTAAAGAAATTCTATTGATTTTATTGTTGTATGTGTGCAGAACCAGGAGAAAGAGGCACTCTGTCAGTTTAATCTGCAGATTTGTTTGTGTGAGTCTGCAACCAGAACTGCAGAAGAGGAGGAACCACATCATTTATATTATACATCTATTCTTAACATTATGTCCATATTTAATCTTTTTTTAACCGTGTCACATAAGCAGAAAACTGCTTTTATTTGGGGAGATCTGTGAATTTCACTCTAATCTAGTTGCAGTGGGAGTTGTTGTCAACTGTTGGCATTAATTTGTCACTCAACCTCAGTGAGTTGATCATTTCTGAGCAACAGGAACTTCTTAAGCCTGTGTGTTTGTGCCTTTATTACAGGTCCCCTGGCTTGCTTTGCTGATGAGGAGTTTGATCCTTCACATTCTCTTATGTCAGTTTTAACATTAATCGCCAGTATTTGGATACTTGATAAGATGGTCACAGTAACTGAATTAATCTGATCACCACGCTAATTTATTGAAACTTCTGTCCTCACGCTCGTCACGCGGCAGATTACGATGACGGCATGAAGTGGGAGAGCAGACCGTGTTGAATGTGTTTGTGTTGAAGTGCTCTACACGCAGGGGGTCTATACTGGGGGGTCCGATCCTCCTCCCCACCGTCAGGTGTCCGCTGCTCCCTCCTGTGGTTTCATTAGTGGGAGAAGTTAACTTCATGGTGAAGCAGTCTGTATTAAGTTGGGTTTATTTGTTAGAAGATGTCATACAGCATACAGGGATGGATAAGCACAGGGCTGCAGTCATCTCAGTCCCTTCTAAGCATCACTCACACACATGTGAACAGAGTATATATGGAATAAGGCCACTTTTATCAGTAGTTACTCTTTAAGTGTGTTTTTTCGAAAACTCCACAGGCAACCTCGACGAGCAGCTCAGCTTTTTGGTTGTCACGACCTTAAATAAAAGGGAAGAATCAGCGATGTGTATATTATGTCTGTATGGAACCCTGAAAACAGAAAGATCCAGATCCAGACGTGGGTGTTTGATGTCCGTTTGTAAGCTTTTGTGTGTCAGTTCAGAGCGAGAGAATAAAATAATTTATATATTTTTTAGAAAATGGAAGCTGTACTATTATTTAAAAAGGAAAAAAAAAAAGACCGCGGCCAATAAAGAGTTTTACGCAATGAAAACGACATCAAAGTCAGACTCAAGGCGACATCTGCACTCACTGCCTTAAAACATTCACAGGTTCTGTTTCATGGCTCCGATCTGGAAATAAAAACAACAGAGGAGGGAAAGGAGAACACGGTGTACAGTAGACCCATGTCAGTTTGTACAAATATACCAAGTGGAAAAAAAATATTTATTACCTGCATTGGAAGAAATTGTTTACTTATTGAATGTTACTTGTTTATGTAGAAAAGTTTAGATGTAATAAAATGCATTCTGTTATTTCTCTGTGTTTTTCTCCTTTTTTTTCTCCTTTTTGGTTTTCTCTCCTGGAAGAACATGGTGCATTTATTAAATCTGAACACTGGATGGCGGTAGAGAGTCGTTTTGAGCAACTTTTCCCTTCGGTAGAAAGTCCCTTACAAGCTTGGACAAGCTCAGTCGGTGACTTTGACACAAGGTCTACTTGACAGGAACGTGTTAATTATTAAAATAATTACGAAATTATTAATTACACGCGCGTTCTGGGATTTGAGGAAGGCGCGCGCTCTGAGCGCACATTACGCACAGGACTGACGGTCGCATCAAACCTTGCGCTCGCCAATGAACACCTCAACTCCACCTTTCGGCCTGAAAAAATGAGGGGCGGATGGGGAAAGCGGTCCTTTCACACTGTCGAGAGCGGAGATGATGATGATGCGTCTTGAAGAAGACAGGAGGAGAGTTGACGGAGGAGTTTGTGGCACTCGGAGATGCAGCTGTGTTTGGATCTAGCTTTGAAAAATAAAATTAAAACTTTCAACTGCACATCAGCATCTAGGTTTTCCTGAAGTGTCTGTGATCTGTTGACATTATGAGTGAAGAAAATGAGAGCGTTTATTTGAACAAGTCACTGACCGAAATGGAGCTCTTCAAAAACCTGGTGGATATAGACGTGACTGCCGATCGGACCCCACTTCTGAGATTGTTTATCTGTCTCGTTTATTCAGTCGTTTGCGCTGCGGGTCTCGTCGGCAACCTGCTGGTCCTCTTCTTCATCAGAGTCAAACAAGACAGGAGGAAGTCCAGAGTGAACTTCTTCGTGTTCAACTTGGCCGTGACGGACCTGCAGTTTGTTCTCACTCTGCCCTTCTGGGCCGTGGACACCGCGCTGGACTTCAGCTGGCCGTTTGGATACGCCATGTGCAAAATCATCCTCTCGGTCACTGTGATGAACATGTACGCCAGCGTGTTTTTCCTCACTGCCATGAGCGTGACCCGCTACTGGTCGGTCGCTTCTGCCCTAAAGAACAGAACTGAGCAGAGGTCGTGCTGCGCCAAATGGGTCTGCGCAATTATTTGGACACTGGCGACTCTGGCGACTGCGCCCACGTCGATTTTTTCCACTGTCAGCAGCGTAAGTGGAGAGAAACTGTGTCTGTTGAGGTTTCCGGGTGGACAGTACTGGTTAGCACTTTATCACATACAAAAAATCGTTGTAGGTTTTGTTTTGCCAATGTTAATCGTGTCCATCAGCTACATCCTGCTGCTGCGCTTCATCCGCAAACGGAGTATGAAAACGAGCAACCCCAAACGGAGATCCCAAGTCACAAAATCTGTCACCATCGTCGTGTTGTCCTTCTTTCTGTGCTGGATGCCAAATCATGCCATCACCTTGTGGAGCGTGCTGGTCAAACTGAACGCTGCAAATTGGGACAAGGCATACTACACAGTTCATACGTATGTGTTCCCACTGACCGTGTGTCTGGCGCACACCAACAGCTGCCTGAACCCAATCATTTACTGCCTCATGAGAAAGGAGTTTAGGACCAAACTGAGAGGTCTGATACACAGAGGATAGTGTTTGTGGAGCGTTGTCGATGATTTTACGCGGCCCGAAAGGTGTTGGCAGACAATGACGCGCGGGCGATGCGCACAGAGAACACAAGTACAAAGAAAGACAGAATGCCTTTATGACAGTACAAATAAGCCGAGCGATGTCAAGTCAAGACCCAGTTCTGCCCATAAAACAAAAAACGTTTAAATTTGATGAGCGCGTCTTGTTTTTAAAGTATTGCGTAATGTGGCAAATTTATTTAGCTTGTAGGGCTGGACTCAGTGGAATCGCTTATTTTGTGTTAAAACTATTTCACATATGAACATCGTAGCACAACACCTGTTCAACAACCGTGATGTTTGTGAGTTTCTGTAGTTCAAAGTCCGTGCGTAATTGCGCATGACAACAGGCTTGCGTGTGCTGGCGTTGTTACTGAACAGAGAGTGGTTAAATGCCTTTTACATCCTTCTGTCAATGTCTTAGCAAATACTGTAACCAGCGCACACGCAAGCGCGCTGAAAGGCTTCACCTGACGCGCGCTGGTGGGGTGGTTGCAGGACATGTTTAGTTTTCTTCTTTTTGAGACATGAATCATTTATTAGTGCAAAGAGATACAAAAGACAGCAAACTGAAATATGATTGTTGGGAGTGCCGACAAAACTGTGTGTGATGATAAACTGTTCTCCAGTTGTCACGTGGGTCAGTTATCCTCGCGGGTGATGGGATTTGATTAGCAGGTGTTTACAGGTCTGATGTACGTGCAGCTGAAGCGACGGTGCACAAAATATAAAAACAGAAGTGAGGCGTTTGCCTCCTGCGCTCCTCGCTGCTGAATGAGATGCAGGCTGAAGCTGATGAGCGCAAAGGATTTCTGTCCTCACATGCTCATCAGCTGGAAATGGCTGTGAGCACGTACAGAAACGCCGCTCTGAACAGCTATGAGCAGGTGTCAGGTGAACGCAAGCTTCGCATTCATATCAGAGATTAGGCTCTATTTTCGGATGGGCGCTGGCGACAGTTGTAGGCTGAATTAAACTAAATGTAAAATGTTGAATAAAATTCAAAGTGACAATTTAAAAAAAATACTAATAAGTATTTATTTTAGCACTTGGTAAAGTTACATTTTCACGTATTTTTCAAGTCTTCAAACGTTTATGTTTTTTTATGTTCTATTTTTTTTTTTAAAAATAGCATAAATGCAACATTTGAGTCCCAACAAGAAATGTTTGTGACTCATTATACGTAGAACAAAACTGGCTCAAATCATAGAGCATTCCTGTATGCATTAATAGTTTGATAAAGTTCAGAAATTGTTTTTAAAAATATATATAGCTTACATTTTTTTCAGATCCCATCAAAAGAGCAGAAAGCACCACGCAGGCTGGTTTGTACCTCATGTCTCAGAAATGACACATTTCCCATTTCCAGTAATTCCAAGCCCACAGATGAAAATCTTAATTTCAGGCAAGTATTTATATGCAGTTCCTATATACTTGTATGGAAAAGCTACAGACACAAAGATAAAATCCTCTTCCTGTGTTTTGCATTGGCAGTGTTTTTTGTTTTTTTTTTAAATTTGCTGGTAAAGTTTTATGAGCTTTGATGTGTGAATGTACAAATAAATCCAATAAAGTTAAACCAAATATAAAAAAAGACAAAGTGACTTGTTTCGCAATATCATCACGATGTAAATGGCATGAGTATTAAAGTAGCCTTTTCACCAACACCCCCCCCCCCCCCCCAACAATTTGACTTGCTATTTCTTCATGACTCCTCCGATAGTAGATCTTACCCAATGAGTGAGGAGATAAAATGAACACAAACTAACTAGCGTCACAGTGAAGGTGATGAAAGCCACAGGGGAATGTAATCAAGGAGCTAATCAGTTTAACTGACAGATTTTTTTTTTTTTTTTTAAGCCTGTCATGTCTGGCAGTTTTTGCAAGCAGGATAGTGATCTGAGTGCACTATTGTGCCAAACATATTTATTCTCCCAAGATGAACTCTATAGATTCTCTATAGGCTTCTCTTGTTAATCTTTGTCCTTTTTATTATAATTGTGTATATGTAGATATTGTAATAATTCCAGAGTTGACAGGCTGAGAAAAAAGAAAAAGAGAAAGAGAAAGAAAGGGGAAAAGACAGAAAAAAAGGGGGATACAGCACGAGCTGGAGGTAGTCTCTGATAAACCCCGCTGTGTGGAGGCGAGCGTTGCCATCTTGGAGGATGGAGTTCGGTCCCAGACTGTGGAGATATGGGATCGCCACTGGTTCCGCGATCTCATCTCGATATCTCTCTGCATTGAGATTGTCTCCAATGATGACGAGCCTGAATGTCAGCGCCTGGCAATTTTGTCAAGTTTTTCATGGGTCCAACCCAAATACTCAACTCTGCTGCTCAACCCACAAATGCATTTTCCTTACAGACGTGGCCCCATTTAAGGGAAAAACAGGATTTCCAAAGGTATAAGATTTACTGGCAAGAAGCACTGATGCAACACAGAAATAATCGATCAAACACTAATTTCCTTACTTTTTATGCTAAGTTTATATACATTTTATGTAGCATAACAGTGTTTTAATTCCCACTGATAATCTTGTGACCTTTTAAAGTGGGGCCTTATCCTGTGATGGAAACCACTTCACCTACTTACTAATTGCATATACAGTAGTTCAAAATAGCTCAAACAACTAATTATAATGTCAGTCACAGAAGACAGTAACCGTACAGTAGTATATTTGTTCTTATTGGTGATACTTATATTTCTTTAATCAGTTTACAGCATGAATGCAACAAAAACAGAGTTTTTAACATTGTTGTATAAGTTTGTATGAAATAATTATCTTTGTTCATAACCCACTCGAATATTCGTTTTTCTTTATAGAGTCTGAACATCTCAAGGTAATAAAGCAGACACTGAAAAGCCTGAGATGCGTGTTCTTTCACTTGTTCACAAAGCCTTGGAAAGAGAAATCTTTTCACTTTTTCATGTCACTAAAGTGCCTTCAGTCTTTGTTGCTACTTTAATTATGAAGAGGTTCTGCGGGGTTTGCAAAGGTCATCTCCTACCAGTTGGAGGGCTTATCACAACACTGACATTTGGGAGAAAAACAGAGTTATTTATAGCACTAATCAGCACTCGGGATGCAGAAACTGTGTCTTGTGTACCTAAGAGAATAAAAGCAAGGAAGACCTCTAAGACCGCTAATGAATCCGAGCCATTTTCCAAAGTTACACACACATAAAAAGATCTCCAAACATTTTTTGCCATCGTGTCTTCCTGCTGAACAGCAGTGTCACTGCCATAAAGAGCCTTAACCAGGGAAACAGAACAAGGAACAAGGCAGTGAAGAAAGGTTGTCAGAACAAAAGTCTTTCCACTGGTTTCTTTATGAATTTTAGACCGTGAATATGTCAGCTTAGTTTGGTTGTCCTCGTGTTCTCTTCTTTTTTATTTGACATGCTGTAAGGACACAGATAATAATTCCTTCCATTCAAAGTGCTGTCAGCCAATTGGGAACAATTACAGCTGAAATATACAGTACTGTGCAAAAGTCTTGAGTCACCCCTCATTTCTTTATGTTTTGTTGGGAAAATGAGAAACAGTTGCAGTGATTTATTGAAACATGTGCAAACATAGATGGAAATACATCATATAAGGCAAAAACAGAGCGTGTACAGTGATGAGCTTGAAAGTCAGTATTTGGTGTGACCACCTTTATTCTACAGCACAGCCGGAACTCTCTGAGGCAACAAGGGGAGAGGTAACAGGTGGGAACGCAGCTGAAGACAACTAAATTAATGAGGCAGGAAGAAACAAGACTGAGGGACCAGAATGGGAACACAAAGGGGAACTAACTAAATGAAATAAACAAGACATGTAAACACAAAGAAACAACAATGTGAATAGAAAGCTAAATTCCCGAAATACAAAACTAGAGACAATTTTGAACCCCAAAACTCAAAACTATTCAAAGCTCTTCTTTGGATGTTTCTGCCCTTTGTTCTGTTTTCTGTCGAGATGATCCCACACTGCTTCAATAATGTCGAGGTCCGGGCTCTGGGGAGGCCGATCGATGACTGATGGTGTTCCACTGTGTTTTCTTTTTTATTCAGGTATGCTTTTGCTGCATTGAAAATGTGTTTGAGATGCATTGTCATGCTGAAAAATGACGCTGCTGCAATACCGTCTGGAACACACGTTCCAGATGGTATTGCATGGTGGAACAAAATCTGATCTGTTGTGTAATGTGGCATAACTCAGCCTTTTCTCCGTTTCCCTTCCTTAAGAATGACTTCTGGACAGCCACCCTTCCAATGAGACCATTTCTGATGAGGCCTCATTGAACAGTAGATGATCAGCTGAAGGACCACATGCATCGCTCAGGTTCTGTGTCAGGTCTTGGCTGGATTTTTTTCACTGTTTCTCAATAGTTTTGCACTGCTCTGTACTGTATGTAATGTACTTTTAAATAGCACTTTAACTACAAGTCACATTTTAACCATTCATTCATATAGTGCTTGATTCTAACCACCTCCACGTCTGACTCATTAATTAACTGAACATGCACGTCTGTTACATTTTGATTGTGAAAGTGTTTCACTCTTTTCTATCTTTGGGCTATGTTTTGTTCTTAGTGCCTGAACAGCTGTTTCACGTATCTGTAGCTGAAACTCAGAAATGCAAATTGAACTTTATGCTTTAACATAAAGGCCAGTGCTTTGATGATTTCTGTGAGCTTTGTTTTTTGGGTTCTGTTTCATCTCTGTGTTTTCCTTAGTTAGATATCTGAGTTGTGTCCTGAGTTATGGTTATTTGTATTTGAGCCCGGTTTTCTTGTGTTTTTCATATTCAGTCCTTATCTCCGTGTTTGGTCTGTGGTGCCCTGTCTCTAGTCGGTCTCATGTACTGTTTATCTTTTGTCCCATATATGAAGTCCACGTGTCTTAGTCCTGGTTTCTGTCCGTCATGTTTAGTCACTTCCTGCTTTACTTTGATAGTCTTTTGTTTCATGGGTTTTATATTCAGTTTTGCTTTCTCTGTCTTGTTAGTGTGTGATTCTGTTCAGCTGTTTTCCCTGGTGTGTCCAATCTCCCTGATCACCTAGTGTGTTTACATCATCTGTGTTTCCCTTTGTTCCTCACCACATCTTCGTTGTCATCAGCTCCTCCTGCTGTGTGTGTGTGTGTGTTCTTTTCCAAGTGAGTTTGTTCTGCTGGCTCCGGTCCAGTTCTGTGTGCGCTGAGTTTTCCAAATAAAAGCTGATGTTTAAACTTCAGCACTGAGGTCCTCAGCTTGCTGGCCACAGCGAGCTCCATGACACAAGGCTTTGCATTAAAAATTATATAAGTCAGACTTCTGCAGCTTATGAACTCTTGATGGTTTTTCTGCCTCCCTGAGCCATTTAGACATTGTATAATGATGCTTTGCTCTTTCTCATGTAGGCTGTCATCAATAACCATTAAGGAATGTTATTCCATTAACTGTATATTTTTACATTTCAACTCACTTTAGTGCCCCAGCAATGGATAAACACAATTAAAAGGCTGAAAAAATGTTTAGATGTTTTGAAGGGTCATTTATTTCACGCTGTAATATTTCTTCTATTCCTCAGGGGATGTTGGACAGCTGAAGTTGGTAGGGTCTGTGTCTCTAACACAAACTGTAACGATCTACAGTTCTGTGCGAAAGTCTTGAGCCACCCCTTTATATTTTGCTTCCAAGGAGCCAGATTTCTGAACACAGAACAATACTGTCAGATTTTGATCCACCATGGAAAACCATCTGGAAAGTATCCGATTGGCAACAGCTTCATTTTTCAGCATGACAATAATCCCAAGCATGCTGCCAATGGGTAGAAAAACACACAGTGCAACACTGTCAGTCATGGATCGGCCTCCCCAGAGCCAGACCTCAATATTATTGAAGCAGTGTGGGATCATCCTGACAGAGAACGGAACAAAAGGCAGCCAACATCCAAAGAAGAGCTTTGAATGTCCTTCAAGAAGCCCGGAGAACTATTCCTGAAGACTGCTTAAAGAAATGAGAAGCTGCCTCAGAGAGTTCAGACTGTGCTGAAGAATGAAGGTGGTCACACCAAATATTGATTTTCAACCTCTGTTTTCTCCTTATATACTGTATTTCCGTGTATGTTTGCAGATGTTTCAATAACTCGCTGCATCTATTTCTCTTTTTCCTAATAAAATATAAAGAAATGTGGGGTGACTCAAGACTTTTGCACCGTGCAGTATTGCGTGAACTTCACTGACATGCAAATGATGACACTCAAGGATTTGCTCCACTTGGGGTCTGCCAGTGCAATTAAAAATACATTTATCTCAAAAGTATGCAGTGTTCCAATTCACATTCAAAAGTATGTTGTGGTTACAATGCGACAACTCAGAGTTCATGAGAAATATGTGCCCTAAAAATTGTTTGCCAACTAGGAAAAGGCTATGAACCCCTGTTGTTCTGTGTCCACAAAAATCTCATCCTCCTTCAGTCAGTTGCTTGACATAAACATAATTATGTTTATTGTGTTTAGAATGTGCTGGTTAGTGTTAGCTCTGTCAAGCCATGCTGTCACAGATACTATGCAGACATACGGCTGGTTGAAGCCCACATCTATCTGGGTGAGCACAGTTACTGATGATGTTTTGTGCTCCTCTGAGGTTGGGTGAGGTGGCAATGTCCTTCAGGGATGGCAGCTGGCAGCCAACGATGCATCTGGCTGTCCTCACCACTCCTTACATGGCCTCTTTGTTTGCTACAGAGCAGCCTGCCTACCACACTGGTATGCAGTATGTTAGAACGGTAGAAAGAAAATTTCCTAATAAACGTGGCAGGAGTGTTGGCTGACCGGGAGAGGTCCCCTGACAGGAGGACACTGAGGAATTTAAAGGACCTCACACACTCCCCATTAACACTGAGTAGGGCTGGGTCTGAGCCATGCTTTTTCCTGTAGCCAATATCAGCCCTTTGGTCTTGGTGGTGTTCAAAGCCGGGTCGTTCACTGAGCACTATGCTGATAGTTGCTGTGTCTCATTTCTGTATGCTGAGTAAAGAAGTGAGTGTAAAGAAGGGTGTCAGCGCACAAAATCAAGGAGCTCCAGTGTTCAGTGTCATGGATGAGGATATGTGGGGGTCAAGTTTGATGCTCTGAGTGCAGTTTGTTAAGAAGTCCTTGATCCAGGCACAGATGGTTGGGAGAAAACCCATAAGTTGAGGTTGGCTAAGCGAAAATGTCTAGGATGATGGTATTAAAGTCAGAGCTAAAGTCAGCGAAGAGCATCCTCACATATCACCACCAGTAGACCATTTAGCTCTGTAGGCACACTGATGGGGAGGACAGGGGGAGGGTGGCTGTAATGTTGTGCAGGACCAGTTAACACTTCATGATGATAGTGAGTGAGAGTAACCTGCCTGTAGCTGCTAAAGTCTGCTTAGGCAAAGTAAACCCAAGAGGAAGTTGGTATGAAATATTTTTAATGGTATACTAAAATAGCCCATTAAGAGGGTACATATTTGTTAAGAATTCATGACTATCAGCCTGTTTCGAAGATCTTCTGACCCCTGGTGCTGCAAATCATTAAATGCTGCTTTAAATAATTTCCCCTGACATCATTAGCAGGTTAGTTTTTTCTTTGCTAATAAAGAAAAAAGGTCTAATTGATGGTAAGGATTTTTATTAAGTGATATACTAGTGATAGAGTCAGTCAGAGAGCATTTTTTTATAATGCAGATTTGGCACTGATATTCACAGCAGCTTTTTGCAACAATAGTGCCTTTTACTGTCAGGATGATGGAAGTTTGCTCTTGGCTAAAACTTTGCAGCCTACAGAGTCAACAAACAGCAACACCACGTGAAGCAACTTACATAGTACAAGTGTTTTTGATACAATTAACACTCGATACCAAAGTCACTAAGCAAAAATAACATAAAAATTAAATTGAATAAATAAAAAGTTATATCAAATGAAAATAAAATAATATTACTTGTGACTAAAATGCTAGATAGGTTTTTGAAATCGCGTGTGACAAATCCTTGTTTGTACGAGTTTGAGGAGGAGCATTGAACGCAGCGCAGCTCCGGTGCTCGGTGGTGGTCAGGTGACCCGCGGCAGGCAGGCCATTCTCGGCTTCCCCTTGGCTTTGGCTCCGATGTCGGAGGTGTTTGTGCCTGGAAGAAATGGACTCTGGCAATGCAAGAATTTGATCGTTCAGAGGTCCGAACAGTTGACTCCGTGAATGGCGCCAAAACAGGACCCTAAACCTAAATTTCAAGAAGGTCGGTGGGGGAAAATAACACTGATGGTGCCCCGTTAGCGCCTGGAAAGGGGGCGGGTTTGTTGTTGTTGTTGTCCCTGCAGCTGCAACTCGACGTTAGCGGTCCCCGGGGAAGGGGACAGAGGCTTTTTACAGCCCAGATGTCAATGAAAACATATGTTAAAATGACGTGACATCACAATGAAGTGCATCAAGTAAAGCTAACTGAAGGTGCAGCTTTACAAATCTTAGCGCAAGGCTAGCGATTAGCTAGCTTGCTATTTATGCTGTGTATTAGCCGCTCATGTTGTTGCGTTATTTCTGTCGAGTTTTTGTTACTCTAGAATGCATTGCGATCATTTTCTGCATCGTAACGTGTTTTTTCATATTAGTTTTTTCTCCTCGCAGGTGAAAGAGTCCTGTGCTTTCATGGGCCATTGCTCTATGAGGCAAAGGTTTGTACCAACACTTTGTGAGCGTGTTATTGGTTATTTGTTAACTGTAAAATGAACTGATGCAGAGCCTGTGTGTGTGTTTGTGCTTTCTTGGTTTTACAGTGTGTCAAGATCAACATAAAGGATAAGCAGATTAAATACTTCATTCATTACAGCGGATGGAACAAAAAGTGAGCAGCTTGGTTTGAATAAAGTTTGATTTTGTGTGTCTATTTGAATGTGAATACTAACACTGATGAAGTTTTGAAGTTTGTTATTTTGTTTGCTTGTTTGTTTGTTTCCTTTGCAGCTGGGATGAATGGGTTCCTGAAAGCAGAGTTCTCAAATATGTGGACAGCAACCTTGCCAAACAAAAAGAGCTTCAAAAGGCCAATCAGTAAGTTAAGCAGTTCGCACACACGGGGAGTCATGACAGATAAGTGCTTGTGTGTCCGCTCTGTTTTTTCAAGATGTTGAGAGCAGCACAAGCATGGTCGTAACAAAGTTGGACACTAATTACGCCCACAACAGACAATTTGAACACATTTTCTGAGCAGATTGTTGCGAATGTTAGATTTTCATCACTGACTGTCTTTCTTTATGCTTTTTCTAATAAAATGTCAGCTTTCATTTCTTCCCTGTTGTTAAAGTTGTGTTAGAGAGATTTAAAGAGTCCTTACTCATGTAACAAAATCGTGTTCACCCGGGACTCCAAATCTGGATGGAGACTTTTCTTTCTTGGTGATGTTAAAATTGTTGAAGCTGATTTTATCTTATGTGTAACTTATGTGCTACTTTTGATTAAATAAATATTATGTCATATTTCACACAGGCTCCAGTTGTTGAATTACACAAGCCTATATACAGTTAGCGCTGCCCGTGGATAAAAATACGAGTTGTAAGATTCTTAATGTTACATACATCATGTCAGACAACAAGGACAATCCAGCGATACAACTGTACTGTGTCTGTTCCACTGTGACGTGGTTCACCAGTCTGGCTCAAGTATGTTCAGTAAAAGCAATTCACATTAATTTCTATAATTGTCCTCTGTCTCTCTTTTTTTTCTCCCGCAGGGATCATTATGTTGAGGGAAAGATGAGGGGTTTAGCACCAAGCAAGAAGATTGCTGCTGTGCAGCAGAAAAATGTTGATCTGTGAGTGTCCTGCTTCTTTTCCCTTCTCTAATAATTCATCACATCAGTTGATATAATTCAGCCTTGATAATATGTCTCATACAGAATTAAGTACTGCATGCATGCATGTATTGAAAGTAGCGTCTTGTATTAAGACCGCTTGAGGTATATGTGTCATACTATAATGTCCTTTTTTTTTTGCATCTTAGGAAAGTGAAAAAGGCAAAACAGAAGAGTAAGTAAAATATTTGTACAAAATATGTTTATTGAAGATTTGTTCTTCCCAGATATTTTTTGTTCTTGTAGCAGCTCCTTGGCTGTTGCGGCCCCGTGAGCTTCAAATACATTTAGAGAGTCTGTTACAGACCTGTTCAGTATTTAAAAAGGCTTTCAGTGCCTGCCCCCGTGATCCCACAGATAATAAACCGATTCACATTTTATTTTCTGTATAATTTACAAGCTGTGATGGGTGTCTTGTTTAGCCCCAGGGCCGGGTGAAGGTACCAGCAGTGGAGAGACGCCCCAGGGGCCGCGGAAGAAGAGGGCTCGTGTTGATCCCACTGTGGAGAGTGTATGTATCATTGCTTACTGGGGTGCCTTTAGTTGTGATTTAAAAACCACAGCTTAAACTCGATTCTTTCATAAGAGTGCCAACTGAGCTTCCTTCCTGTGGTGTGGGCAGAATGGGGGGGGGGGGGGCTTGCTCAAGGGCAGTACAAAACATCCTGGTTTGGTCTGATTTCTTCAAGCTCACAAAATAGTTTGAAGAGTCAGTTATTCCTGCATGAATGGACCAGTGTACCCTGTGGGCCGCTGTAGGTGTTAGGATTTTTTTTTTACCATATGCTAGAAGTGTGCATATAATGTGGCTCCCTGTAAAGTGCCTTCATTCAGCATTCATACTGTATCTAAAGCTGGAAGTCCATTGTATCCAGTTCTACTGTTATTATTCATCCTAAAGAGCATAGCTTTGGAGCTTATGCATTTCTTTTTTGGTTTTCTGTGATAGAAATTTAAAATGTTTAATGGCAAAGGGGGTTAAAACCCACAAAATATCAGCAGCTATCACCAATACACAAGCAACAAGGTCATATTGTGTGTGTCCAGGAGGAGATGTTCACCAACCGTGTGGAAGTGAAGGTGAAGATCCCTGAGGAATTGAAACCCTGGCTGGTGGATGACTGGGACCTCATTACTCGACAGAAACAGGTGGAAAAAAAATCACATTTTCCAAAAAAAAAAAAAAAATCCCAGCAGATTCACAGGTTTTATGTGCTTATTTATGCACGTGTGGCAACTAGATATTTGGATCCATGGTAAAGAAAATGTCCAGCAGGTATAATCAAAAGTTCTGCAGCTCCATAGAAACCAAAAGCCGGATCTTACTCACCTCAAGGTCTTCTCTGCTGCGAGCGATCCATAGCTCCAGCTACAATTAGATCCCTGGAATTCCTGTTCTGACCACTCGTGCTTGTTTGTCTCCGATTTCACCGCGGCCCCTCAGATTTGTGCAGAAAGAAAACATCAGCTTGGGTCAAATTTACCTGAGCTGCATGTCATGTTGTGGATCATCACTGCTAACGAGAGCTGGGCCTGCAGTGCAGCTACCACCCACAAACTAAACAGCAGTTTCTAACAGAAGAGTCTGCAGTGTTTAAGCCTGAAGCCAGCACATCAGTCAGAATCACTATCAGAAGCATGCTCATTTCTTCTTCCCCTCCATATTCAGGCAACTGTGAATTTGTCCTCTAGGGTCAGGCTGTCAACACCGAGTTCTTCTAAACCATCCCGAAGCATCGGGGGGGTGGGGGGGGCACGTGAACTGTGGTGTCTGTCGTTGTGATCCCACTTACAGTCATTTGTGATGCAGGAATCTCTCGGCCACTGCAGTCACAAAGCACCCAGCACTTTGTCTTCTTCTCCAAAAAGTTGAAGTGTCGCCGTTTTGACACATTGGAGGAGATCCAGCAAATATCGCAGACACTCAGGTGTGAGAGGTCAGAACGGGACGAGAGCAAACTCTTAAAAATAGCAGCAAAGCTGAAGATGCTCTGGAGGAACAAAAGGAAGTGACGTTGAAGACGAGATTTGCTGCATTTTAGTTTTTGATTTTTTTATCCAGACTAGATTTTACCATGAAACTATACTGGCTGTCCAAACAGTGTATCAGAGTCACAGGATGCAAAAGCTATTTAATGTTTGATTGACAGCAAATGTTACAGTTATTTTTAAAATGTGTTTTGATGTTTTTGCTGAGTGAAAGTTTTGGATAGAGGCATTTCTGTTGCTTACAGCTTTTTCATCTGCCTGCTAAGAAGAATGTAGAGACCATCTTGGAGGACTATGCAAACTACAAGAAATCAAAAGGCACCTCGGACAATAAGTAAGAGTAAACACCCCGACGCCGTCAGAATGATGTAGCTGTAGGGAAACGGTGATAGCCTGTGGTGAAAATATTCAGCAGCGCAGCGTCTGTCAATCACATAGTGTTTGACTTCCTTGTAAAAGGCACTTTTCAAACTTGCCCTTAATGGAGATACTTGCGCACACTTACTAACACACGCACCATTAGCTCAGCTGTTATTAAAATGCATTATTAAAATAAGCATAACTAAAACCATAACTCGTGTATTATGTGCATTTTAGCCTTTTTTTTTTTTTTTTTACAGTAAATCAAACAGTGCTTTTGAACCAGAACTCCTTTTTTCCCCCCTCTCTCTGCATTGCAAGAACTGGGAGCTGTCATAGTTCTTACAGCTCCATTTTTAGGGCCTTTTTTTTTTAGGCATCCTTTATCTGAGTACTTCTTTAAATATCTCAGCATGCTGCCTTTTCTGGTTTGAAACAAAAATACACCAGAATAAGTGATTTCGTAGTCTTTCTTATTAAGCATCTGTGCAGCAGATGAAATATGGGAGGAAGGTGATCTTAATTCATCCTGTCTTCCAGTCCAGGACTACAATTAAAAGCATACCTAGTTTAGGTTGGGGGTGGTGGTGTTCACTAAGGTATTCAAAAGCACAGACAGGATCGTATCTGCCACACTGGGACTCCGTGTGCTCTCTTAGATAATAGAAAATAATTTCCTTTATTCGATTGGCAGCAGGAAAGATTTTGTAGGAGAAAAATTCTGGGTCAGATTTTTTTTTTTAACAGTCTTCTTAGAGTAGTACTCGTCTGCGTCCTCACATTTTCTGCATCACAGCAAAACAACAGCTTTGAGAAAAAGTAAGCCCAGTGATTTCTCTCATGCACGTGTTCAGATCTGTATTACTGTATGTTCTGCGGAGGACGTGACCTCTGCTGTCTCCAGTAATCCAGTAATTCTCTTCTCCGTTCGCTCAGGGAATACGCTGTGAGCGAAGTGGTGGCAGGGATCCGGGAATACTTCAACGTCATGCTGGGCACTCAGCTGCTTTATAAGTTTGAGAGGCCACAGTATGCTGAGATCCTGGCTGAACATCCAGACATGCCCATGTCTCAGGTGTACGGAGCACCACACCTGCTGCGTCTGTTTGGTGGGGATATATTGTATATATATTGTACAGGGTGTAATCAAAAAAGTCTGACTTTACTCGTAAAAAAGAAAAAAAAAACTTGATTTGAATTTGGCTGCTGTTCCCTTCGGCCTGTTTATGTTATTTTAAGCGCCCTCGTACATTGTCTGCATTGCTCCTCATACACTGTATGTTGTCCCCCACCAACAGTTCGTATTGGAGCCATGCTGGCCTACACGCCACTGGATGAGAAGAGTCTGGCTCTGCTGCTCAGTTACCTCCAAGATTTCCTCAAGTAAGGCTTTAACTCCCAGCACACCGCCCGTCACTCCGTGTCGTGTTTGGCCAATTCTCAAATGTCATGATGCACTCACATTCATATTAGTGCAGCCAGGCTTGTTGCAGACCCTCAAAAACACAAGCCATGAAATCGATTTTCTGCTCTTGGAAGTATTTTTCTTGAGACTGACTCTACACTTGCAGCGCGTTATGACAGGCCGAGGTAGCGTGTTGTTCATTTGGATCGAATGCGGGTTTAAAATGGTCTCTTAGATCATTCGTGTGTGATGTTTAGTTGTTTTTGAAGTGTGAACGGCACCTGCGGACACATCTGCACTGACTGGTTCACATGATGCGCGGGAATGTACGAAGGAATACGGTGTGCCTCAGGCAACGTCAGAGACATGATGGAAAAAAAGACCTGCAGCGATGAGGCTCTCCTTTTTTATATACAAGTCTTTTTAGCTGAAGAACCGGAACATATAGGGGGGGTTTCTATTCCTGAATGCACCATTTTACTGCAGTTTTATTCTCATTTCTTATCTGACTTCATGTTCTGCATAATAATAACATGTAAATAAAGTGCAGCGAAGGAGGGAAGACAAACTAGTAAGCTGTGCAATAGACACTGGTGTCATTTCCTGTGTAACTTGTGGATTTAATAAAGCAAACACTGGAGATTATCCTTGAGCCCCCGTCACCGATCCACAGTATAGTCATTTCCTTGATTTTTGGAAAGGTTTGTTATTCTGTAGCAAAAGAAAGAAAGAAAACATAACCGCCCCCATTCTCACTGAAATCTGAGTATGAATTTCCTGTGCCAACACACACAGATCCTACTTAAAATCTAACCCAGCATCAGGAGTTTGACATGATGCAGCCACCACAGTCTAATCTTACTATTAAAGTCATTTTGTGTATTTTGGTAATTGCATATTAAGCTGAGTGTGACAAATTTTGCACCAGCCGTTTCCCTCCTCGCTGACACGGCAGTTCCTCATTTCCTGCAGGTACCTGGTAAAGAATTCATCCACCCTCTTCAATGCCAGTGACTACGAGGTCGCACCCCCAGAGTACCACCGCAAAGCTGTGTGAGAGCTCTCAGCAAACAACGCTCCTGTTGAGACACCTCATCCCACTCTCCCAGAGCATGACTAAAATATCCGCGACTACCCTTTGGATTGCAGTCTTGGACGATATTTTTCACTTGAACTGATTCACTTCCCCCACCAAGGTCTCAGGAGCTCGTCACTGTCAAGAAGAAGAAGAAAAAAAAAAAAAAGTGAAGCCTTTCTAACCGAGTCACTTTTTTTTTCTGTCCCAGTTCCTTTTCATATCCCTGTTTTTTTTTTAAAGGTCATTAAAAGGTGTGTTTCTTCATCATCCATCACCACAGAGCAGCTCTTTGGTGTTTTTGTGCATTCCAGCTGATAGATATTTGTTACTGTTGCATGTGGGTATTTATTAGTGTATCTTCGGCCAAATGAAGTGCAGTTTCATGCTGGTTCACAGTCAGTATTCAGCAGTTTTTGTATCTGTATCATGTGTATTTGTATCGGTTTGTAAAAAAAAAAAAAAGAAAACTGTTTATACACAATCTCCACTTTGTTTATTGTGTTTTCTTGGTCACATCTGGTAAATTATTTGGGATTATTGCTGTTCTTTAAGACGCATCTCGCTAAATGTCACTAATAATTCAGTAGTGGCGGCAGGAAATTGAAGATAGCGAGCCAGACAACTCCTGCTGAGTTTGTTTTAATATTCATCTGATGAGTCAGAGGGTCGAGTTATCCATCTTTTAGTCACGTGGTGACTTTTCAAAAATACAACTGTTTAAGTTCAAATATAAAACAAAATGCCAATTAACACCGACTTATAAATCATTCATGCATAAAAAGGTACCTAACTCCAGGGACGAACTAGTGTGTGCACATAACACACAACTTGGCAAAGAGCCAATTTTAAATCTTCAGGCACTTTGTTACTAGCAGTCAGTTACAAAAACACATTTATTTAGTTGAATATCTGAAAAATGGTAAAACAGTTTGACAGGCATAAAATAGTATTTTTGCGCCAACAAGGTGATTCCCAAAGAGCTGTTAGCCAAACATTTGGCATATCTCAGCATGGGGTGTGTCCTTGTGTCTGAAACCTCATCAGCAAAGGTCTCGGTGGCTGTCAAGAAGCCATTCTTAAGGGAAACAATGGGAAAAAGAGAAGTTTGGCAAATTATACAAGAACTGGACTGAAAATCAGTGGCAACAGGTCTTATAGAGAGATTAATCCAAATTTGAGATTTTTGGTTGTTGTATGTACGAAGGAGGTCAGGAGAGAGGCAGGGAGTGTATACAGCCATCTGTAAAACATGGTGGAGGCTCTGTCATGGTTTGGGGGCTCCATTTCAGCCTGTGGTGTTTGAGATCTTGTCAAAATTGATGGAATTATGAGCACAGAAGCACAAGAAGTACCATCAGATTTGTGTAGATTCTCAGTCATCCAGGTCCTGGTGGTCTCAAGAGCTTGGAAAAAGGCAGCGGGACTTCTTTAAGTTTTCATTTAAGTTCTCATCCAAGAAGCTTCTTCAAGTTCTAAAACCAAAAGGTGGAGACTCCCAAGTATTTGAACCCTAGTCCCCTTTGGAGGTGGTCATTGACCCACTACTGATCATGTGCATCATCACATGAGCCAATGTGCAAAAAGGCGTGGGTCATAAAAAGGCGGTAGCTTACGATACCAGCTGTCAGCCACCTACAATGCAGTCCTGAGATCCCTTCCCAGGTGCCTTAAACCCCACTCACTCCTTACTTCAGCTGACCTCAAAAGGTCACATAATAGGGTGGGGCATGGTCTCACAGTGGTTTCACCCAAAACGTGAAACATCTTCAAAAAAAAACCAAACATTTTTTTAAATTAATTTTAAAAAAATTAAAGAAGTCCAGTTGCCTTTCTTTTTTCAAGCTCTGAGGCAGTGCCTCCCCTGCCATCATGACAAGTAAAATACTAACAGTGATAAGAGAAAATACATTTGACCACTTGACTGTTCTATAAAACTGTTTTCTGAATTATTTCAACACGTTAATGGTCAAAATCACAGAATTTACGCATTGCCTGTTCAAACACATGGAAGAAAGAGTTCAGAATTGATTATGCCGACTTTATCCTATTTTCAATTAAACAACTTTCAATGATTTCCAAGTCATTGTATTTTATTTTTACCCGTATTTTATTCACCATTTTAAATAGTACATAAATATTAATTTACATTAATATCAATAAAATGTTCCTAAAGTGGCCCATATTATTCTTATACTATAATAACTATTGCTGCTATATTAAACGTAGTGGAGTAAAAACCATATTCCCCTCTGAAATATATTAAAAATCATGAGCAGAAAGAAGCATAAAATAAGAACACTGAGCGAAAAGGACCGTGCAACACTAGTCCTGAAGCCCTGGGTTTTTTTCTGTTAAATGTTTATAAATGTATTTAATTATAGATGCACACAGCACATCTGGACTCAGGCTCTTCAGTGCAGAGAAACGGCTGCATGAAAACACAGAGGAGCAGGGTGTTAGGGGGCACACTGCTGCTGCTCCAAGGTCTCCTGCAGGTTAATCCACCTGTGATGCTGATTAATAATAAATGCTACATATAAACACAGATTAAAAACTGCTACTTTGGATATGCGCATCAACTGTGATTCAGTTACATTAATTATGTGGCGTTAAACTGCACGTGGTCACACTGTAGGTGTGACAGGTAAATAATTCCTGACAGTGAGCGACTGTTTGGACCCTGAGAACCGCCTCTGAGCCGCTCAGTCTGTGATTTAAAGCCCCGCGTGTATTGTCAGGTCATTGTTTGTGTGTGCGTGAGTGGACGGGTGGATGAGAGATGGTCTCCACGGCAACGTCGCCGTGGTAACGCTGTTGCCACGGTGACATAGACAAAGGAAGAGACACGCTCAAGAGCAGGAAGCATCAATGTCCTGCTCTTGTAATGTCTGTGGTGGCTTTAAGAGTCAGTATTTTCTTAAGGTAAGAAATACAACATAACAGGAATACCAGGAAAACAATAACAACTCCCATTTCACTGATCGGGATCCTTGATGGGAATAATGATAATAAGCCAGGCATGTTAGCAGTTACTCTGTAGTACTTTAATAGTAAGCTTACATGCCAGCCACGAGTTTACTATTATGGTAATATGCCTGTTTATTTATAAGTGCTCGTTACTTTTCAATGAATAACTGGCTGATTTCTTTAAGCTTCTACTGTGGATCAGAGCAGGGTGATTAAAGCCCACAAGGGGGCAGCGTTTTCCCTTCTCCTCAAGTCGCTCTTGTTTTTCCTGCTTCCTCGTAGATTTTAGCATTGAGTGTATTTGATTTGTTTATATTAACCGGGGAAAAAGCCAAAAAAAAAAAAAAAGCATAAAACAAACCATAGCAAACGTAGTAAACATTTAGAACTAAAACTAAATGTTTTAGTATGAACAGCATAGCAATAAAATATTAATCAGTCAATATATATATATATATATATATATATATATATATATACACACTTATGGTCTGGGGTAAATACATAGCCTGATACTGGGGTAAATTGGGGAACTCTGTGATATGTTTACGTGTATGTAAGTGTATATTAAATGAAACGTGTGGGACTGCTATACAAAGACAGGGCAGTAAACAGTGATTATTAAAATATTTTTTCATGACTCTGGGCAGGAGGAGGGTTACAGAACATTGTGATGCTTGTATTAAACGGTAGATAGTAACAGTTTTTTTTTCCGGGTTACGTGGATATTGATAGGTATTTGGTTCTAGGTGTTTCGGTTTTCAGGTGAGCCCGACGTCATAGCGGGTTTCTCCCACCCTGTCCCAGGACGCCTTTTACTATTCCCAGCGGCCACTCTCCAAGGAAGTTCCGCCCTCCGTGATTGCGCATTGGATTAAAGGTCAGGCAGCCCCTGGGTGCTTTCATTTTATTGGCTCCTGGGGTGTCAGTCAAAGTGAGACGGGAGTTTGCGGTTAGGCGTCAGGTGAAACTCGCTCAGTGAGGAAAACGGGGCAGATTAAACTTAGTTTGTGAGAACTTCCTGCACTGCGTTTGTACTTTTTTATGAACTTGTACAGCGCAGGCAACGTTTGACACCGGGGACCAACACTTTACAAGATGAAGAGCCTCAAGTATCGATTGAAAAAGCACGAAGTTACCATCACAGTAAGTTGATCACTTGTTTGTTCAGTTTTGCTAATTTTCCAGTTTCTCCCGGCTGAAGCAGTTAGCCGTGAGCTGATGAACGGCGCTGTGTTTGACCTCCGCGAGTTACCGTATGTAACCCCTGACCTCCCCGCCTCAGCGACCACGCTAACCACGGTCATGTTCCCACGGTGGCTGCCTGCGCTCCCCCCTCCCCTGCCCCCT
>JAVDPK010000114.1:251532-268271 GCA_034780415.1 Cichlasoma orientale
GTCAGTATACACACACACACACACACACACACACACACACACACACACACACACACACACACACACACTTACAGTCAGTCATGCTGAGCAACAGAGGGACAAAGATTTTGCTGATGAAGGACAAACTGCTGCTCAGTGCCAGGGACTAAGCCCGATCAAGCTGTGCGCTCTCTGTTTGTATGTTGCTGTCTCTCTGCAGATTAGGCATGTGCCTCTGCCTTATGAAAAGTGTGTAGTCAGTAACACATTTGGGCGGATTTGTTACTTTTTCAAAAGTCACAGTGCCCTTTGTTCTGATGTACAAACAAGACAGTGAGAAAGAAGGTGGTGGAGCCACTTAGCGCCTTTGTCTTCAACACCGCTACTGACTTCAGCGCAGCCGGCAATCAGCAGGTTGTCACTGCAGATCCACACAAGTCCGATTTGACATTTCTCAGTTCTTTGACTCTTAAAATAAAACAATGTGTTGTTAAGTTGTGTCACATAATGCAGGTAAAGTGTGTTCAGAATCATCTAATTAATACAAAAAAGGTTAAGAGGAAAAAATCTTGGATTGTTTTATGAAAAGAGAACTAAAATTATTAGCATGATGTGTAGTAATCTATCTTTTGCTGTATTTCTCTTTATGGATGTGTTCAGTGCGTGTTGATGAGAAGCACAGCACAGCAGAGTTAACTGATGTTCATAACTGTGGTGTGAATGTGTTTGCTGTATTTTGAGACTTTTCTTAGAAGAAGAGGTCATAGGAAAGAATATGTGGCACATTTGACCACGTCAAAGGGGGCAAGCCACCACCTGCTTTGTATCTGGCTTATCTTTATCTCCCATCATGTGAGTCAAGGGATTTTTCCAAGAACTTAATTGAATGGTTTTTTTTTAAATTTCCGGTAGTTTTAGTCACTTTAATAATTCTTTGTTTATCGGTGTTTATTTTAATATTTACATTTATGTTATCATTGTTATTGTTTGTCTGAGGGCTTTACACATGAGACTAGGGAGATTTTAGGGAACATGTTTTGGTGTGTTGCGTAAGTTGTGTCACACTTTACATGGAAATTTGGTGAGCTCCCACTTACAGTAAGGGATGTGGTGCTACATAGTGCATTTAAGTTACATTATTTCGTATTTCAAAAACAGTCATACTGTACATTCCTTACCACCTCTGTGTGTGTGTGTGTGTGTGTGTGTGTGTGTGTGTGTGTGTGTGAGATAAATTGTAAGTACTGGCCAAACATGCATCAGCATAGTATTTGTGGCCAAGTACTAACATGCCCAAAGAGCTCCTTGCCTAACTACATACCACAACTGAAGACTAAACAATCCTGCGGCTTTTATTCTAATTTTGCCGTCGTCACTTTCTTCAAATAATTAATTGTTCATAATACTTCTTTCTGCTAAATAACATTAAAGTACGACTGCTTGGAAATTATTTTATGCCCCCACGGCTCTTCTTTTATTTATTTATTTATTTTTTAAAGTCTCCACCTCACCAGACTAGCTGGAATAACAGCAGTCATACAGGTTATCATCTAGAGCCAAAACTCATAACCGTGCATGTTTTTAATTCTTCTGCTGGGGGATATTTCAGTGTGTCAGCTAAGCTGCTGGCATTTTACAGAAAACTGAAAATGAACTGAAAAGTTATAGAGTTTGTACCATCTTAACAAATCTATGAATTTGTGCCTTAACGTCTTTAAAAAAGTATTCGTTTATTTTACAATTGCAGCTGATGATGTGACCAGGATTGAGTCCGCAGTGGTAAAAGCAGCTCCATGAAGTTAAATGTTAATGGTGGTATGTTAACGTCCTCAGAGTGACGGTGCTAATGGCTGATGTTTAACAGGTCTAGTAACTATTGGGTTTAAAGCTCTACAGTGGGGTGTGTCATTTTCTTTTGTTGCGTGGAGCTGGAGTTGCAGAGTTGTGCAGTGACACTGAGGGAGATGTGGTGCATTATGTTGTCAGGTTCAGTTGATTTCAGTGGCTACTATAGAACTTGTTTTTCATTTGACTGTCTTTCCAGGCGAGCTGGCAGGGGCAAGGGTCGCTGGGTTTAGGGAACTTGGAAGCTGATCTGGTGCCTGGCAGCAGGTCTCGGAAGTTGAGGAAAATAAATGGGGAAAAGCTTTGCCCTCTGGGTCAAGTGTCATCTAAAACGGTGTGACCTAGTAGCTGGACTGACTAGTCTCCATTTTGGGCAACACAAGTAAGAACATCTTTGGAGGATCATCAGGAAACTCCCAGAAATCCACTTTACCACATGGGTTTTAATTTAGTTCCAGCAGAATTAGGCTTTACTTAAGTGTGTTAAACCTTTGCACTTTATGCAGATTTACACAGTGTAATTCTTTCTGCATTCTAACAGATATTCAGAGCCCCAGATGGTTTTTGTATCGTCTGTTTGGTTTCAACAACGTTGACTGTTATTCGAATGGATCTGCAGAGCTGGCTACATGTTTAATGATTTCAGTGTCATAGTGCAAAGGCTGTGCTCTTGTAGAGTTTGTAGATTTGTGCTTCGCATTTTTACTTTAATGTCAATATTTCCTTTACTTTCTGTTGTTTAGTGAGCACTGAATGTCCAATAACTTCACAGCTGCTAAGAACAGCACATGATTATAAGCACTTGACACTGACTACATGAAGAAAGTTTGTAATTATGATTGTTAGAATTTTCTAGTGCATTTAATTTTGTAATCAAATGCTACATTCAAGTGAACTTTCTTCCTTTCTATTATGCGCTGACATCCCATGTTTCGATTCGTTACCAAAGATAAATTTGCATTGCAGTTTGTATTTGTAATAAAAGTTTTTGTTAATCATTTGTAAGATTGCTTTGGATCCTCTTTAGCTGAGCATAGTAATATTGATGCTATTGATACTGGTCACTTTACCCTGTGGGTCCAAGCATACAGAGCTGCATCAACTTGTTATTTTCCTGCTGGCCACCAGAGGGTGCGTCTGTCTGTTCTTCTGCATCCAGCCCTGGAAGAATGAGTGTGTTTAGCAGCTATCCAGACACGCTTCATATACATAGCAAAAACCAGTGCCTCTTTTCTCCAGACACCTGGCTGTAACTGTCAGTGTCGGCCCGAGCCGAGAAGGACTTTTACTGTAAAGCATCAGCTTACCTGTTCCATAATGACAGATTGACTGCAAAGCATGCTGCATCTTGCCACTTTCACACCACCACCACCCTACTCCTGTCTGTATGTGTTTGGCTCACATACTCCCCATCTTTCTCTCCTGCACCCTTTCTGTCTCTGCCCCTCAGGGGTTTCAGTTACATCCTACATGCTCAGACAGTTGCACAGCTCACCGCGTCATGCACAGGTCTGTGGTCACAGATTAAAGGGATGTGTGTAATGGGGTGGGCGCTGGTGTAAAACTGCAGTGCCAGAAAATCCCTGCTGACTGTGAGAAGGCGGCAGTATGATGGCGAGCTGCACCTATTCATCAGTAAGAGAAAACATTTACTGTATGAAGTGTCCTGCTGAGTTAATAAATTACACTCAGGTTTTCCTTCGTTTTTCAGCTGTTTGTTCGTGAGAAGTACTCTGTGCTCCTGCATTGTTTGTTTACTTGCCACTTCGAGAGATTTCTGTGGCACAGTTTCTGATATTTAAGCTCTTGAGGTTCTCATTTACACTAACGCAGCTACAGCTTTGGCTTTTAACTGCCACAGGATATTGCACCAATAAATCAAATTGTCATTGAGATATTCACAAAGCATGCAGCTATGTTAATGTCACAAACAGGTATCTTTAGGGATAAGTGATAAAAATAGTCGCAGAAGATTGGTGTCATGTTTGGGCTTGTTGCTAACCTAGAAGTACAGATTTTATGTTTAGTCATGAAATGTATTGGTCATTATGTCTAGATATCTGCACTGTGTTTGAGCATGTATCAAATAGTTGGGGCAAACATAACACTAGGGCACTAACAAGATTACGTGTTTTACGCACACTTTCTTGTACTGGTTTTGTATTTCACAGAAGAGATCAGGGACTATTTGGCATTTAAGCATCTTTAGTGTTTGCTGTCCTGTTGATTGGTGCTTAAAAATGTCATTAAATAAATCATTTGAGGGTAAAACCTGCACCCTGACTGTGTCGGCCTATCTTATTCTTAATTGTTTGTTCATTTAGAGGTTGCAGGGGCTTGTAAGGTCCTCTTAAGGTTTCACACAAAAATAACATGTTGTTTACAAATTCTGACCCTGCCGTCCAAACGTAGCAGAAATCAAGACTCAGTAGGCCTGATGACATTTTTTCCAACCTACCGTTGTTGTTTTTGGAGACTCGGTAGAAATCGTAGCATCAGTTTCCTGTTCTTGGCGGACAGGGGTGGCACCAGGTGTGGCCTTCTGCTGCTGTAGCCTATCTGCTTCAAGGTTTGATGTGATGTGCGTTAGGGCTAGGCGATATAGCCTTAAAATTATATCATTATGTATCCTCCATCCTCCTTTTCCAGCAAGCTATGGTCACTGATGGCGCACGTCTTAGTTTGAAGTGTGAATCTATTGAAACAAGGTGTCAGCAGCAGCATTATAGTACAATAGTAGTAACACAGCACAAGTCAAATGTAAGCACAAAAATACCCTAGGTAGTGTTTTCCTTGGAAATTTTAAGTAAAAGTACTTCCTAAAACTTCACTTTAATGAGACCTAAGTTATTTAACCTTTTAACTCACCTGGAGCTGCATAACATCATCATATAATAAGACTGAAAAAATATTTTCTAACTGGGATGTTGCATCTTTGGTCGAGCTTCTTTTAATCAGCTGCTTAAAGCCCCACTTTTCCACCATGTATCCACATCAGGAATTTCAATCCACCATTTGCTTCTCCTGTCATGTGGAGAGCACCAGAGCTCGGTGGAGTCATTTATTTACCTTTGATCACACATCACCAGCCGCAAAGACAAAAAAAACCCCACAATAGTCACCAGAATAACTTGAAATTGACAAAAGTAATAATGAATAAAGATCTACTGAAAATTAACTGATGAAATTCAGACTTTGCTTTTGAATTGTGCTTCAACAGAATTATTTAAACAAACGAATGAAACCGGCCTGGACAAAAATAATGGTACCCCTAGAAAAGACTGAAAATCAGTTGACCACATGTTAAACTAAGGTGTGTCCTGTAATTGGCATCACAGGTGGCTTCTAGCTTGTAATCAGTCTGTTTATTTAGAGTGAAAAGTAGTCACTGTGCAGTTTGGCATCATAGTGTGTACCACACTGAACATGGACCGCAGAGAGCTGTCTCAGGAGATGAGAGAGGCAATTGTGAAGAATGTTAATGGTAATGGCTGTAAAGACCATCTCCAAGCAGCTTGATGTTCCTCTGACTACAGCTGCACGTCTTATTCAGACGTTTAAGGTCCACAGGACTGCAGCCAACCTCCCTGGATGCGGCCACAAGAAGAACATTTATGACAAATTGAAGAGATGATAATATGAATGGCAACCAAAGAGTCCAGAACAACTGCCAAAGAAATCAGAGGTGAACTCCAAGGTCAAGGTGCATCAGTGTCAGATCGCACCATCCATCACTGTTTGAGCCAAAGTGGGGTTAATAAAAGGCGACCGAGGAGGGACACCACTGTTGAAAGCAAATCATAAAACATTGAAACCGGAATTTGTCAAAATGCGTATTGACGAGCCACAAAGCTTCTATGAGAACGTCCTTTGGACAGAGGAGACCAAACTGGAGCTTTTTGGCAAATCACATCAGCTCCATGGTCACAGACACAGAAATGAAGCGTACAAAGAAAAGGCCACTGGACCTGCTGCGAAACATGGAGGCGACTCGGGTATCTTCTTTGCTGCATCTGACACAGGGGGTCCTGAAACATGCAGTCTGGAGAAGGCGCCCCTCAAACCTGACATCTGGAGCGGTTTGCTCACGAGGAATGAGCCAAAATACCTGTCGACAGGCGCAGAAGTCTCACAGAGAGTTACAGAAATTGCTTTATTGCAGTCAATGCCTCAAAAGGTTGTGCAACAAAATATTAAGTTAAGGTTGCCATCGTTTTTGTCCAGGCCATCGTTCAATCTGTTGAACCACAATTCAAAAGCATTCTATAATTTAATTAATTTTCTTTAACAGAAGGCTGCCGGCAATTTTGTCCAGGTCAGTAACTCTTGATCTCAGGTGTGCCCGGGCTTGCCTTGTTGTTGCACACACTAAGGAACGTAAATGCATGGTGTCGTTATAGAAATGACATTGTGATATGACATTTTTATATCACATAAAAAAAATCATGCAGACGATATTATATGGCTCAGCCTTGTTGTGTGCTCAGAGATGCTCTTTTGCATACCTTGGTTGTAACGAGTGGTTGTTTGAGTTACTGTTGCAAGCCTATCAGCTTGAAGCAGTCTGGCCATTCTCCTCTGACCTCTGGCATCAGCAAGGCATTTTCCCCCAGAGAACTGTGGCTCACTGGATATTTTCTTTTTCTGACCATTCTCTGTAAACCCTCGAGATGGTTGTGTGGGAAAATCCAAGTCGATCAGCAGTTTCTGAAATGGTTAGACTTCCCCGTCTGGCAAAAACAACCCTGCCATGCTCAGAGTCGCTTAAATCATCTTTCTTCCCCATTCCATAAGTTGCTGTCCTTCCTTTCAGCATAAAAATGACCCATTTGCATCGACAGAGTCAGCGTTTCTTTGCTGAGCCCCTGTAAAAACAAAATTAATTGGATGATACTCGTGTTTTTCATTTTAGCTTCAGATGAATTTTGGAATGGATTTTTGCACAAAATGAAAAAACTGGAACAGTTTTTTATTTTCACATTTGAGGCACACTAGCAATGAACCTCTGAGTGACTGTTTTAAGCAGAATGCATCCACTTAGTTCACTCGTGTGCTGCATTGATACTGACTGAACAAGACTTCTGAAAAATCTCAGCTTTGAGTTAAAGCTCTAAATGGGGGAAAGTTCTGGCTGCATGTCTGAATACACATTTCCTATAAAATGTCAAAGGTTTACATTTCATGACTTAATGCCTATGTCTTCACAGATGCCTTTTATACTCAAGGTGATCCCTGTAGTGGATATCATAAAACCAGATCCGTAACTGCAGTTTGGCGTTGGACACAACTATCACTTAACAGATTGGCGTAAAGCTTTATGTTGTGATCTCAGCTTCAGTCTCTTATCATATGACCAGTTAGATATTTCTCGCTGATGATTTCATCTGTGAGGTTATTGGAGACCCATTAGTCTCGCCAGGGGCTGAGAGAGGCAGGAAACTGAGGTGTTGGAAAAGGGATGGAACATCTGAGCTGAAGATGACAAGAGTCTCTAAGTGACACATTACCAGGCAGACAGAATAATCTGTGCAGACAGGTAGAAAGGCCTAACCTGTCTTATCCAGTGTCAGGTGATGTTATGTCCCCTAGGTCACTGTGTTAAAATAGAAGCTTTAGCTGAATATTGAGTCAGCAGCACCTTGTATTAAGGTTTAATTCTGGCTGACAAACGTGTTTTTGTTCTTTTTGCCTCTTAATGTCTGCACTTTTGTACAAATTAAAAGCATTAAAGAGATTTTTTTTAAAAAAAACCTCTGTGTAAATCCTTTGAAGCCTCACTGTGGTTCCAGTTATATCAGCTCTAGTCAGTCATGCCTTTGTGGAGTGTACAGTATCACCAGTTTTCAGTCATGTGTGTGGATGGGCTTTGGTGTAGATATTCAGACCAGCAGATAAACATGACCACAGTGAGGCTTTGTATCTTTGGGTATCGATTAGGGATCCACTGATCCAATATTTGGATGTTGTATCGGTTCAATCTTGACTCAAAAAGCTGGATCATTGACAGTAAGCCGATCTGCAGCCAGTTCATTCAGTTCAGCTATCTTAAACCAAAATATCCGTATCAGATTGGAACTGGAGAGACTTGGATCGGTCCGTCTCTAGTGCCTATCCAATCCAATACCAGTGTTAAATTGATAAGCTGTATTCCTTATTGTGAGGAAAACACTGCGAGTCATTCATTATGCATGAGACAACATCAGGCTCAGCTTAAGCAGCAAATGAATACATTCACAAATATATATTTACTGAATTGTTATTTATTACTAAAATGCTAAATCACATTGTACCCCAGATAAATAAAATAAAAATAAATAAAATGTGAATAAATAAAACACATCGGCTTTATTCTAGTGTTATTAACACTAAAGAAAAAGCCCTAACTCTTTTCTGCCTGGTTATGATTAATTAATTGGAATTAATTAATCATAGATGTCATTCTCTGGTGTTAGATTAATCGCACTGCCATCCAGTCTGCTTGTTTTCAACCTGTTCATTTCAATAAATGTCGAGTGAACGTAAACACTACCAAATCCAAAGTCATGGGAATGCGGGGGTGTTTTCAGAACACCCAGTTCTTCAGGGGTAGATTGTTTTTCTCACTGGCAAAACGAATGGATCAGTCCTGGAAAGCTAAACCCCTGTAGAGTTTTTTTTCTAACTAACAATTTTTTTTCTGATATATCATGATGCATATCATAAGAAGTAGGTGTCAGAATCGCCTGAGTATTGATAATTTGGTTGGGTCACTGCTACATTTACGTCAAACAGTGCTCAGACTGTTCTAAACAATGTGATAATATCTCTAAATTAGCCAAAGCATTTTTTTTTTGTTTTGTTAAAGTTTCAGGCGACTCATGCACTGATACTGATAAGTATGTGTCAGCAACTCACAGTTTGAGATATGAAAGTAAAGCAGGAAGATACATTAACATCATGCTGACGTCATATGTAACTAAATATTGTCATCTGTTGTAAACATCATCTTTCCTGCTCTTAAAGGAAGCTGTAAACTCATTAAAACGATTGCTCTGATTACAAAAATGAGAATCACTGTTCTGTCTGCACATAATTCAGATCAAATATGTTACAATGGCACAAATAATTACTATATCAAGTTATTGCATGTTGATCAGCTCTCCTTGAAAGACAGGGACTACTGCGGTGGCACCTCTTGCTTGCTAACAGCCCTAATATTAACTAGTTCATAAACAGATTCCCAAACAAATACACACAGCAGCACGCCCATGAGATATTTACGTGACCGATGTATGCGATGGCTAGGTGCCATTTTGGCAGCTTTGTCTCCATGCAAGGGCGAGCAGCTTTCGTAAGTTGACACCTACTTCTTATGATATGACCTGTCATGTGGAGGAGGTCTTTTTGCATGTTTGTGGATATCAGTTCTGCTCTGTTAACGCCAGTCTGGCAGCGGGCAGTAACACGAGCCCACGAGGAGCTGATGCGGTGTGTAAATTAAACGGGTCTCCTCGTATCCTGCCTTCCTTACCATGGACTGCTGTCGATATGTACCCTTTAAAAATAAATAAATAAATAAATTATTATTGTTGTTTTCCCCATGATGTTTTACTCAGTAAGTGAAAATTGTCTTTTCAAGTGTATTGTGAAAGTGAGGAGGCACTATAGGTGTAATTTTTGGTGGGGCTGCAGTCACAGACGGTTGTAAAAAGGCTGTCAT
This sequence comes from Cichlasoma orientale, assembly GCA_034780415.1. Taxonomy (NCBI): domain Eukaryota; kingdom Metazoa; phylum Chordata; class Actinopteri; order Cichliformes; family Cichlidae; genus Cichlasoma; species Cichlasoma orientale. The sequence goes on from JAVDPK010000114.1 coordinate 261,056, forward strand.
CTAACCTTGCTACCGTGCAGCGAGGATCACGGGGCTTTGGAGCCACACCACCCTGTTTAGATGGATGGGTTAACAGCAGCTTTTGGCCCTGTAGTGTCCTTTGAGCGTTCAATGCCAAGACCATTTCAAAATGTGCAAACCGTAATCCCTCTCTGACATTAATATTTTGAGATGGGAGGCAAGCAGAGAGCGTGGTGGTGGGGGTGGGGGGGTGGCGATGTAAGCGCGGTCTTTTTGGCTGGCCTTGTCGCATGCTGGCAGTGGTGATAGACATTAAAGCCATTACTCATGCTGGAGGCATGTCCAGAATGTATTCTTAGCCACTGTCTTCCTATCAGTCACTACAGAAAGGTTGGAGGGTCAAAAAATAAAGAGGTAACCAGTCTGCAGGCCTGTCTGCACCGCTGCTGTTTACCAGGGAGGGGGGTGATATTTTAAACCTGCGAGAGTTCACATATTTACCCCACTGAGCCTGACTGACCTTGCCATTTGGTGGGGTGAAGAAGCTGGAGACCACCGATAGAAAAGAGACGAGGCAACGAGAGAAGCCCTTCATTACTACTTGACGAGAAAGTAGCTTTGAGTTTTTGTTTTTTCCAAACAGAAGACAACAGGAAGAGTACCAAATCAAAAGAATACTGAGCTGAGCAGAAGGCTTGGGAAAGAAGGGGACAGCACTTGAGGGAGGTGAACGGTAGCCAGGCTGAGTTGACTTCCCCTCAGAGGAGGAGTTGCAGTTGCCGGCCAGGGCAGGTCCCGGGGCTGGCAGGGCTGGCCCTACTGCTTCTCCACCTCTGTTCCTTTCTCCTCTCTCACTCCTCCTTCTCTTTCCTTTAACAATCAACTAAACTGCTGTGCAGTGATGAACTTGCCGGAAGAGCTCATGAGCAACAGAGGAATGCTTCAAAAATCTTGGCAAATGAACTTCTTTGCCGCAAGTGAGAAAGATTCCTGAGGTTAAACCTTCCATAAGAGGACCTCCTCTGCTTTATAGACTCTCACCCTTCTGTCTTCTCATCCATTTTTTTTTTCTTGCACTCACTGGTTGAGTGCACTGAGAGACTGAGGGGATTTTTGTACTCTTGTTTTTCTCTAGTTTTGCTTTTGTAAGCCAGAAAAGTGGCAAATTTTTCAGTAGCACGGTGCAAGGACCAGCTCCACTCACCCAAGATGAGCCGCTGGCTGAAATGCACCTCCATGCACTTTGTAGGTATTCATTGCCAGTAATTGTACTTTGTCACCATGTTTACTGGAACTATGATTTCATGGACGGTGTGACTTTAGCTGAAAGCTGTGCTTTAACAAAGTGGCAGTGCAGCGACAGAATTCGCCCGCTGCGATAGAACAGCTCACTGCATACGCGCTGCTTGTTTGAATCTTGGTAAAGATTATAATTTGTGCATGCTTGTTCTTGTGTTCTCTTTATTTTGGCTGTCTGTGTAAAGCACCACATTCTTATCAGAAGCTTTAAGAGTGCTCTGTTCCCATGCTTTGTAGCTATAACTCATGAAGCCTTTAGTGACACTGCAGTTCAGCAGATTCTCTGCACATTAAGGTCTATTCTTGTCCGCTGTAATAGCCGAAAAGGAAAAATGACTGTGCCAGAAAGTCTGTTACTTTTTGTGTGTCAGAAATGGACTTTGTTCTACGTGTGCATGTGCCAGGGTTGTGTTTACTTTTTGTAACCATTACTCTCAGCTGTTAAACTAAGTACAACCTTGGTAAAAATGTTTGGTCAGACATGTCTGATAGTGTACTATCATCACTGACAGAACACAGACTGGAACAAGTATGATGATCGGCTGATGAAGGCTGTGGAACGCAGCGAGGTGGAAAAGGTGGCCGCTGTTCTCAACAAGAAGGGCATCATCCCCACTAAGCTTGACGTGGAAGGACGCTCTGCGTGAGTAAACACACGCGCATGCATCTGTGTACACACGTGCGTTCGTGCACGGTATTGTGACGTGATCTTCAGCAGCACACACGTGAGACATGAACTGTAGTATAGTGAGATGACTGTGCACAGAATGGAAATCAGTGAAACGTTTGTGTGCCGAGTCCAGCGTGGATTCTCGAAGATTTGTAAATGTAAAACCAGCAAGAAGAATTCCAAACATTGTGGTGGTCTCCCCACCGCATGACATTCCTGACCCCTCCAGATAAACCATCTCTAGTTTCCTTTACAATTGGGTCACTCTGACTCCAAAATTTCTTAAATAAGCACCAAGTACCCCAGCATGAACCTCCAAAAAAACAGCATCCAGCTGATGCAGCTGTCCTGAAAATGAGACCGATTTGCAGATGCATATTATTAAGTCTCCATGTTTATATCCAGAAATTTCCCTTTTAGTTTCCCTTTGACTGGAGGTCAGTGTGGGAGTTAGTTTAAAGAATGTCTGTGGACACAAGGCTTGACCACACTGGCCAGAGGCTGTTTATGTAGTCCCTACAGGAAATGACTCCCTGCAAATTCAGATTAGATCCACTGTGATGCTCGTAACACCAAGTAATACATTTAGGCCCAGCTGCAGGCCGTTACCACAATCTCTTGACATCTTGGAAGAGCGTGTTTTATATTGAAGCTATTTAGGTGAGAATTTGAGATGTTCAGGATTTTTTTTTTTTTTTTGCTTTTGGAGTAGCTGGATTTGCACCCTGCCAGGATTTCATTTAAAGAAAATTTTAAAGTCAGTTTAGCTCATTGGGTCGAGCCGGCTGTAAGGCTTACGGAGAGGCCCGGCCCATTTACTGCTCGTCTTCCCCCGGTCTCTCTTCCCAGCTGTCCTGCCTTTTTGCCATTTTCTTAACATGAAAAAGTGCCAAAAAATACACTTTAAAGAAAAGTTTAAAGAGAAAGGTAGGGCAGTAAGAAATGGAAGGTGTCGTGAAGGAAGTAGGTCAGTCTGAAATGTGTATGAGGAATTCTCTGATGTTGCATCTCCGCCATCCAAGACCACACGTGTCAGGTATCCCAGACAGACGTTTTATTATAGTCCTATTAATAATAATGGTTTAGTCTTGAAAAACAATACATTGACCTGTTTAAAAAGGAAAAAAAAAAAGAGGTACTTTGTTTTCTTCCTAAATTTAACCAGATTCCGACACCAGCATTTTGGGCGGCCAGGCGCCCTCAGTTTAATCCTTGATATATGAATAAGTCACTCGTCTCTGGCCCGCGCTTCACGTTTATTTTGACAGAGCCTTTGTTAAACCATAAAACTCTGGAGCGCCAGATCCCAGACTGCAAAGGTGCAGGGTATTTTCAGCAGTGTGTGAAATTCTTTTGTGGCACCACTGCATAGACCAATGTGTACATGCATGCAAATAAACAGAATTATACACACAACCTGATAAATGCCTGGTCTCATAATAAGGTGCTAGAATTCATCCAAACTAAATCCAGAACGACAGCCTGCAGAGGGAGTTTGTTTCCAAACACAGTCATGCTTATCGTTTGCCGTTCCCCTGTGGGCGCACAGATCAGAACTAGTTAACTATAAAATGAATGAATGAATATCGGCGGGGTTGGGGGGTCATGCTTTTGCCACGTCTGCCCAAAACAAATTGGACCACAACTGCAACTCAGCAAGGCCGCTTATAGTTCACTGGGCCACACACAGACAACATGTGCCTATGGTATTCTGGCCTTTGCAAAAGCCCACAAAGGAATGTTGAATGGTGATTCTTTATAATCATGGACCTCTGTGGGGAAACTAATTACAAGCTGTTACCCCCAGTATATCATTTGGTGTGCCTTGGATTAGCCTCACTGTGTACAGCTAATGAATTCAGCCCTAAGTGTTTCTATCTCGTCTTCCAGCTGAGTAAACAGTTTGCATCTCTGCCATGGCTTTAGCTGGATCTCAGTGTGGTAAGCCCACCCATCACTAATGCTCGTTCTGTGCAGTCATGATATCTAGCTGACAACAGCCTAGCAGCAAAAGAAGGCCTCATGACAGCATGAGCGTAGCACTAAAGACACTCAGTTAAACCCACACACAGACCTGGCACACAAAATTAATTATTCACTCAGTGCAAGTGTTTTTATAGGTACAACTATTGTAAGCTCTGAGTTTCACAGTTAGATCTGTGTGATGTTGGTGCTAACTTTATGATCTATTAAGAGCACTGTGCAGTTCTATTTTCAGTTTTTACCACCTTGCATTTACAGCAGGTGTTTCCCCGACACTGAGCAGTCCCTGTCATTCTCTTTGTTGCGCGTTGCATGTATTGTTATGTTCTCCTTGTCTGGCTACCAGCCAACGAGGTTGACCTTTTCGTTTTGATGTTATGGATGTTGTGACTTCTCACTGGCATTAGAGGACTTTATTAAAACGAAGTGCAGCAGTGATTGTCTTGACAGAAACGGGTAGAGCAGAATATTTTTGTGTACACATACCGGTGTTCACTTTTCAAGTAGAGGGAGCTAAATGTAAGATATGAACAGAGTGGTGCGCAGTTTAACCTGCTTTAGCCAGTTGTGTTTTGACTGTTGTATCCTCAGAGACACTTCATCACACATGGTTCAGCTACCATCATGCTAGGGTTTGAGAGAAACAAGGAGACTCTTTTTAAAAATAGCAGCCATATCCAGTAGACTGACAACCTGAAAGCTCCCCGAGGAGCAGATGTGAAAATGAAATGTGCTCTGATCCATTAATCTCCAAAAATTCATCTCTAACCGTTTCACTGAAGTCTCCGTGTATTTATAGTCATTTCTTTGTGTTTGGTGAATATCAGACATTATTTAAGACAGATTTTTGGTATTTTTGCCTTTTATTTTATTAGTGCAGAGGCAGGAAATGCCAGATCTGACAGATTTTGGCTTTTTGTTCCACTTGCTGTCAAAATGGTCCTCAGAGGCATGGGGAAATGAACTCCACCAGTTGAGGTTTCCATTTATGTACCTTTAGCCCTGTTCTGAAGCATTCCTTGACTTGGGGAAAATGCATCCCTCTAACTTGCAGAGCTTTAGAGCTGTTTTCCCCTGGAGAGGTCAGGACTCCACTGCTCCACAGAGGAACAGCATCTCCTGGCCATCAACACGGCTTTTAATACCCACGCCAGCGTTGAGGTGACAGCCTAGCTGTCTCCTTGGCAGATAACTTGGGGTTAGTGTATAAACGGGTTCATGTGTCTTGATGGGTGACAGACTGAGATTAGTTTACACACAAGTGCTTCGCAGTCTTGCATGGAGACTAGCAGCAGTGCTGCTGTGGGTTAAATTGGACAAGTGGAGCTGGAATGTTTCCAGTTGAAGGTGATGATTAAAGACATGTTGGCAAACGCATGCAGTGGGAAACGGCTTAACTAAGCAGGCAATTAACGAGGGAATACGCACACTTTGTAGCAATCGCACATTAAACGGTCTCATTTCAAACTGCACCTAACCCCAACCCTTTCAGTCGAGCCACATGGTCCTCGTTGGTAGATAGATTTGGATCATTTTATTTGGAAATACCAGTAAAAATATTTGGATGGTGCTGTAGGTGTTAATATTTTGTGTTCAGTCTTAGCAAAGTGTTGCCATAAAGTTGAACTTAAGAATTTCATCTGCTGTTTCCAAGTTCTAAAAGGAATGTTAAATTAATTGGAGAATAGGTTTAGGTTAGTGACATGTCTAGTAATTCATAATATTTGCCATGCATTCAACATTTTCTACAGGTAGACACACTTTTTCTCCCCCTGCAAAACAAGGATGTTTGTGTAACTTATAGTTGTCACTGAGACCTTACAAACCCTGAGGGTTCTTGTTATTTGCTTTGAGAATGCTGATCCTGCTGATAGCATGGAGCCAGGCATCAGTTTGCACCCCCTCTCTTGTCTCTCAGTTTTACCCTCTCCCCCATCTCTTTGCACCCTATCACGTTTTCACTTGCCCTTCTCAACTCTGTGCTCTCTGCTCTTTTTCTATATACAGTACCAGTCAAACGTTTGCACACACTCACCCATTCAAATGAATGGGTGAGTGTGTCCAAACGTTTGATTGCTACTGTACATCTCACCCAGCTCCATCAGTCTTGTCTTTATTTAATTATTTATTTATTTTTTTATTTTTTTATTATTATTTTTAATTTATTTTCCATCTCTCTTGATTCCCAGGTTTCATTTGGCTGCAACACGAGGACACCTAGAATGCCTCAATCTCATCCTGGGACACAATGTTGACGTGACTGCGAGTGACGCCGCTGGTAAGTTTGGATTAGAAGAGAAGAGTACCTCACTGCTGTATTTGTATTTTATTGTGTTTCTAAAAATTTTTCCACGTCCATTATATCAGCTTTAAAAAAACACTTCCAACATAATACCTGCCTGTAATACAGCAATAACACAAGCATTTGCACTGGAGCTAGCTATGAAGTCTTCGCAAAGACTTAAGGTTATTTTTCTAAAACACAGACCGTCCCTTGGACTCGCATGCAGTAGCTGCAATTGCATTTCCACTGGATGACTGTGTGCAGAAAATTGATCTTACGAGTCATCTTTTTGTTATAAAGACACTACAGAGCACTGAACAGCAAGTGTGTTCCTTTAGAAAGTGAAATGAACTGATCCATTCTTATTTTTAGAAACAAAAGCTCTATTACATGTTACTTTTTATTCATCTGACAGCATCTCACTTTATTCATTTATTGGCATCAAATTAGCATTGTCACCGTTTCTCAAGTCACAATGGCATGCTTAGGCCTCAGTCACAATGCTTAGAGACTGATCGGTGACCCCAAATGTGCGTTCCTCAACCGATTGGCTAGCAGCTGTTGGAGGTTGCTGGGTGTTGCTGGTGTGAAATTGGTCACAAAACATCCTTGCGATTGCTTTGGTTGCTAGCAGACGGCAGCAGTCACCCATAGTTTGCATAGCACTTTTTCAAGTTTCACTACTTCTTGGAGAGTGTTTGCAGACTAGTCACCGTCTTCTATGCACACTATGGGTGACTGCTACAATCTGCTAGCAACCAAAGCAATCACAAGGATGTTTTTGGTACAGCAAACTTCTTTAGGCCTGTGTGACTCAGGCTGTACTAGGTCTGACCTAATAACATTACTATATCACTTTGCAGTCACATTAAATACAACCATGCACGCCTCACGTCTAATCAGTTCTGTTCCTGATCTGCAGTGAGATTAACACGTTTGTTTACGATGCCTTTTCAGTTACTGCTCATTCAGAAAAGAGCTCTCTCTCTCTCTCTCTCTCTCTCTCTCTCTCGCTCGCT
>JAVDPK010000114.1:269964-284889 GCA_034780415.1 Cichlasoma orientale
GAGGGGGGGCAAGACATCCTTCTGAAGTTGTTACTGTCACCTTGTGTGGAAGCTGCATAACCGCGCGTGTGTGTGTGGGTGTGGGGGGTGGGGGGGGGGGGGGGGGGGTTGCAGAATGTGCGGGCAAGCTTACCCAGCAACATCAGGCTCCTGTTAGCATAGAGTCGTGAAATCTTTCATAGCAGGCCCTCATGACCACAGCAGTACAATCATCAGAGTCCAACCAGCTGACTGACTGTAGAGATGTCACAGGCATTTCAGCACAGCACCACTTAGCCTAATATGACCTCCCTGCTGTTGCCTTTTAGGTTCCACTGCCAGCTACTGGAAATAAATGGTATTTAGGATGCTACTGTTTTTATGTAACTGCAATATGGAAACCTATTCAAGAGGATCTGAGTGTTGTCTACTGAAAACATTTTGTCCTTATATAGTTACAATTGTTTACTTAGATTGGATTACGGGCTTTTATGCTCTTAGTGAACTTTAGAACAGCTCTGTGCTGTTATACTCTCCTACATTAAAATAGGTCTGTGCTAACAGACGTGTAATGTACAGTGTGAGTTCGGTTTTTCATCGTTATACCAGATTTTTTTCCCATAATTGAAGTTTTCAGTATGTTGACTTAACTGATATATTTTGCACTTCTTTCCCATCCTCTGTATTTTACATTATGGTGATACTTTTCTGTTAGTATAATAACTTCTAACTTTTCTTTATCAAAATATATTTGTTTTTAACAGCACAACTGTCCAGTTGGAAATATGGACCTGCAAGGAAGAACTCCTCTACATGATGCTGGTAAGATTATTCTAGGGCAAGGCAGGGCAACGTTTTATGCTGCAATTAATTCACATTTGTAGTTTAAAGGACTTTACAAAGAGAAGAAAACAAAGAATAATAAAAAGTTGCTCTAAAGAGCTCGCTGAGCTCGAGTGGTGGATGTCACCGTTGCAACAAGTCAGCTCATGAAATTTCTTCACTCCTAGATATTCCACGATCAGCTGAAAATGGTCTTATTGGAAAGTGGAAGCTTTTAGGAAGTGTCAGACCACGTACAGTTAAAGTGCTGAGGGGCATAGTGCATACAAGTCATCAACGCTCTGCTGCCTCAACACAGCTCCAAACCGCCTCTGGCATTAACATCAGCACAGAAACTGTGTGCCGGGAGCTTCGTGCCATGATTTTTCATGGCTTTAGCGGCTCCTGTAGGTGACCCAGTATTTAGTCCATTTAGCGTCTCTGCATTTTGGGCTCAGACTAGAGACTTCAAGACAATAAGTCTGAGTTCCTTTAACAGGAAGCTAGTTCAAGGATTTAAGTGCGCTCTCATCTAATGTTGATGTGACACCACTCTGTTCTAGTTCCAACTCCACTGCAATATAGTACTCAATGTACTCTAAAACTCTATTCTAATCATTGTAGTTTGATTCTATTATAATCTACTAGTACTGACAGCAGCAGCAGTAGTAGATTATAGTAGACTACTATCCTGGTACTGCTAGATTATAGTTGTGCCAGGGTACAATAGCATTAGTACCCTGTACAATAGTAACTCTAATGTAGCATAATCCCAACTGAAGTATACTAAAGCACTCACTCTACTCTGTATGAATACACTCAGGTCTTACTCTACTCTCTTATCTTCTTTTTCATAAAAGAAAAACTGCTGACAGCCCTTACTGTTTTTCTTGTTGCATAATCAAAGACAACACATGCTTACACATGACTCTTAAAGCCTGTCACGTTACGCAAATTAAGAATTCCACTATAATAATGAAGAACACTCATCTGTTTGTTTAAAGACAGTTTGCGTTTAGCTTTCATGGTACCATTTTCAACATCTAAACCCAGCTGCTTGCCGCTGCTTGAGCCTAGTGTCTGTACATGTGGTTTTTTTTCCCTCAGTGGTAAGTGGGATGAAATTATTGCAGCTTTCTATTCTTTTTCTCCACAGTCATGGCGGGCTGCGCCTCCAGCGTCAAACTTCTCTGTGACAGCGGAGCAGCTGTGGATGCCACTGATTTTGTGAGAATTGTTTTTGCTTTTTATTTTGCAGTGTTTTGATGAAAAAGCCTGATACGTCTTGTCCTTGTGTTTAGTTGCCTGTGTTAGAAAAGCAGCTCCGTCTGCTTGCTGTTGAATATCTGCTACCTTGTATGGAAGTCTTAAACTGCATGTAAAGTCAGGTTGACCTAGTTCACATAAATCAATGCTGTTTGTGTCCTTGTAGGTGAGAGACTCTTTCAGATTAGACTGTGTGGGAGTGTATTCACATCTGTATGTATTTATTTATTTTTCTTAGGATGGTAGGACACCTCTGGTTCTGGCAACCCAGATGTGTCATCCACGCATTTGTCAGCTGTTGCTGGAGCGAGGAGCTGATATTACTGTCCGCGACAAACAAAACAAGTAAGAGACAGCACCCTGATAGTTTTATTTTCTTATAAATCTCAGCAGATCAGCAGTTTGTGAAATACTCAAACCAGCCCGTCTGGCACCAACAACCACGCCACATTGTGGCGTGGTTGTTGGTGCTGATTTAGGTCACAAAGTGACCTAAATCAGCTTTCTGCCCCATCCTGATGCTCAGTTTGAACTTGAGCTGAACAGGTGTAACTAAGAAAACAAAAAAAGTCTGTGTTTGACTTCAGCACTGGGAAGTGCACCTTTTCAAAGATATAACTCTGTTAAGAAGTATATGGATTGTTTATGCGTGTCATGCTGAAGTCCCACAAACTTGTTTCTATTTTTTGTGTGATTTGCAATTTCTTTATTAAAAACTGCGTCTGACGCCTTCAGGTCGGCGCTGATCCTCGGCTGTGAGTTCGGCTGTAAGGACGCGGTGGAGGTGTTGCTGAAGAGCGGCGCTGATGTGAAGGCGGTGGACGGCTCGGGTCACGATGCGTATCACTACACTCGCGTCAGCAAGGACTCGGAGCTCATCACGATGGTCAGGAGTTACCTCGAAAAAGCCAACAGAGGTCAGACCGCAGAGCATAAAAGAACCCTTTGTGGCCATTTGTTTGGAATAAATACAGCAAAAACTTAGCCGACTAATGACTAACGCAGGTGTGATGCTTCATAACACAAAACACTGACAGTTCTGAAATCCTTTTTCACATCACCAGTTTATTTATCTGCAATATGAAAGGTGATTTTTATTTATTTATTTATTTTTTAATATACAGACCAAGAAATGTGTAACTCCAACTTGACCTGTTTAGGCTGCGTGACACAATTGGTATTTTACATTAATGCCAAGATGCTGTTTTACTTTAGTTATACATTTCTGTATGAGTATTTAAATATCCAAACCAAATCCTGTGTTTTTATTCAAAAAAAAAAAGTGTTTCTGTCTTAATTACAAATGGTGGAGAAATGAAATCTCACCTTCCTGTTTTCTTGTATTACAGATAAAGAAGCCGCAAAGATAGAACAGTGGAAGCGACAGGTAAATGCTGCAACATGCATCACATCCTCATTAAATCTCACCGCTTCTGATATTCTCCACACTACGCTCATTTTATCTTGGTGACACGGAGCCCAACAGGAGATGAGACGACGTTCTGTATCTGTTAAAGACGAGCGGTCAGAGTCGCTTACATCCCAAACAGCTGCTGACATCATCTCAGAATCATTTCCATCGGTGTAACTTCACCCTCTCCTACCAAACATTTTCTTTGGCGGTGTCAAGCACACCATTTTTATACATCGGGCTACGTAGCTCTGCTCAGTTATACAACGCTGCCATCTAGTGCTTAAAAGTGAGAGTCATGTCATTGCATCGCCTGTGGTAACATTAAAACAAGATCCTGTCTTATCCTCAGCATTCAGTGGAGAGATCAGAGGCGGCTGAGGTTAACAGAAGGGACCAGATCATACATGTAAGTGCTGTGTAACATCAGCTTCCTGCTTCCACAGTACAGTCATGCTTTGCTTTGGTTTTAAATCATCCTTAAAAGCAGTTTTTACAGGAATACCATTCATAATGAAAATGAATCATCAGGGTCATTTCTGTGATGTGATGCATTGACGGCTTTAGGCTCGTTATCTTCTTGGATTCGACAGTTTAAAGGGTTTTGTTTGTTTTTGTTATTCAGGATTTGGAAAGGAAGAACGAGACTCTGCAGGACGGCCTCAGGAAGTACCAACAGGAGCAGAAAGCTCTCTCAGATAAAGTCAAGATGCTACAGCAACAGCTCGCACAGGTAAATCCAGGTTAATATATTCCCACAGTGGCAGAGCCGCTTCGTAGAACAGCACAGTAAAGCCCTCCAGGTGTCTGGCTTGCTTTGTTCACTGCACCTGGCAGATGGTTCTGAGGGTCCTCCTTAGGGTTGAAATGATGGATTTAAGTGAAATATAATAATAAAAGCTCAGCTGAGTCACGCTGCTTTGCCGTAATATCAGTCTCATTTTCTTCTAACATAATAACTATAATTTAGGAAATCATTTTCTAATTGTAGGTGCTGAGGAGAAGGCTTATAATAAAAAAGACTCAGTGAGCGTGAGAGATTCCTCACTGTTAGGTGCCAGAACAATTTGTAGTGCGCAGAAGGACAAGGAAATTCAATTAAATGAAATCAGCTGACATATTGTCATTTATTAATTTCTCATTTGAATTGACTTATGATCCTTTTTCATCTGCAGGAAAAAGTGGCCATAGAAAACTCTCAGAAAGAGGTATGGAACAAAAATAATGGCTTGCTCCTGCTGGTGTCTTTTATCCCCCCATTTTTATTTATTTATTTTTTATGTAAGACTGGATGCAGACAGCTGTCAATTTGGCATTTTTGCATATTTGCCAACGTTCGTTCTGTCACTCATTTATCTGAAGGTTTCGGGTTGTCTTTTCTTGACTCATAGCTTTGCTGCTTCTTCTTCTTCTTCTTCTTTTTAAAATAATGAATCAGAAGGAGCAGTTGAAGATGTTACTCAGCACTAAAGAAAAAGAGGAAGGAGCTCGAGGCCAGGAGACTGTAAAGGTCCAGCTTCGGAGTACTTTGGTTAGTTATGCATGTGTAGTTTTTGCTTGGAGGTAATCCTGAGGAAAATTAAATATTTTAGGATTCAAGTTTAATGGGTGTGTAGCCGCACCCGTGTGCTGCTGTATTACAGCAGTATTGTTTGCTTTTTATAAATATATCACCAGTGCTACAGCAGTTTTATATATTCTGTCTGAAGTGTCTCAATTTATTTGTAACTCTGTTATAAAAAATCCTCGACGCAAACTTTTTTGCTTCGACGCTTCGTTTAAACTCTGCAGCGCTCAGTTGTCACCATGTCAGCGCGAGCGTTGTATTACAGTATTACAACTGATAACACAACAGCAGCAGTGACAATGATGCTGTCGCAGTTCGGCGTGGAGCCGGTGTCTGTACACACACACACACACACACACGGCGAAGAGGCGGAGCCGTTACCATTATTGCTCATTAATAAGATCAAAGTATTTATCAGATTAATCAACTGAATACTCGATTACTAAAATAATCGATAGCTGCAGCCCTAAATGAACTGTTGTGTCTGTGTTTTCACAGGGGGAGTACTCTGGGCAGTCTGTTATCAAAGGTTAGCTTCCTGCTGTTTTTGGATCACGAAGCAAATTTTAATACCATCATTTCAACCTTTAGCAGCAGAGTATGAGGTGGCTTTAGTTTCACGTGTGTGTATTTTGTCTCGCAGGTAAAGAAAACATTTTGGTGAAACAAGCGCTCAGCCTGGATTCTGAGAAGGTATTTTTCCCCCTCGTGAACAGTTTCATATGTTTTGCATGTGTTTGATGTGTGTGCGTGACTTTTGTTCATAGTTTGCGTCTAATAAGTTTGAGTTAACAGTGGTGGGGAGGGTGGACATGTGATTTACTTTCTTCTCTTATTGTGTAATATAAACATACACTGGACAAGGGGTTACTATAAATAATTATTATTTTTATAAGCAGAATCTGAAAGGCAATTTTTTATTCATTTTCAAATTCAAATTTATATGACATCACAAAACAGTTTGTGAATGTAATACATTTTTTCTGCACTCCTTAATTAAGTGCCTGGTTTTCTCTAAAGATGAAAATAATAAATTTGCCACATTTGTTTTGCATTTGTGTCAATATATATATATATTTTTTCCTCGCTCCAAAGATACTCAAGAATCCTCCCATGTCGCATCCACTGTCCCGATCTCAGGAGAAGAGTCTTCCCGGTGAACTGGACGCACTCCGAAATGAATTCGAGGCAGTCAAGAACAGACAACAGGCTGCTGAGGAGGAGACGGTGCGGCTTCAGTCTGCACTAAGCCGTAAAACCCGAGAGTGCCAGGAGCTGCTCCAGAGCAGAGACATCATCCAGAAACAGGCTGACCAGCAGGTTCAAGAGCTCGAGGAAGCTTTGGGAGACGTCCAGAAACGGATGCTCGACTCTGAGTGCAAGGTCAAACAGCTGCAAGCCCATGTAGTTGCTGTCAAGGAACATTTAGGAGGCCAGGCGACAGAAGACCTACGCGCCCAGCTCCAGGATGTCAAGGCCAAGTATGAAGGTGCTTCAGCCGAAGTGGGTCGTGTTCGTAACCGCCTTAAACAGAGTGAGAAGGCCTTGGAGGAGTACAAGAGCAGCGAGAGCCAACTAGCAGCTGAGACCGAGCGGCTGAACCAGGAGCTCAGAGCTCTGAGTGCAGAGCGAGATGAACTCGGCGAAACTCTTTTAGAAATGGGAACCCAGCTGAAAGAGGTCCAGACGAAACATGGCAACACCGTACCAGCTGAGAAGTTTGATAACATGAAAAACCTGCTGTCCAACGCAGTCGACGAGAAGGAACGGCAGCTCGCCGAGCTGAGGGAAGACTATGATCGGGTGCTGGAGGAGGTGGCAGAGCTCCATCGAAAGCTGGACAGCCCGTCATCACAGGGAGGCTCAGGAGCGGCGTCTGGTGAGGAGCAACAGCTGCGGGCAGCGCTGGAAGATCAGAACGCTTCACTGAAACGGAAGCTGGTGGATGTGACTGCCAAAAGCCAGGCTCTGATTCATGAGGTCCAGAAGAGTGAGGAGGAAAAACATATGCTACGAGAGCAACTGGATGAGCTTAACAGCAGGATTGACATGGACTTTATACCCCTACAGAACCACGAGGAAGCTCGGAGGAACATGGTAACAGCTCTGGAGGATCTCGAGGACAAACTCGTGGAAGCCGGTGAGCAATGCGGAAGAGCAGAGGCGCAAGTCGAGCAGCTTCAGACTGAGAGGGCCACACTGCAGGAGAATATCAGCAGTCTCCGCAGCGCGAGCGAGAGACAACAAAGCGAGATGGACACTCTGAGGTCTCAGAATGCCGACCTGATGAAGAAACTGGAGCTTTTGCAGAAGAGCTGTGAAGACAGAGACAAAGAGTGTGTGCAGCTGACCGCACAGAGTCAGACTCTGAAACAGAGCTTGGAAGGAGAGTATGTTCCCAGAGAGCAGCACGAGCAAGTGAAAATGGAGCTAAGTTCCACCTTAGAGAGTGTTAAAGCTGAGATGTTAAAGTTGGAGACCAGGGAAAAAGAAAGTGGGGAAGAGTTGAAGAATGTGAAAGAAGGAAAAGAAAAGTTGGAAAAAGTTCTGTTAGAGATGAAGAACGACTATATCAGTGTAAAAGACCACAGAGCTATCACAGACAAGTTGAATGCTGCCGTGGTCGAGGCAGAGAATAGAGCGAATGAGGCGTCGGCGATGTATGCGTTGGCTCAGGATGAATCAGTTAAGCTCACTCACGAACTGGAGGCCCAGAAGAAAGAACTTGATACCATACAGGAGGCTATTCAGTCCAAGTTTGTGCCACTGACAACAGCTGAGGAGAAAGAAACCTCTTACAGCGTCCAGGTTAAAGAGCTGACAGCCAAACTGTTGGAAATGGAACAGAAGTATAACAAAGAAAAGGCTGCCAGAGAGAGCGACACGCAGGAGGAAGAGAAACTGAAAGTTGAGCTGGAGTCTGTTCAGCGGAGACTAGATGCTGCTCTGGTTTCCAGTGAAAAGCACAAAGAAAATGAAGAGGCGTTCGAGACTAAATGTGAGGAGCTGACCCAGAGGTTGGTCAGCTTAGAGCAGCAGCACAAGGAGGTAACGCTTCAGAAAGATGAAGTCCAAGAGCAGAATGCCCTGTGCGACACTCAAATTCAGAATCTCCAGGAGCGTCTGAAATCAGAGTTGACGCGCATATCGACGTACGACACAGAGCTTAAAGCCCTCAGTGATGCCTTCCAGCAAGCTCAGGCTGACTGCATGAAAGCAAGAGAGGCCCAGCAGGCGGAGGCCCAGAAGGCTTGTGCCTTACAGAAAGAAGTACAGGAACTCTGCAGGGAACAGGAGACTCAGCTGCAACAGCATGCCGGGGCCAAGGAAGCCCTGGAGGCTGAAGTTGCCAAGCTTTGCCTGGCTCTCCGCGAGGAGGAGGAAAACAACGCCCAGAGGGCTGAAGATGTATCTGCCCTGCAATCAGAGCTCCTTCAAGCCACTCAGGCTCTCGAAGAGATTCGCTGTAAGGAAGACCAAATGAACCAGCTGAAGAAGGAGAAGCAGCAGCTGAAGGAGGAGGCTGCCAGCCTGAGCAACAAGCTACTGAGCTTAGCAGAAGAGCGTGAAAAGGCCCATCAGGAGACAACGAAAGCAAGAGAGGGCGAGAGCAGGGCGAGGACAGAGATGGAGGCCGTCCAGGAGAAGGGCCGCGCCATCGAAAGGGAAATCAGAGAGCTGAAGGAGAGATACGATGAGTCGCTCACCACCATCTGTGACCTGCAGAAGAGGATTCAGACGTCAGCTGAGCAGACTGAAGCCAAAGACAAGAAGGTGCAAAAAAATTCACATCATAATCCCAATTATTCCTAGTTTCATCATTTGAGCCACTTTTAATACAGGCATGTGTTTCATGGAAGCTAAATGTTACTGCAACCAATCAAAAATGTGATGATGACCACTGAGACATGTTTGAGTCAATTGTGCCTGCTTTGTGTAATCGCAATCGCAAAAATTATCCTTTAATATTTGAATCTTTGTGTGTGTGTGTGTGTCTGTGTGTGAGACAGATCACAGAGTTGCTGACAGACGTTGAGCGATTGAAGCAGGCGCTGAATGGTCTGTCCCAGCTGGCATACACAAGCAGCGCACCCAATAAGAGACAGACACTGCACATCGACACACTCCAAGCCCAGATCAAGAGCCTACAGCAGCAGCTGGCTGTAAGCGCACGCACATCACATGCTAAAATATGTGTTATAGAAAAACTGTGTAAATATAGGCTGCCTTATATTTAATTAGGGTTATTTTTGTGTGTGTGTGTGTGTGACTTGATCACAGAATGAATAGAGCTGAAAACAAGAACATGTGAACTGTGAAATAAACAGTGTCATTCTCACATCTCCCTCCTCTCTTTCTGCTTCGTAAGGATGCTGAGAGGCAACACAGAGAGGTGGTTTCAATTTATCGAACACATCTCCTCAGTGCAGCCCAGGTAAGACTGTCTGATTTGTCTACCAAAGAAAGTTTGTCTCAGTGGTCAAAAAGGCTGATATGTTACTACAAAACATCAGTAGATGATAGTGCACGAGCTCCTGAATCACATAGTGATCTCTGATGTGAGTTATTAACAGCGCTGTCCAAATCCAAATTCTGTTTCTCCCACAGGGCCACATGGACGAGGACGTCCAGGCCGCCTTGCTGCAGATCATCCGCATGAGACAGGAGTTTGTGTGTTAAAGCTTCGACACCTGCTGCTACCCGCTGACTCAAATTCACCGTTTTCACATCCCCTGCTGTAAAGTGTTCCTGCTGTGGCCCCTGTGGGCGCCGTGTGTGTGTGTGTGTGTGTGAGATGGTTGTGTGTGTGTCTGCTGACAGGCTGTTAAAAAAAAAACATTTTTGCTGCATTTTAAGTCTCAGAAGTCTCTAAGCTGGAGATGAATACCAGCAGCCTCTGTAGGTACAAACATGTTATTTCAGCCTTCATGGAAACATGAAAAAATCAAAACTCAGCTTACATCAAAGTGCAAACGTATCGGTTCACGCCAAATGTAATCGTCTTCCTGTATGCAGAAACACTTTGCAGTTGCTGGTACAGTATGTAAAAAATAACAAATACTATTTCATAAATTTCTATCAAATCTTTTATAAAAGATGCTGCAGATCTGTGCGTTTTATGCAGCTTTAACACATTATATTCAGTGCATCCCTTTCATAGACTACACACTCCTGAAACACTCAGCTGAACTGTGAACTGGACATACACAAACAGACCACTTTTCACATTCCCGCCTGACTGTCAGCGCTCGTGCAGAATGCTTCCATATTTAACAGCAACACTTGCTGGAGTTTAAAGGGGACGTGTTCACAGTTTTTCAGCTCAGACGCCCAGGTCCACACCGAAGGAGTTACTGGATACTGTAATCACTCTCCTGCTTTTGGTGCTAAAAGTTTCTTTTAGTCCGCTAGCTTCTGTAGGCAAACTTCCTTCTCTTTGGTTTGCATAGAGGGAGTCTGAAAACTCTTTGATTGGAGGCTGCAGCTTGAAGTAGACAAAGAGGACGTGGCTGTTGTGTTTGTCATTTTTGAGCTGAGCCACTGGCTTTTGTCTTGTTTTTACAGAGCACTGAAAGCCAGCAAACGGTTTAAGAAGTGATGATGCTTTTAGTGCTCGGAGTTAAGTTCACAAAGGCAGAGGTCCAACTGAATGATTAGTATTTCCTTCGGGGGGAAAGGCTCATTTTGCCTGCCTGTGTTTCCTTGCGGAGCTGCAGGGAGTGCACTAACGCAGTGAAATCACAGTAACGTTAGGAGACACTTTAACTGTGGATGGTGAAGCCTTGTAAATATTTGCGCTCATTTTTGAGTAAAGGTTTTTTCGGGAAGGAATAAATGATTACAGCTCCCAGTAAATCAGTGTACAGATGGGCAGAGTTTGGACAGAGCTGAAAATATGTGAACCTGTCCTTCAACTTTCACCTCCTTTCTTTGAGTCAGACTCTTTTTGTGGCACACTTTTTTTCTTCTTCTTTTTTTTTCTCTTCCGGAGGTCCAAACTAATCAGATGCCAAAGACCTGAAATGGATCCAAATCTAAAATCTTGTTGCCGTGGTTGTAGGCAGTTTGAGGCATATTTGGGAGCGTGCTCAGTTATCTCACAGTCCAGTTAAATGAGTCTGCGCACTGGTCATCCTGGATTTTAATCACAGGGGCGTGAAGTGGAGATTTCTTGCTGTGTCCTACAGTTTGCAGTGGCACGTCGTCTTTTTGTTTAAACCAGAGTGTCCTCTAGTGGTCAGACTTGGCAGGCCAAGTTGGTAGAAATTGTAATAATCACTGCAGATCAGGGGTGGGCACTTGTTGCTTTTGGAAGCTGTTTATAGCTGCGTGCTTCTACTGAACACTAGTGGCATTTATTAGAAATCTGAGAGAAACTTCAAAATATGCATAACTAAAATGGCAAAGCTGTCTGCTGCTTTGCATTACTACTTTCTAAACCAAACCTCTTTTTAAAAAAAATAATAAAAAAAAGCAGCTAAAGCTTGAACAGCTAATTTATGCAGCAGTAGATTTCCAGCTGTCCCAGAGCAAGAGTTGCGTACCCCTGAGCCGGCTCTTTGTGGCTCCTGATGGTGTTAGTGTGGTGGTGGTGATGTGATTGTTGAGCGAGTCTCTTGTGCCTTTACACTGATATATTTTTCATAGCTTTGTACTACTTTAATTACTGTACTACAGTGTGACATTATTCAGCAGGTCTGGAACTAGAACGGCACAAAACATGTTCAGGTTTGTGGGATACTATTTGATACAAACAAAGCAGTTTATTAGGATGAACTACCCTTGAACGATTAGTCATCTGAAACACTCCTCTTTACCTCTCAGCTAACACGCTTCGTTTTTATATTTAGGACAAAAGCTGTTTACACCCAACAACCCTTCCTCTACTTTGTTCTGCAGATTTATTTTTTTTTAATCATTAACACAAACGTTTGGGATATTTTCTTTTCTTTTCCCTCTACCAATAAAAGACTACAATATGAATCCATTTGAATCTTTAAATGTTACTGTTTAACCAGTCTGTTTAACTGGGGTTTTTCCTTGGCAAGAATAGTTGTGTTTGTTAATCAGTCATACAAAATCAATAAAAGTGCCTAACATTAGAAAACTACATTGTGTTCAGTGTCTTTTGTTAGCAATGCTAGCTGCGTAATCCAGGCTGAAGTACGTCAGTGGCTACGGGGTGAAGATGTGGCTCAGACAGTCACGCTCCTCGGAGAAGGGATCACTGATCTTTTGGCGGTATTAATCTCAGCATGTGTATATTTTCATCAAGCGTCATGAGCTCATAACTGTTGTTTTTCAGTCATTTGTTTTATGACCCGATATGTGTAAAACCTCCAACCTTACTTTTAGCTTCAACGGTACTTTGTTTTGTGCTAATTAGTGAATTTTAGCATGAAAAAGCGCTACATGGTGAGCAAATTAAACACTCCATCAGCATGTAGCTGAAAAATCAGAAAATCTTCCAAGTTAGAACTGTGTTCTTTAGAACGGCCAGCAGGGGGCGGCTGCTGCGGTTACATCGAGTTCCAGCTGTATTGAAGTCTATAGGAAAACAGCCCTCGGCCTGCTCGCCCCGTGACCTAAGTAAACACTTTCTTGATCTCTAGTTTTAGAATGAATAAAACGTTCAGTATTCACAACACTGTAACATTAAGTTCATTGTAAATTATGGTCAACATTAGTCAGACAGGAGGATTATCTACTGACAATTTCTCGGTGGCATCATTTGTAAAACGAGGCCACGATGTCCTGAGTTTCTCAGTCAGATCCACCCCACGCTCATCGCGTGGTTTAAAAATACCAAGATGGTGATAGTGAAAATTTTGCACTAATTGAATGACGTTATTGTGGCCATCTTTTTATACAGTCTTTTGAAAAGGAAAAAAAAATGTAATTCCAGGCGTGTGAGAGGAAACCACACTCCTGCGTCTCTTCTGCCTATAAGCCTATAAACCTTTGCCAATTACAGGGCTTTACAGACCAAATCAAGCGAGTAGTATAAAGTACTAACTGCAGAATTTTGGTTGGAGGAGCTTAGAGCGAGCGGGAGGTGGTGAAGGAATGGAAGCAGTGAATTGTTTCTAGATTCCTGCTGTATGAGTTTCACAGTAGAGCTGCTGCAGACTCATCTTGGAAGTCTGTATTTTACTATTGAAACATGTAGATCTACATAAACCCACAGGTCAGAACTGTTGTGATTATTTTACATGGCAGATTTGTGATTTCGTTTATTTTATTATGTTGAACCAAAAAAGTTCCCAACGCACCGGCCAAGACGTTTAAACTGGACGACGGCCGCGCGCTCCTTCAACCACACCCGCTCAGTCTGATGAAGCGTTTTGTGGCTGAACTTTAATGCTGCTCATTTAACCATGAACAGTTACTGTAACAGAAAAGTGCCACTTTTTTTCTCTTTTTTTTTTTTGGGCGCTGAAGTCTGTGTGCTTTTATCTCCACACACTTACTTCCTTTGTGGGAGCAGCCCACTTCATGTGGTTTCACTTTAAGCACAATCAACCCAGGAATGAGAGAGCGAGTAGCTCTCTGGCACACAGCGCTCACTTTTATCTTTCAGCCTGTGCCTCTATTGATTTGTCTGTTGCTCTTTTTTTCCTCTTCACAAGATTTATTTTTCATTAGAGCTCTTTTCAGCAGGATGCTGAGAACTGAGGTCAGGGCCATATCAGTTATCTCAGTTTAGATATATTCATGCGCAGGGGGAATTTTTCATTTAATGTGGTTGAATGGGGGAGGGGGGGGTGCCTTTGAAAATAATCAAGATTAGTAATACTGAAAAAAATACTACCTTCAAGCAGAGCCCTGAGTTTGTGACTGCGGGCTAATCCATACATTATCCTATCCCCTTTTTACACAAACACGCACATGCACACACACCATCTAATTGATACAAGACTTGTCCTGGGTTTGATTTCTTTGAGGAAAGCTTGCTGGTTTCAAGTGGCAGCCCAGCCTCCTCTCTCCTCCTCCTCCTCCTTCCTCGGTTTTATGACTCTCTTTCTTGCGGTCTGCGCTGAATAAGCTGTTCTCAGCAATTATGGCAAATACAGTTCAATCTGTTGGTAGATCTCTCTTTAATCTCATTTCCAGAGTCCTAATCAGTCCCATACATCCACTTGTGGCGTTTGGTTAACCATTGTAACCCCTTTTCCCCACCGCAAAGAATCCCATCTTTATAAAATTCGTCATCCCCTGAAGGATCAGAGGCATTATTTATGTTGGACTGAGCCCCGGCCGTCCACTGCATGCCTCATGAGTGCTGATCTGACTGGGGAGCCAGGCGGGTGGTTATATACACATCAAATACATGCCCATGTCTTTGCTTGCAGTCTCCTGGGCTGTCATGAGCGTTTGTTATCTCACGCAGCAGTCTTCCACCTCAGCGGCTGCTCCTTTCTCCTCCCGACACTTGTTCCCCGGAGGAGCCGCTGCGCTTTGTCAGCCATACAGAACCTCAGAAGGCCTCTCCTCCTGCCTTACAGGAGTCGTGATAACTTCTGTTGTGACTACCCTGCATGTTAAATGCTTTGACTTTGATCGTGTGGTTATTGTCGCGCTTCTTCTCTTACAAAGACAGATTAAATCATTTACTCAGCACGGGCAGCATGGTGGTGGAGTGGCTAGCACTGCTGCCTCACAGCAAGAAGGTCCTGGGTTCAAAGTTGCCTGCTGGGGGGGTGCCTTGGGGCTCAGGGAGAACATGCAAGCAAGCTCCCCGCATGAAGTTTGCATGTTCCTTGCATACTTCTGTGGGTATACCAGCTTATTTTCAAGGACATACAAGTTCTAAACTGAATGATTGTCTGTCTTCATGTGTACCCCTCCACCCTGTGACAGCTGGGATAGGCCCCCGGGG
>JAVDPK010000114.1:297899-348392 GCA_034780415.1 Cichlasoma orientale
CCCTAAATATGTTTAGAACTACAAATGAACTTTATGAAATAACTTCATGACTTTAATGCTTTGCCTAGACCCACATTGCATAAATCAATTTTGTCCCATATTGTTTAATGTTAGAATATCAAATTTAACGAAAACAGTTATTTGGGGTGCGATTGCTAGATCTACATTCAACCCTCCTCCTTTATCTGGGCCACTGTTGCAAACTTTTGTGCAAGAAAACTCGCTGTCGGCCGTCTCAAAAGTCATTAGAGGCTGAAGTGAGGTCCGGGGGGTGGGCGCTGGATGTCGAAGCAAGGTCCGGGTGATGACCAAAGTGTACGAAGGGACGCAGTATGAAGGCTGTATATGTACACAAAACACGGTGACAGCGGAGGATTTCAGGTTACCGGTCTGTCTCCAAAACCCTCCAAAAGTCGCCGACGTCACTGGAAAAAGTCGCTAAATCTAGCGACAAAGTCGCTAAGTTGGCAACACTGAGTGTGACAGGTTACAGCACGCTAACGGAGTGCAGGTAAACAAGTCCTCACTTCAGGAAGACATGACATCCAGTGGGAAATGATGGCTCATCTTTGATACTCAGGTAAGTGTTTACAAGGACAATATTACACCTTTGTTATTTACCTGTGCTTGTCCTGAGGCATTTTAAATGTATTTAATTAAACATATTAGTAAGTTGTATCATCATAGTGTGTGCCTGTGTGAGTATGTGTGATTTGTTTTGTTTTTTTTAGTCATTGCTTAGTGCTCTTTTTCATCCTTGCTTGCTTTGATGCTGTTCTGGATAATGAGGAGGTTCATTAGCTTTGCAAAGTGGTGTGAAGAGGAGAGTGTGATCATACATGCAGTGACACTTGAAGAATGTGCATGATTGTTTGTGTTGGTAGGCTGCTACTGATCTGTGCTTCAACTCAACTTCAACTAAGCTAGAAACTTTGTTGGATATGATAAATATTAAGTGGACCCGTAAGACATTATAGTAAATACTGGACACTGTGCAGTACCTTACTGCTTACATAGGAATTAAGAGGGTACAGTAAGTAGCAGCCAGGATCTGCTAATCAAAGGTACTTGATTAACTTGATAAGTGTGAGCACCACCTATAAAAGCAGACGTTTTGGCAGTTTGCTGGTCTGAAGGTGTGTGCTAACACAAAACCACAATCTTCCCAGAAGTGGACGTCCCAGCAAATGCCCCTCAAGGTCAGATCGTGCAATGGTTGAAAAAAAAAAAAAAAAAAAAAAAATCCACAAAAACAAAACAAGAGCTACATTTCAGACTCTACGGGCCTCGGTATGCATGTTAAATGTTAAAATTCATGACATTAAAATTAGAAGAAGACTGAACAAGATGGGCTTGTTTGTATGGGTCACCAGGAGAAAGCCTCTTCTCTCTTTAAAGATGGCAGCACGGCTTAGGTTTGCAAAGTTGCATGTGAACAAACCAGAAACCTGCAACAATGTTCTTTTGACAGATTAGATCAAAGTGCAGATAATGCACAGCACCACGTTTGGCAAAAACCAACCACAGCATAATTGCACAAACACCTCCACAATGCTGACATACATGAATGATTACTTCAAGTTATTACTGCTAAAGGTGGTTCTACAAGCTGCTGAGTCATGAGGTTTTACTTAGTTTGTCACAGGACTGCACAGAGCCCTATGAAAGCTTACCTGCATGTTACCAAATATGCAGCAGTCCCAGCAACTCAACTGTAAGTGTGTTTGTTGCAATGCTGGAAGTGCTTCCTTTTCTTTTCGCAAAGTAATGATTCATTTTCAAAAATAATGTTACAAAGCTCTTTACAAAGGATCCATCAAATTAGCTGCAAAAAATGGGGTAATAACTCTTAGATAATATTAAAATTATTTAAAACTACATAAAGTGACCAAATGAACACAAATAAAACACAAGAAAACCACAAAACAAAGCTCTGGAAAGAAGAAACAAAACCAAGCAAACATTCTGAGAGAAATATGTTAATATGATAAGTAGTCACAGGTACTGTACACCTTTGATCCTCAGATGAGTATTTTAAAAAAGGCTTCAAAGCATTTGGTGTTCTGTAGTCTGAAATGTAGTCTGTACTAGTAAGTCCAGGACAGAGTGGAGCTCATGCTACGTACACACTAGGAGCTGCGAAACGGCCGAGCATCGACAGCTTGATTGTCGTTGAAAAATTGCTTGATATCATCCTGTGTGTGTGTGTGTGTGTGTGTGTGTGTGTGTGTGTGTGTGTGTGTGTGTGTCTGAGAACATGGGAACATATGATGGTTGATGTTTCATTGCATAATAGCAATGCTGAAAAAGGCTGAGGTCACTTCATCTTTGAGTTCTCACCTGTCACACCCATCGAGCCCACCAACCGATGAAAAGCACATATGATGGGCGTGCTGGGTGAGACGCAGTCATTCTAAGATTGTCTGTTGTCTAACCATTTACCTTTTGCCGGACTATTTTCATGATATAAGAGAAAGTTTACAAATTAGCTGCCGTGTTGGTTTCAGTTTAAAATCCTGAAAGAAGACAGCCTGGACGAGGCACTCATCCAGTCAGGTGCAGCCTCGGTGTGCGCACGGTCGTCTGAGGCTGTAGGGGAGGGAGAGCACCTGCCAGTCATCTATCGTCGCTGTCTAGTGGCTCGCCCATCAAGCCTCCAGCGGTGGGAAGTGAGGCGATCCCATGTGGGCAAAAATGCCTCTGTGGACATGTGCCATCAGGCGTCCGTTTGCTGCTTCATGTTGGCGGCTTCCATTAAAAATAACCTGTAGAGAGAGGGTTTTGACCATGGCCCGGGTGTAGGAAAGAGCAGTTTTCATTACTTTTTGCCACGTTTGTTTGTAACGTGTAGTTGCTGTAAATTGCACATAATGGCTTTATAGCCAATGCCGTTTTTTTTTTTAGCAGAATTTATAAATATAATTTCTGAGTTGCAGCTGTGCTGAGGGCAGTGTTAGTTTGTGGTCAGTCTAGCCGTATTCTGCATTCACGTAGTAATGCTTTGCACGTGGGCTCACTGAATAGCATATTTAAGAGGTGTTTTTCTAAGTTTGTGATAACATTATACCACACCCTCCTCAGATGATTTCCCTCTATGCTTGCCAGCCCTGTCACTCAAAACCTGGGGAATGCTGCCGCAGGACCTTGTAATGGACAATCAAACCTTTCACGCTGTGTGAACTTTGATGTTAGTGTTACAAGGTTAATGTCACAGTGGGCCAGAATTCAAAAATAGCATTTCGCTGCAGGCTGCGAATGGATTCGTCAGTGGAAACCACATGCTTAGTGAAGCAGGTCTGCATAATTGCCCGCTGACACACAGCCTGTTGGTGAACTCTCTGCTGCTTACTGCAAGATTTTAATAGCAACGTGAAAAAAAAAAAAAAACAACCAAAAAAAAAAGCATATTAAAAGGGTTTAGCTCGGTCACTCAGCCCTCAATCACCTACTAGGGAAGAAAACAACATCATATTGGGAGGGAACACTAAGTATTGTCAGCATCTGGCCGATTGTTATTGTAATCATGTCAACACATTAACACCCCCTCTACCCCTCTACACATGGGCTCCCACCCAGCTGCATCCTCCACCGTCCTCTCAAAGTCTTACAAACACTCATTTTCAGCCCAGTCATACTGGCTTAATATTTCCACCATCTCCAGGGGGAAATTACTTGCAAGTTTTTTTTTCTCTCTTCAACTGGCTATTGGCAGGCCTCCACAAAGTGTTTTTCCCCATAAAGGTGCATTACTTATGAATCAGCCGGTTAAAAGAGGGGGAATTACTGTCATTAGAGAGACTGAAAGTTGTTAGTAGAAGTAAAAGTGAAACATTTCTGCTGTGAACGGGTGCTAGGAGACTTATAAAACCATTCAGCTTTCTTTTTTCTTCACCAAGGTCAGAGGTTCTTTTCACGGCAGAAGTCGGACAGTAGCGCGGGCTGTGCCACTTCCACTTCGCTGCTGTACGTTAACACGTCTGCAAACACATGACAAAGCACAATAAAAACGCATTGTGGGGTCTGTCGCGTGTCAGAGTTTCACGAGGTGCGGCGAGGTTGCCGCTTCCTGGAGTAAGAGGCGCCGAAGGGCCTCTGAGGCCCTCTGAGAATGTTACTGCAAATGCTGAATATCACAGGGCTGTAAAGAAGAAGTAGTAATTTTTGAAGAGTACACAAGTACTGCTGCAAAAATACACCTCTGACTTTATTGACTTGAAAACAATCTCCAGACTGTTTTTTTCATATTTTCCTTCCAGGAGCTGCATACATGAAACATCCAAAGCCGCAAAATTTACCTCCACAGAGTATGACTGGGTACTAGTGGGCAGTGGGACAGTGTTCGGGATTTTTTGCTTCTTCTTTTGCCTGCTGCACTTTGGAGTCGTATGACCAGAGTGGAAGATTTATCAAAGGGAATCTCCTGTGCTTATTTCCCGCTTCATATTGTTATTCTTGGACTCTGGAGTCGCTTTGCATGATTCACAGTTTAAGAAAGTCCCTTCTTGTCTTAACACTGATCACTGGTGCAGCCCATGAGTTCACCCTGCCTTTGAAGCAAGCAGTGTTAGTTCAATTCAATTCAACTTTATTTGTATAGCGCCAATTCATAGCAAACAGTCGCCTCAAGGCGCTTTATATTGTAAGGTAAAGACCCTACAATACTGCAGAGAAAACCCAACAGTCAGAACGACCCCTTATGAGCAAGCACTTGGCGACGGTGGGAAGGAAAAACTCCCTTTTAACAGGAAGAAACCAGTTCTTCCCCATCTTAAGGTCAACTTTCTTATGATTGTCTGCCCCTATGCAAGCAGCAGGTTTGCACAGCATTTGGGTGGTGGGCTGCTGTGCTCACAGCCAGAGTTGTATATCTGAGATGACCATATTAGAGATACCTGCTCTCATACAGATCCAAGAGTAGAAAACACTGTTAGAAACCAAGTGTTTAGAGCAGTCAGAAGTCTGATATAACAGATGGTTGTATATTTTGGTCAGATCTTCCTATACTAATGATGATGCCGTTGATTTGTGATTGGGGCGTTATTGGATGCAAATATGAGTTTGTTATGCACCCAAGTTTTGGAGTTTGGCTTGTTTTTGTTACAGCAGATAAAACCAGGGAAAAAAGCATAAATTTGCATATTTGTAATTTATTAAGAAAGGTATTAAGAAATAAAAACTTCAGTGTTGTCTAATAGTACAATAGTTACATGCAATGAGAAAATACTTCTTAAAACTTCTTATGTGTAAAATGTTCATTGTCAGCCAAACCTTTTAAAATCAGATGTCATGAGGGCTGAATTTGAGACACTTGATGCTCATATGGTAGCGACCTTTCAATCATACCATTATTATAGCACGCTCAGTGTACACTGATGAACACCAGGACTGTATTTAATGGCTTATAGGGGAAGTTAAGGGTAATTTTCCTATGGACTTTCATATAACACAAGGTCGTATTGCAGCCACCTGCTGCCCATTAGAAAGAATGCAAGATAATGGCACTCTGTTCATCTTTTATATACAGTCTGTGGATAACACTGACCTGCTGTCAAGGCTTGTAAGGGAGTTTTGTCAGGGTGTAGTGAACAGAGGAACCCTCATCCCAAACTGATCACTCACCCATCTGGGACAAACACACCTACTGTTATACCCTGAGTTTCTGCTGTTCATTCTTCCTCTGTGGGAAGGATTTCTGTGTTTCACCAGTGTAGCATTCCCTGCAGCTGTCATAGGGGATGTCGTACATCACTACATCATGTCATACATGTCACACGTCGCTCTCAAGCAGAGAGCTTGAAATCTTCACTAGATCTTCTGACAGTACAGCTGTATAACCGAGCTGATGCTAAGATGCTCCTACTCGTCCTCGCTGAGTTGACTGTGTGCGCCTTGGCCTTGACTGGGATTGATTGCCTTTATGTCTTTATGCCTGTGGTTGCACCGTATCACCTATCTGTGGACTCTCTAGCAGAAAGGAAAAAAGATAAAGATGAGATAAAAACAGTGTGTGAGGCAGCATCCCTCGCTGGCTTGTCTGCAGCTATTTTTCTGACACGTTTTTACTTTTAATATTGAACCCCTCTCCTTCTTTCTGTGTTTGTAGTGAATTTTCATGCTAAGTAAAGCTTCACGAAGCCACTGACTAAACTAGAGCTGATGTCTGTAGTGACACACAAATAAATGACGGAGGAAAAAAAAAATTGGGGTGGGTGAAAATGACTAAAAATACTAGATAAAATATGAGACTCTGGTATGATGGGAAAGGAGTCATTTTAAAAATTTATTCCACTAACACACTGCAGACATTACAACAGTGCTCGAGTATTATCTGAATATTTTCTAATGAGCTTTTTGCACTTTTTGTCTGCAGAAGGTATTATTGTGTTTTGCCTTTAGGGATTATAAACATGACATTTACCTTCTACGCCATCTGTTTCTACATCTATTTATATTTAAATATCAGTGTGGCTCATTGCCTTGTGCAGTCTGTTCCCGTAGTTCACTTTCTCAATCGCCAATATGAACATCACAACAGGTCGATTATTGCGTTGCCTTTCATCAGGTCACATGTTACAGCAACAAAGTTTGCATTAGGTATTGGCAATAGTATATGCAACATATAATTTCACCATATGACTGTTTATCACATTTTAAAGTTGAAGGTCACGGACTTGAGAGAGGCTCGGAATGAGAAGCTTCAGCATGTTACAGTCAATGTGCTGTTTGAACTACTGTTTGAATTCAGTATAAATGGCTGCTTTGGCATTTAACCATACAGGAAGCTGGCCTCCTGAGTAAGATCTGATAATGAAAAAATACAGCCTAAAGTGATTTTTACTACCTGTCAGCTCCTTGTTTGATTAAAAGAGTGAAGTTTGATTAAACTCAGGAAACCCGGGCAGCCTGAGCTGCCGGTGTCTGAGCTGCAGGCAGCTGGAGAGTTTGCTTCATGTTTGTGCTCTGGATTTGTATAAACTCATATGCTACTCGGCTATTACCGCAGGGGGCCATTTTGTTTATGGGCCAAGCTGAGCAGACCACCGCGCCTGTGTTCGCAAGCTCCTTTCACCAGGAGAGTTGTAATAGCCCAGAGCTGCTCCAGAGAAGTTTCTGTTTTGTGTTGAGCCACAGACAGGAAACGGCACTCTGGGGAACCGCAGGCTTCCATAAATATTCAAGCCCAGAGAAGTTTGTAGAGTATGTCGTTAAGGATTTATGGCAGACTGCAGAAGTGGTCATGGTAGAGGGGGTTGGGTGGGGGAGTGTGGGGTGGTGTATGAACCTTGTTGTAGACAAACTTGAAAGGGGGGGGGGGGTTGTACACCAGACTCCTCAGAGGGCAGGTGCTAGTGTGGAGAAATGGAAATAAGTGCTAAGATTCAAACGTCAAGAATGTGAAAGTAATTTAGTCCGGCGTCATTCGGAGGCTTTAATATTCTTGTCAAGAGTGTTGGCCGATTTCCCTGTTCTGCATCGCTCTCTCTGTTGTGAGGAAAACAGTGCCGCGGATCACCATCTGTTTAGCGTTTTAAAGGGTTTGGAGGAAAACCCCAGGACAACGGATTGCCACGCGCATCCAGTGATAAACAACATTTTATTGATGCATTCGCAACATAATTTGACATGTTCTTACTCTCAGACATTACACTGGCTCCCAATTTAGGAGCAAATATCTTCGAACTCTGGGAGTAAACACACTGCTCAAAAGAAGTGAGACGAACAGAAGCGCCGACAGCAGCACGTTCACATTTTTTTGTGAGGCTTAAAAAAAAAAGAAAAAAAAAAGAGGAACATTACACGCATGAGTTAGTCAAACTCAAATGTTCAGCTCTTGCTTTTGTATGTTTTTCTTGTAACAACATGAAACCGCTCTTGACTTTTGCGGAACATCATGGGTTCAGGTCAGCATATTTGTCTTTCACAACCTGCTTTCCACTCTGCTGGCTGCATGCCTTTGTGTACTCACCACAACCACATGATGGTTCAATTAATACCCAACATAATGACTACTTCGTCTTACATTTCACACCTAATTTTTTTCTCATCTTTCTGCTTCCCCTTTTTCGTTTCTCTTTTTTAACGCCTTCAACTTTTTCCTCACGTCGGCCCAACTTTGAGCCACCGTCTCTCTCTCTCTCTCTCTTTTCTCGCTCCATAATTTGTCTCATACTGAACTTTCAGCTACTTCCAGAAACCTTTTCGCAGCCTCAGCTTCCCTTTTTTTTTGTTTAATTTTTTTCCCACAGTCCTGCTCCTGTCATTTCAGTACATCTCTAGGCCACTTGGTTGCAGCAGCACGATTTCCCTTCAAAATCCGTGAGTCACTGGTGTCTCCACACAACATGAAGATAAGAATATTTTCAAAGTAAAATATTCTTATCTTCTGTCGAAGCAATGCTGGTGGTCGGCAATATAGACTCAAAAGTATATAACAATATTTAAGGAAATTGCAGTAATTATATTTCTGACGATATAGAAAAAGTGCTGAATAACGTGATTGCAGCTTGTAGGCGTCAGCATTTATTATCAAAAAAACAAGCCACTGGAAAAGAGGGATGATGACAAGCTACATAATTCAAAATGTGAATCTATTGAAACAAGGTACCAACAGCAGCAGCAGCATTATCGTGCAATAGTGGTGAGCATTATATCCAGTAACACTGCAGTATAAAGTATTAAATAACTGATTAACACTTTAATTCAACAAGAACTAAAGTAACTTAACCTTGTAACTCTTCAGCAGCTGCACAACATTGCCACATAATAAGACTGAGGAATATTTTCTACCTGAGATGTCTTGAGTCAAGCTTTTTAACAAGCTGATTAAAGCCCCGCTCCGCCCCCATCTAACCGCATCAGTAATTTCCATCCACCGTTTGCTCTTCCTGTCATATGGAGTGCAGCTAGTGAGTGCACCAGCACCCGGTGGAGTCATTTGTTTACATTTGGTCACACATCACCAGCCGCTCGTATCTCCTCCTTGCATGCCTTTATAGCCTGGTTGTAGTCTGCGTGTTTTTACCTCAAGCGATGAAACAGGTTTGCTGTTTCCACCTTTAGCCGGAAGAGTTTTCTTGCATATTTTGGAAAGCGCTGTGCTTCGTTAGAGGTCATTAAAGTAGCTCCCTCTTTACTAAATCACCATCAGAGGCTGACACACAGCTCCTGCTGTCAGACATGTCTGTCTCATTGCTGCGCGCAGTAGGGAGTGTAAACATATGGCGTTGCTATAGCACGATGTCACGATAGGACATTTTTCAGTCACGTACAAATTTATACCGGGATTATTGCGGATGATATGATATGGCACAGCCCCACACAGTACTCTGCTAAAAGCATTTTTCCTTTTGGTGACAGCTCTCAGAGCTTTCAGAAAACCTTTTTGTTGGTGCAAACAGAGCTACCTGACAGCACCGGTGCCACAGTGAGCAGTATGAGAGGTGTCACCTTATCAATGAGCTCTTCTTGGTTTGTCAGCCTTTTTTTTTTTTTTTGGTAGAAATATCTGTGTGTGGTGATTGTGACTGTTTGTGAGTTTATTATTCTTCAGCTGCTGTATGACTGCATCATTTATATCAATTAAGTTTTATTTATATAGCACCAAATCACATTGTGAGTCATCTCAGGATATAGAATAAGTAGGGATGTGCATGTTAAGCAAAAAAACTACCTGATATTACTTCAAAGAGTGAATGATCATAATGGTGCAATACCTGTCACAAGCTGGCAGTGTTTTTCTGAACTTTTTGACAGCTTTAGTCTTTGGCTTTACATCCTTTTTCTGTTTGAGCAGTAACATCTGAGCCACACACATCCCATCAGTCTGCTGTTGTGTTTCTTATTAGCGTATATGTGCTTTACCAAGCTGGTGGTAGTAGTACGTTTCATTCTGGCAGGTGCTGGTAAAACAAGGCAGAACATGTTTTTTAGGAAGTGTTTATAATGGAATAAGTATTCCTATATTTGAAAGTCGTGACCATTCCTAAAAATAAGGTTAAGAGCATTTAATAATATAAAAAGAACTCAACAATTCCGGGCCTGAGCCGGGCTCAAGGAGGACAATCTTCAGCCTCCGCCAGCTGGAGCGAGGTAACAAGCAAAGAGACAAGAGATGAGCAGAGAGAAACATCAAGCCTTGATTATACTCTGTAGTGGACACGGACAGCTGGAGACACGATGGCTGAGCAGTCATTCCTGTTATGCTTCTTTGAAGTCTGCTGCCTGAGGCGCATGCGTATTTGGGGTAAGGGAATGTAAATTCTCCGCGGATGAGTCCACGCAGTTACAAAAATTGGCAGGATGTCTGCACGGACCCTTACGCTCATTGTCTGATGATGAAATTTGCGTCACTCGGACCCGTGCGGACGCAGAAAGTATAATCAAGGCTTCTGACAATAAACGCTGAGTCGATTCTTCAGGTACAGAAAGATCCAGTGAACCCGTTCAGTAATTTTGTCAACAAAAAGAAAAAAAGCCAGTCACCTCAAATCAGAAATTCCCCGTTTACATTTGAATAAAACAAACAAACAAAAAGAAACGAATGTGAATTTGTTACATGTTAAGTTTAGTTTCACTTTATTCAAAAACAGCTCGTGTGTTCACAAACGGTTTGTCTGAGGCAGCCATCTGATGAACTTGCGTGGGTTTACTTTGTCTTTCTGCAAACCACACATCCCCTGCACTGTCATGTGATCCCACCAGCGACCCAATAAAAAGCAGGAAGCTTCATTTCCTATCCTGTCAACAAATTGCTCATCCATCCTCCCTTATCTTCACAAACACTCAGACTTAAATGAAAGAAGACACTGAACAAGGCTGATGTTACACGAACGTAAACAAGGCTGTCATGTGAGGAATCCACCAGCAATTCTGGCAGTATATGAGTGGGGAATGGTTGATGTTTACCTTTGTGACAGATGGGGCTCCAGTTAAAGCAGGGTCAAAGGTGAAGGGCTGGTTTGATATAAGCAAAGGTAAACTCTTGAGGGATGCGTTTAAGTGTGGGCGCCTGGGTGTTTAACATGATGGTGCCTCAATTGTTATTAGACAAAAAAAAAAAATCAAAATCCTCCACAAAGTATCAGCATCACTTTTCTTCTTGGAGCTGCTGCGTTAAGAGGAGCCGTGTCTGTCTCGTGCCGAGGCCTGTAGTGTTGATCTGGCGCTCGTTAGTCCTCGTCTTGATGCTCGTGCGCATGTGTGGGAGCGAGTTTGTTTGTGTTTGCGCCCGTGCTTGCGTGCGCTCATGCGTTGAATCGAGTAATCCACTTGAATTTGTGGTCGGATGGGTTTGCTAACTGCCAATTTGGTAAGAGGGAGCATCGGTCTTAAATAATCCAGTGTTTATTACACGAGAGAGCAAAGCAGTGCTGATTAAGGGCAGCAGTAGCCCCTTAATGGGTTAGCTTTATGCACAGCAAAATGGCCCTTAGCAACCTGAGCTAAAGGGAGCTCAGACTGCTGTGTGAAAGGTCTCAGAGTTTATTATTAATAAAGCTAATGGGACTAACTAGAGGGCTGCTTTCTCATCTGTGTCATTAGTTCCTCTTACACAGGAGTACTGAAAATAGGCCTTTCATTATTTATTTCTGTCTGGCAACCCACAAGTGAAAATAAGATATTTAGTGTTGTTTTGCCGTCTGTGTGTCTCTTTCCTGCACCCACTCTGCTGTATCTCATTCACGCACATATACAAATGTGCACCCACACATGCCTTCATTCTGAAACACACACATACACATCTATACACGATCACAGAGGGGAAAATCAGGCAAACCGCCCTCATGAATTCTTATTAAAGTGAGATTATTGAAATGGCAGTCCTTGCTTTTCGACGTCAATCATTGCACATTATGCCGACGGCGATAAAAGCATTTATTTTCCATCTGGCTCGAGGTCCAATTACTCCTGCAGTTTACTGTGCACACAGCGGTAAAATTCAGGTTCTCGGAGCAATCTGGTCAACAGCATGTCGTACTGTCTATCAGGATTTAATATGAGATGTCAATTAGGACTCGCAGGAGTTTGACGGATATCTTAGACTGGCAACGCTGCTGCTTTCCGGATACCCTGTGCATTTCTCCAGAGATGGCCCTACTCATTCATGCTTACATTTCTATGCCCAGGAAAAAAACAAACAGTTAACCCCAAAATATTTAGGGGACTTTCTTTGTGCAGTCTGTATGTTTGCGTGCCACCTGCAGTCCAAAGACATAATTGAATAATTTGTGGTTATCTAGTCCTAATTTAGGCAAGAAGTTCTCAAAACAGACTTTAACCTCAGAACTATTTTTTTTTTAAAAAGAGAGATTTGCTAGTTGCTGCTCTTGCGCAAGTAAAGCTTTCAACCCCAAATGAATCTTTATTTTCAATTATATATCTTCCATTTTTTTTCTTTCTGTGCAGACGGGATGAGTCATTGTTTTGCGTAGTTGCGTGGCCACTTGAACCCCTGATTCTGAGTATTTTACATTAAATTTTATTGCTCCTGACAAGCTTAACTCCAAACTGACATTTAAGACTGTGGGCCGATCTCATAAAGAGTCTTTTAAGTTTGAAAATACAGAAAAAGAACCGGCCTGTGTATACCTTCTGTCTGTGTAATAGCTCTCAGTCTGTCAGACTCTGTATGCACATCCATCAATAAGTCAACATTACATCTCTGTGTTAGTCGGTCTCTGCTGATATATTTATAGGGATTTCCTCAGGCTCTCTTTCTGCGTGTTGGACGTTTCTTTCTGGTGCTGAGTGCTGTCAGGTTCTGCCTAAGTGTTACTGGGTGGCATCTGGCCAAGCTGAATGTTATATCTGAGTTATCTGTTGTGACTGTGGACTGTCTGATGACATTTGTCAGTATTTACTCTTCTAGGTGAACAAAGACTTCTTTTCTCTTCCTGACTGTGACTCAGAGTTGACAAGGTCACAGAAAGTTCATCTTATGTTTGTTGGGAGCATGACCAGAGTCCAGACAGACATGTATAGGCTGTGACAGGTTGTCTTTGTTTAGGGTGGACCGATACAGACATTTCCCTGTGCATGTCAAAGGACAACTTCAGGTGAAGTCGATTTTTTTTTCTCGCTTGCCCCTGCTTTGTTTTTTTCGGCTCCTGTACAGTAATTACACATTTAATAACTGCTTATTGATTTAATAAAGTTTCTCTAGATGACAATCAGGAAGCAAAACCTGATTTTGAATGCTTTCTTGTCAGTCTTGTAACTGGAAATTTAAGTTCTGGACTGATTTAACTCACAAGAATTGAAGACTAAGATTTTTCTGTTGGCTCAGAAGATCCTAAGCGAAGTTTCTGTAATTTGACTCGGATGACTCGGATGTACTGCGACTCAGCTTGTTCAACCGGAAAGTGCCACTGAAAAGAGAACTACTGAGGGAAGGTGGAAACAATGAGCCGAGAGATGTTAAAATACTTTAGAGCTAAGGTTAATCTTAGTATTGCATGTAAGGATGTCACAGTACCAGAAATCTGATGGTAGTGCTCATTCCATTAAATTTCCAGGACTCTTGAGCAAATTAAGGCCCTTTCAGACATGCCGACTCAGGTCACTTTTCCATAAAAGATGAGATGGCAATCTTGCTAGATCAGGCCTAGTAACATTTATGTGTCACTTTCAGCACAGCACAAGAGTGCACATTAACAGATAGGCTTGCACAAGATTACCTGCATACATGTTGATCTGTTTAGCTCGCTAAAAAGACTAAAAACCTTTCACGTATATTTCATTTTCCCTTCTTCGCTTCGATCGGGAGTTTCACTCCAGGTTGAAATGTTTCTAAAATAAAGTTTTCTGGTCACAGAGTCGGTGAAAGGTCAGATTAGCAAAATTAAGTTTTCTGTTTCTTGAACTGCAGCTGGTAGCAGCGGTCCTCATCCTGCTCCGCAGCCTCAGTGAGCTCGGTATAGCAGCATGTGGACCAGTTTTCCACCTACTGCAGATTTTGGTTAGAGTCCCCTCAGCTCGCAGCAGATCTCTAAAGCAGAAGGACTACAGCCAGCTGGTGGAGTGGGAGTTTGTGAGCGGTAGCTGAATGAGACTGCGGACCACATCATGAGCGATTTGGTCAACCTGCAGGTAAAGGAAGAGGTGTAGTAGTGTAAAATAAATTCATAAAATATATTTGGATATCCATTAATATACCTGGGGGGGGGGGGCGGGGGGTGTCTCTCTGTGGGTGATACTGCTGTCTGGCAGTAAAGCAAAAAAAGATCCATCATATGATGTTAGTGGTTTAAAAAAAAAAGGCCCACATCAGTGATAAAAGACTAGTGAGGACTTCTTAACAATGGCAGCAGTAGTAAAATCTCTTTGGCTTTCTTGCTCCACATCAACTCAGTTTCTGACTATCCACTTG
This sequence comes from Cichlasoma orientale, assembly GCA_034780415.1. Classification (NCBI taxonomy): domain Eukaryota; kingdom Metazoa; phylum Chordata; class Actinopteri; order Cichliformes; family Cichlidae; genus Cichlasoma; species Cichlasoma orientale. The sequence goes on from JAVDPK010000114.1 coordinate 312,268, forward strand.
TAGGCAGAGGTCACTTTCACCCCCTCCCTGACTGCACCAGGTTCCCTGCAAAGTCTCATTATCCTTTTATCTCAACATTTATCTGACAAGAGAACGGGGAGGGAGGATCCAGGCCATCTTTAAAGATTAATAAAAGGCAGTAAAAAGAGAAAGAAAGGCCCTAGAAAAAGAAGGGAGCTTCAAACTAGCAATTCTGTTTAATGCCTGCATGTGATAGGGTTGACAGAATTATTAATCAGGAACTAAAGAAAATTCAGACCTTTGCTCTCAGCTGCCTCACTTAGAGTCTTTAGTTACCACCATTACATAGCAACTGAAGGTCGGGAGGTCTGCCACTAATTGGTTCTACAGGGTTTTGAATAACAATGAGAAGAGCCCAATTATAAAATCACTATGAGACACCACAGAGGAGTAAGAGAGAGTGTGTGAGAAACAGAGGGAGGGAGCATAAAAGAGTGAGAGGGAGTGACGAGGGACCGGCTGGACCAGCGATGGGAAAGAGGGACTAGAGAGAAGAAAGACAGAAGTGAAGCTGTTTCATCACTTTTGCTTCCCTTTCCTCAGCAGCACGCTATTAATAAAATTTATAAATCAGCAGTGGCATAAATTTTAATAGAGGGCTGTGGAAAAACAGTCAAGGTCTCTGAAGATAGCTCCACCTCATTTGAAATTCCATTTGCATAAAAGATTCACGTAACACTGGCAGATTTGGAGGGACTCTTTTCTTTTTTATTGTGTGTTCATTTATTAGTAATAGGACCCTTTTTACATGGCGGGATCTGACACGAGCACTTTGGAATATAAATCAGTGTCTTTTTAGAACAAGTGTCTCCTTCTTTTCTCTCTTTTTTTTGTCTCTCCATGTGTGGTGTGCATGTGTATGTTTTTGTCTGTTCATGCATATGCAACAGTTTTTTTTTTGTTTTGTTTTTTTGCTATGGCAAAAGCATTAAGTGCATTATTAGGGGTATGTGCGTGCAGATGCTCTAATGCGTCCGTGCTGTGTTGCGTTTTGTGTGACGAGACATCAGCAGGCAGGTTCGCCGGCCACCCGGTGGCTCTGCTCCTCTGAGAGACAAAGGAACAACTGCTCCCTGTATTAGCGCTTTGTCAGGTGGGTGGAGAAGCCGTGTCAGGTGCAACGACATCCCCTCCGTTTGACTCACTTTCACACAAACACCGCTGGGCCTAAACTGGCACGCTACCATCTGCTTTGTTTTATGGTGTGTGAGATTTAAGGTTATGTGGCTTTATAGTAATAATGGAAATTATGTTTCTGCAGAAACAAAAAAAAACATGGGACATCCAGCAGAATCTGCTGCTGCTGCTGTCTTTGATCATGATTCTATTGATGGCTGTGAAGTGAAGTGGGCACCTGATAAAAGTAGTAATGATTCTCTTGTGTTTGTCTGCGGAGACTCTGAGTCTGACCGGGATTATAGTCAGCCTTTAATCAACCTGGAGCAGAGGCCACGTCCTGCCAGCTCACCTCAAACTCTTTACCCCTGATTGTATAAGCAGTATTGACTCAGATTATCAAACAGAGGGCCTCTGCATACACCCAGGCCATTACATTATTTGATTTTTAGCTAGACTTCCAAGCACAAAGTCAGATTTAATCAATGAATTGAGTTTAAGCTTAAGAACCCACTCTGCCTTGGACTTTTTTCCCCTAATTTGGGTACAGTGGTCAGTAAATGGAAAATTATTTGTTTATTCCTATTCATGATTTGAACCTTTGGGGGTGGTTATAGTAAGGCATAATTTAATTTTTCTCTGTTTGACCCACTGCATTCCCCTTGCCATAGCACAATCTGTGTTACAGCAGAGAAACACATTAAAGATTTTTATGTCAGGGCGATCAGACTTTTCTTAGCTTTTTTATTTTCAATGTAATGCTTACATGCTGCTCAAAAAAATTAAAGGAACACTTTTAAAATACATCAGCTCTCAATGGGAAAAAAAATCATGCTGGATATTTATACTTATATGGACTGGGTAATGTATTAGGAACAAAAGGATGCCACATTATTTGATGGAAATGAAAATTATCAACCTACAGAGGCTGAATTCAAAGACACCCTGAAACTCAAAGTACTTGGTAGTTTGTGTGGCCCCCATGTGCTCGTATGCATGCCTCAGAACGTCGGGACATGCTCCTAATGAGATGACGGATTTTGCTCCTGGACAGTATGAGGTGCAACTTGGCGGCACTGGATGGACCAAAACATAATTTCCCAGAGGTGTTCTATTGAATTTAGATCAGGTGAGCGTGGGAGCCAGTCAGTAGTATCAATTCCTTCGTCCTCCAGGAACTGCCTGCATACCACATGAGGCCAGGGCATTTTTGTGCACCAGGAGAAACCCAAGACCCACTGCACCAGAGTAGGGTCTGACAATGGGTCCAAGGATTTCATCCCGATACCTAATGGCAGTCAGGGTGCGGTTGCCCTCAGAGTTCTGTGCATCCCTCCATGGATATGCCTCCCCAGACCATCACTGACCCACAACTAAACTGGTCACGCTGAGCAATGTTACAGGCAGCATAATGTTCTCCACAGCTTCTCCAGACCCTTCTCCATCACAGGGTGCCAGTGGTGGACCTGTCAATTCTGTTATGGCAAATGCCAGTCGGGCTCCACAGTGTCGGGCAGTGAGCAAAGGGCCCACTAGAGGATGTCGCGCCCTCAGGCTGCCCTCATGAAGTCTTTTTCTGATTGTTTGGTCAGAGACTTTCACACCAGTGGCCTGCTGGAGGCCATTCTGTGGGGCTCTGGCAGTGCTCATCCTGTTCCTCCTTGCACAAAGGAACAGATACTGGTCCTGTTGACGGATTGAGGACCTTCTACGGCCCTGTCCAGCTCTCCGAGAGTAACTGCCTGTCTCCTGGAATCTCCTCTATTCTCTTGAAACTGTGCTGGGAGACACAGCAAGCCCTCTGGCAATGGCATGTATAAATGTGCCATCCTGGAGGAGTTGGACTACCTGTGTAACCTCTGTAGGGTGCAGCTATTGCCTCATGCTACCAGTAGTGACACTGATGCTAGCCAAATGCAAAGTGAAAAACCAATCAGAACAGATGAGGAGGGAAAAATGTCAGTGGCCTCCACCTGTAAAACCATTCCTGTTTTGGTGGTTGTCTCATTGTTGCCCCTCTAGTGCACCTGCCGTTAATTTCATTAACACCAAAACAGCTGAAACTGATTAACAACCCCCTCTGCTACTGAACTGACCAGATCAATATCCCAGAAGTTTAATTGGCTCGATGCTAGACTCTGATTAAAAAGTGTTTCTTTAATTTTTTTTGAGCACCGTAGTAATTAATAGACTAATGCGCTCTAATATCGATCAGATAAATTGATAATGATCTGTAGTTGTTGCTCTGTGTTAGAGCATAATGGATCATATGTACTTTATTGCTGTTTTAAAGCTAAATATAGTTCCAGATGTGTATTCATAGCCATCAAAGCTATAACATGAATTTTCAAAAGTACCTGTTGCGCCTGTGAAATGCCTGGATGTCTTTAAAATTGATGAACCTGCCAAAATATAGTGGCAGCTCCCTCGCTGTCAACTTCCCATTTGTTTTGTCACCTAATTAAGCAATTAATGGCTGCCATTTTGATTGTTTGCTGTTTGCCTTAGTGCTGCCATAATAGCGCTGCGTTTGTCTGTTTGCAGGCGGAAAGGATTGTGCTGAATAATGCATGGCGCATCACCACGACAGACAGTGTTGCCATTTGAATTATGAACACATCGGGGTGAGACGCTAACTCGCTCTGACTAGCCTGAGGTGAAAAGAGAGAAGAAAGGCGGAAAAAAAAGAGTCTCATCCTCAGCTTTTGCTGCTTCACCTTTATTGGATGTGATGGATGAGAGGAACAGTGGACATCTTGGATACTTTCATGAGCCTTGTTAAAACACTGTGAAACCTGAAGGCTGGCAGCGCTGCCTGAGGAGCGTGCTGCTGTCACCTCGCCTCATAAAGCACATAAATGTTTCTGATTTGCAGTTGAATTAGACTTTTTCTCTCTTGATATTTGGTGGAAGTGTGTACTTGTACATGCATGGATGTGCAAATGATGGGCTTAAGGCTTCCAGTCTATCTTCCTCTTTTTTGGCCCTTCCTTTTTCACCTACGCAGGGCATCTATGCTCCAGCAAAATATACAAAATAACACAACAGTCCAGAATGTAGCAGAGAAACACACACAAATATTCAAGAATATCATATCAAGGGCAACTTTCTAAAATACTGTTTTTACTATGTGATGTCATAAACTGCATATAAAGAACATGTTACCTATGCGACATTTGGTGTCATGTCTACACATTATAACCTTTTCACGTGTCCTTGTATAGCGTTACCTTTTCACACATGAAAAGGTAACGCTATACAAGGACACCCTTGTATAGCGTTACCTTTTCACGTGTCCTTGTATAGCGTTACCTTTTCACGTGTCCTTGTATAGCGTTACGCACACTGTTTCTGTGTGACTGCTGGTCGACTTTTCTCAGCTTTGGGACTTTAAAAGAAGCTCAAAACTTCTTAGACATAAAAAAAAATGTTATCCTGTTAAATTACCACTGACTGGCAGGACTGATAATGTTTGCTCCCTGACTCCAGTGTTAACATTTTATTATTAGCCATAGCTGCTAGCTGCTACCTCAATGATAACATACGACTACAGTGGCTATGAGGTAGTTGCTAATAGTTAAAAGGCCAGATTAACATATATAATAACTGTTTAATGCTTAAATGTTGCTGAAACAGGAGATTTACTGACCCCCCCATATTCCTCATAAATACGGGTTGTGTGTAGTTGTGTGTCAGCTGGAGGAGGCAAAAGCGCTGCTTTTGGTATCAGTACTGTTGTGAATGGGTATCTGATCCAATAGTAATTTTTCAGTATTGATTAGTTTCTGAGTATCGTTTTGTTTTTTTTGACACAAGACCATAAAAATGTGTTGTGGATAAGAAAAATGACTTCTGGCCAGTGGTGAGTTGTTTATACTCTATTTTCATCATTTACTGTCCCAACAGGATGTTTCTTCATAAAGATCTCCTGACATTTCCTCTGGTACTGCCGTGGTTTCAGTTTGTCTGCATTCTTTTTTTTTTTTAAATACACGAGTTTCTAACAATATTAATGAAAAAAATTAAAATATAAAGCTAAAATAATCTCAGCCCAGTACTTTGTGTGTAGGGATCATTTTCACTCTGGGATGCTGCTGATATCATACATATGCATAAACTCAACACATTTTGTTAATCTAACAAAAGGTGTTAGCTCAAGTTAGCGTTCACCTCAGAAACAAAAAAAGAAACTGTTCTCTGACAAAACCCAGGAATAGTACACAGGTGCATTTGCATCTGCGCGCGATTTATACAACGCCCTCTGGCAGGTCATCCGCATCTTTCCCTTGTGCTCGTTCCTAGCTAGTCTTTGATACAGTGTATGAGGATAGCACGGCGTTTGATCTGTGTGTGCTTTGTACTGAGGAAAGTGTTAGTAAGACACTGGGGTGCGCTTTAGGGGTGAATTGGGTTAAAGCGCGGCGTACAACCGTCTGTCACCTTGAAGAGAGGCAGGATGTGCAGTTCAAATCTGCAGGGAGCAGATCTGTCACAAGGAAAGCCTGGGCATTTTTCCCCTGGGTGACGGGGGGGACCGGAGGGGCTGTGGGTGAGAGACGAAATGAGACTGAGGGAGAGCGAGAGAGTGAAGAGCGGTGAAAAAGGAGTGCTGCTAAAGGAATAATGAGAAAGTGTGTGCATGTGCCTGTGCCAAAATCCAGAACTGCCTCTGACAACTTATTAGCACATTAAAGTAAAAAGAAAAAGAAAAAAAAGAGGGGGGGGGGGGCAAAACAAAAACAAACCCCCCCCCCCCCCCCCCCCCCCCAAAACAAAAACAAAGACTTACTGAAGCTGATGCAGCTTTTAAGGACATTTTGGCCCTTTTTCTGCAGCGATGCATATCCTAAGCTATGCAAATCAGCCTCTCTATTTGCCTAGCTTGAAAAAGCAACTCTATTATTATTAACAGCAAAAGAAAAAAGTCTGACTGGGGGTTATTTTACCTCTCCCAGCGGGAAGTCTGCAAATTAACAAAAAGAAAATTGAAAGCAACATTCGCCGCCTCTGTTATTTCTGTATTTTCCATCTCCTTCCCCACATGAGAATGCTGCAGCCTCTAAATTAATTAGCTCTGAATATGTCTTAATGATATTTATACGTTTTAGTGTAATTGTCTAATTGTGCTTTTCTAAAGAAACATATACAGTGTGTTTTAGAAGACAAGCTCTTTGCAGCTGAAAATAGCGAGAGAATTTCCCAGCTTATTAAGGATTTTTTTTTTTTTTTTTTTTTTGGATGTTCAGCACATCATTAAGTCCGCTCCCATTGTGATTGTGCCTAACCAGTCTTCTCTCTCCTCCACGCTGCTGTTTCTCTGGGGATAGATTCTGCACCAGGCTGTTGGTCAATTAGTCAGTGTGTGTAATTCAAAGGCTGGGAAACGACCAGAGGGAAATGGAGATTATGTATTTTCTGCTCTGTGTACGTGTTTGTTTCAGTGAGAGTGTTGGTGGTAAAGGGCGGGAAACAAAAAATAAACAATAAAATAGCCTATGTTTGAGGTAATACATCGCCTCCTGAAGTATGGGAAATCTCTGACTGTCATATATCAACATGTTTGTACAGAACAAATATACATAAACACACATGTAACTGCATAACCACCTTGCATTTGTATTTTTAATTATTCTTATTATTCAAATATTATGATTGACTTTTAAACACATAAAACTAAAACAAGCAGTAGCCTCCCACATAAGAGAAGTAGAAAGTCAGCAATGAGCTAATAACTAATAACTCACCGAAAACACTGAGCACAGACTTCTTGGGCAGTGTGTAACCAGCCACACAGTATAACATTAGCATATCATTAATATCATTTAAACAGGTGAGTTAAATAACCAGCCTCAAGTGGCCACTGAAGGAACTGCAGTTTTTGCTACCGGGGCTTTTGTTTGTTTTCATAGTCCCATATTTTATTTGTTGACGTAATTCTCTGTATTCGGTTAAGCACTCAGCTCTGGTTACAGTGTCAATGGCTTAGCACAAGTACTTAACTAGTACAAATGTTTACCTAAACTTCTGTTTTCAAGTCTGACAGAGTAATTACGATTTTGGTAGCTGGATTAGGGATTTCTGTCACTGACAACCTGCTGCTGACCTCATCACACTGCTGTTGGTCACCTGTTGCTCCTAAGTATCATCATGACATCACGCATGTATTAGTGTCTGGGAAATTACATTTAAGGATGAATTTTGCAACTCTTTTTTTTTCATGGCTTTGATGAGCAGTTGAAGACCCTTGTTTGTTCTGATCCTGATACGTGCTGTGCCTCTGGCCTGCACAGGGATTTGAAGAAGCAGGCATACGCGAGTCGAGAAAAGTTTGGTCTTGGTTCAAAGATGGCAGCTCTCTCAATAACGTGCCCTGCATTCACTCTCAACCAAAGGAAATCCTGCCTTCACTTGCAGTGCTCACCTGCTCTTTTCATCTGTGCACCATAGATCAATATTGCAAAGCCTATAGCTGCTACCCTCATCCTCTCTCCTCTTTCTCTTGTTATCTGTGCATCCCATCACCCCAAAACACATTCACTTCTTCACCTCCCCCACTGCCTTCTCTATCCCTCCTCTGCGCTTGTGGATATTGCTTTTCTTCTCTCCATCACTCTTGTTTTCTCCACCGCTCCATCTCAATCAAGAATGCAGCAAGTTTTATGAATTCATCAAAAATGATCATGGACAATCCAGGGAGGCATGCAGGGAGGCAACAAGGCGAGACGATGGCAGTCTGAACAGACGGAGGAAAGAGGAAAAGACAGAGGGAGGGGAAAGAGGAGCAAAGTGAGGGGGGAGGTGGGGCGGGGGGGTGTTGCTGTACTGCTGAATTTTAATGAGTACCAGGGGGAATTTCTTCTTCACATTTTTTTTCTTTTCTCCCTTTCCATTTTTTTTCCCTAGGATGCACCCATCTACAACACGGCTCTATATCACTGTCTCACAAATGAGCTTTAACACAGCCTTGCCTTGGCCTGGAAAGAGAGTGTCACTGAGTGAAGCTGTCGGCTGCGCACCGAGAAAACAGCGAACCAAAAGTTCTAATTGAACTGCCAATTTGTCATGTTTATCTTTGCTGTCTTCCACCAGACACCAAACCGCACACGCGGCAGCCGCCACATCCCCTTCCTGGAAACCGGCACAGATGTAAGCAGTGTTTCTTTCCATGACAGATCTGCTGCTCATTAGTGAATTATTCATTCTTTTCATTGGAGCCTAAAAGATACCATCACAAGCATCCACACTTTGTATTTCTATTCTTTGTGCTGTTCTCTTGCTAATTTTTTTCCCCCCCGAATATTTCTTTCCTTTCTTTCAGCACTATGTCCTCATGGCCTATGGCTCCTCTACACTATCTATGCCTTGTCTCTTTCTCCGTCTCTGCTCTCCCTCTCTCTCTCTCTCTCTCTCTCTCTCTCTCTCTCTCTCTGGGGAAGACTTTATTATGCTTTGCTCCGACAGCAAAGTACACAGATAAAAGATAATTGCCTGGCTTGACTCCTCCATTGATATGAAAATAGGATTTAAATTATTCACAGTGGTTTAAAGGTTAGTTGAAGGTTATTACTGGCAGATAGAAGTAGAAAAGAATAGGGTAAGACAAAAAAAAAAACAAAAAAAAAACTTGTGTGTTGTAAGCTCTGGCCGGAAGGTGAGGTGCTTTTCTGAAAGGCTCATTTGCAATGCATGCAGTGAAGACATCTTGCGAACAAACCACAAAAGCCTCTCAGGGGGATTTGAACATGGTGGTGGAAGTCAGCTATTAAGCAGCAAATTAAGGGTGGCTTCTCCACAGAACAACATTGTCAGTTGTAAATAAGGCTGTTGCCGATCCTTGCCCGCGCGCTAATCCTTTTCATCCGTCTCCTGTCTAGCCTCGCATAGCATTTCATTCTTCATGCAAAGCCATCAGTGCACGTCAGGTAATACACTGCTCCTTTCTTATGAAGACAGAAAAGGTTGAAGTGTTGGGTTTAAATCGGGGCCAGTTCTGCTGGGAGACTGGCTTGTTTTGCACTGGACATGGTAAGACTCAGGAGGGGGTGAGGCAGAATTACCTGCTCTGTTGTTGTTGCCAGCCTCCCTGAGGACACGTTCACTGATCAAAGCAGGGGTTTGTAGGATAAATAGAAGAGGGGAGAGGTTATGAGGAGTCCTTTTTCTGCTCCCATTGTATTACCTCTTCAATGGCTTGTGTGTCTGAAAGGCTTTGTGATGCCTGCAGACAGGATTCAGACATTTCTTACATGGGAAGGCTGCAGTAGGTGGTCTGTAAACAAAACAACACTGCCATCATCCACAGATTTGGCTGCCAGTAACTGTCTACTTCCATCTTCCAGCTATTAGACTCCATATTGGATTTGACAGTTGAAGAAAAAAAAGCAAATAAAGGAGCAGTTTGGGTTTTTTTTAGTGTAAGCACTGAATTTGCTTGTTTGTATCATACACAGATTTTTTTTCAAGATTGAATTATTTGAGATTTTTCTTTTTATATTGCAAATATTAAAACATTTATTTTATTTTTGCAGCCTGACCTTGTTTCTCTTTGTAAATATATAGCGAGCAATTTGAACATATAACTAATATTGAAGAACTTGTTGACTTGTTATCATGTTTGTGCACATTTGTGAAGTGCAGCAGTCACTATCTTTTAGCTCCGCTTTTGTTCTCCACCAGCGCCAAAGCTGCTAAATGTTCTGCTGGGTTCACGAGGTACTCACCAACTTTGTCATCTTGTGGTGAAGAAGTAACGTACACTGAGTTTATCTGAGGAACGTATCTGCCTCTGTGGCTGATCAGAACAGGGCGAGTTCACAGATAACAGCTGCAGGCTGGGAAACAATCAACAAAAAGAACAAAACAGTCTAAACTGAGCTAAAGAGAACAATCGGGCTATGTGGCTATGTGTATTTTACATCATCAAAGATAGGCTAGGCTTTTAGTTTGTAGACAATTAGTTTGTATTGAGTTGGTTTTAATCTTGTTGATTTCAGGATTGTAGAAAATGCCCACCATCGCAAATGCTCATAAAACTTTATTTTGGCAACAAAAATGATGTTTTTTAATTCAATGTTACTAATTGTTACTGAGATTAATATGAAATAATATGTGGTTCCCAAACAGCATGGACGGAAACATCCAAAAATTTATACTTTCTGCCTTCACAAGTCCGCTCGGGTCCAAGTCACCAGATTTCTTCATCAGATGGTAACTGCGAGGGTCTGTACGGACGTCTGGCTACCTTACTCGTCCATGGAGAATTGACATTACAGTGGACCAACTACGTACGCGCCCCAGGCTGTGGGCTTCAAGCGGACTTCAAAGAAGAACAACAGGAATGACTGCGCGGCTGTCTGGTCTCCAGCTGTCTGCGTCCGTGTCCGCAACGTATAATCAAGGCCTAAGGCTAAAAGTAGCTCTAGAGTCTGCCACACTAAGTGAAACCGTGAGAGTATACTGTACCAATGGTGGAAAAGGTCACGCCTTCGATCAGCAAACATCACCAGTAAAATGAAACAATCCAGTAACACCAGAGGTAAAGGTTTGGCTAACTCTCTGCTACTTGGAATATCTCAGCTGTTAGCTTAATTTCACTCCAGAGTCTGAACTTTAACTTTATTTTCTGACTTTAAAGCTTCCAAAATTAATATGTTGTTTCCTTCCACGTGTAAGACAAACACAATAGTCCACATTTTTTTTTAAAAAACTGACACATAGTGAACAAGTTCGTTTATGAAACACGATGTCAACCATAGCAAACAGCCATGCTCGCCCCTGTCCTGCGCTCAGGAGTTACACGGATAAAAAGTTGCTCACTGAACAAACTGATGCACAGTTTCTTGGTAATTATTGGCCCACCAAGAGAAAACTCTTTTAGCAGTGAGTCAGCATCGAAGCATAAAATATAAATCTAATTAAAACACAATAAGACAGTTGAAGACTGAAAGTGCTGGTGCTACAATGCAAAGCAGATAAGACAAAGAAAGTAACGTAGATAAAAACAGATGAAGTGCTCAGCTGTGCGTGAAACCACGCGAGTGACACTTTGAGGAGGATTAAGAGTATTTCCTGAATTACCTGAACTGCTCGTGGGAAAACTTGAATCTGTTGCACCTAAACTCCAGAAACCTGTCAAACTTTTTGCATTTTTCATAATGGACTTAGCCTTATGCTTATCTGTCCGTCAGAGAGGGCGGTCACTTGTGAGTTATTTTGAAGATTTGAGAGCTAAGTGCTTAATTAATTTTCAGGTGATATTGTGTGCTAATTGTTAATTGCAGCTGCATGTATAACCAAGCTATACCTGGGAGAGCATTTTGCAGGGCACTTTCTATGAAGAAGAACTGACCAACACATGGCCCTATCCCTTTGGTCATTTTATATTCTCTCTCCCGTGTGAGCCAAGTTTATTTTAACTCAAAATTCAAAAAGTGAAGGCAGTTTCTTGTCACTCCCTCACCCCAGAGAGCCTATTGATTACCTGAAGCCAATCACTTGATAGCAGTCTATCCTCAGAGAGCAGCCAAGCACCATTTTCCCTCTTATACTTTAATTAGCGATACAACGCGTGGGCACTAATCTATGCGTCCCCTCTCTGATATTTCTCAGATGTGCACCGCTTTGATTTCTCTGACCCAACAAGGAGCATTGAGATTGGTGTGCGCTGCAGGAATGCTAATATGTTCTTGGAAAGGGAGATACTGTCAGCCTGTTGGCAGACAAGAAAAGATCAAGCGAGACTTTCTTCTCTCCATATTCACACCTGTACACATCATCCCTTTCAAATAGATTCCAATTTATTGCCAATGCTGAAAAAAAAGAGCTAAGTTTAATGCTCAAATGCTGGCAGGTGAAGAGTATGCAAAGAGGCAGTCATACAGAAATGGATCTGAATAAGGTCCTGGAAAGCCTTCCTGAACTATCTTAACAGGATGAGGGGAAAGAAGTGAGGCATAACCATCAGTCTGCATGAACTTGGACAAGGTGCTGCGTGTTTTTTTCATGTTGCATTATATGTTGGTGTTTTCTGGAATGTAAAATTAAAAAAAAAAAAATAGAGACAGCCGCACTGCTGATGGATTTTTACCTTGCTTAAAACACTTTGGCAGTTCACTGATGGATAGGTGTTTCTCACTCTATTTCCTTCCATCCGCGGTCCCCTGCCACAGCCTTGCAGCTTCATTCGGGGACTCTCAGTAATCAGCTGTAGAGTAGAGCTCCTGAATAAATCAATCAGTGATGTATGACTAAAGCGAAGGTAAGGCTGCCTGGGCATCCCTTTGATGAGGCCAGATTTGTGTATCAGTCATAAGCCAGTGCCACTACCTAGCACACTTCAAACAGGCTTAGTGCTAAGCCAATTAGCATGACTTTGCATGGTGTTGATCTGCCTGTGACATGGAGCAGACTGGGCTTAATTGCGTTTTGCCACTAATGCTAATTTATAATAGCCTCTAGGAAAGCTGAGCCCTGAGGTAAACAAAGCAACAGGGCTAATATGTTGTTAGTGCTGTCTCCGTGCACCGGCTGAACTACTGCTTATCTGCTTACAGCGAGCAGCACCGAGTTACACAGCTTCAAGCTATGCACCGGTTTTTCTATTCTTAAAATAAATGTACATCTGTCGCTGTTACTGTACATCTACAGTATCTCGTTTAGTACTGATTACTGCCTCATGATTGATCTCTTACATGGATCCAGTGACGACAACTGGAAAATTACTCAGATGACATTTAAGAATGTCGTCTTACTCAGCAGGGACGACTTCACTCATTGTGAAGCTGTTATCATTTAACGCCTCTGGTAGAAGAAGGCTGTCATCACCTGCTGTAAGGAACTCCTTACAGCAGGTGTATAGTCAGTACAGTATAGTCTTACACATACCTTTGAACTGCAACCTTTTGCTGGTGAACTCCATCAGTAGAAATATTTAGTCATTAGCTTTGTCCACTCCTATATCTGCCAGAGTTTAGCAATCTGTGGCTATGGCTCAGGTAGTAGAGCAGGCTGTCTACCAATCTGAATGTCAGGGGACAGATTCCTTCGGTCTGCATGTTGAAGTTTCCTTAGGCAGGATCCTGAATTACCCTGAATTACCCTGATGCATCTGTGTGAGAGTGTGTGAGACTGGGTGAATGAGACTTGTAGTAGGAAGTGTTTTGAGTGCTCAAATTGAGCAGAAAGATGCTATATAAGTACCAGTCCATTTACCACGTGTTATAAACTGTGTGTTCAAAAAACATCCAGGATGAAAGTTGTCTGTGAAAGCTGTACATTACTAAATCCAGTGGTGTGCAGAAGTCTTGGGCCCCCTGCTCATTTCTTTATAATTTACCAGGGAAAATGGGAAATAGATGCGATTTATTGAAACGTGTGCAAACATACATGGAAATATAGTATAAAAGGTAAAAACAGAGTTTGTGCAATTTGAACAAGCGTGAGAATTAATATCTGTGACTACCTTTATTCTTCAGCACAGCCTGATCTCTCTGAGGCAGCTTTCTTCTCATTTATTTAAGTAGTCTTCAGGAATAGTTCTTCAGGCTTCTTGAAGGAGATTCAAAGTTCTTCTTTGGATGTTGGCTGCCTTTTGTTCTGTTCTCTGTCAAGCAGCAGCACCATACATGGTACATGTACATTCAATAATGCTGAGGTCCAGGCTCTGGGGAGATCAGTCCACGACTGATAGTGTTCCCATTGTGAGTTTTTTTTATCCCGCTATGCTTTTATTGCATTAGCAGTGTTTTTGGGCTAATTGTCGTACTGAAAATCAGACGTTTTCCAGCTGGTATTGCATGGTGGATCAACACCACTGGCTGAAATGCAGCCCCAAACCATGACAGAGCCTCCACCGTGTTTCACAGATGGCTGTAGACTCTCACCTCCTCTGTATGTATAGTGACAAAAATGTGAACCAAAAATTTCAAATTTGGATTCATCACTCAGACCTGTTATTGCTGATTTTCAGTCCAGTTCTTGTATAATTTTCTCACTGTTTTCTTTCCTTCTTGACAGCCACCCTTTAATTGAGACCATTTCTGAGGCTTCAATGAACAGAAGATGGATTAACTGAAGTGCCAGATGCATCTCTCAGGTCCTGTGTCAGGTTTTTGCTGGATTTTTTTCCTGTTTCTTAAGGACATGACTTTCAGGTAATGTGCTTAGATAGATTCTAGGCCTGCCACTTTTTCTTTTGTCAGTTTCCTCCAAATTTTTAAGGACACACTGCACACCATGCAGAGAGATGCCAAGTTTTCAGCTAATATCTCTTTGGGAATCACCTTGTTGGTGCAAAAATACTATTTTATGTCAGTCAGACTGTGTTATCTTTGGCATTTTTCACAGATTCAACTAAAGAAATGGAATAAATTATATGTTTTTGCTACAGGCTGCTAGTAAACAAGCGTTTAAAGATACAATTTAAAATGGGTTCTTTCCTAAGTTGTCTTTTATGTGTAGACACAACACTGGTTTATCTGTTGAGTCAGGTGCCTTGAATGGTTCATAGGTCAGTGATAAGTGGATTAACAAGCAAACAAACATGTTCAGGTGAAAGGACTGGACTGAAAATGAGTGAAAAAGTAGCCAGTGTTCAAAGAAAAACTGGAGAACTATTGCCAAAGACCACTTTAAAACAATTACAGGAAAGTCTGGCTCCTTGGAAGGAACTCCTAAAGAAATTAGGGGTGGCTCAAGACTTTTGCACAGTACTGCACATACATAAACTACAAAACATAAGTAAACTAAAACTAAACTGAAAACCAAAACTCGGTTTGACAGTTACATTTTAGTTCATTGAAATGAAAAATAAACACATGAGAACTAACTGAAACTATATTATATGTTCATAAAATATGAAATGCATTTTTTATTTTGTCTTTATAACCTGCCTGGTCTACATGACTGCGCTGCGCAGAAAGCGCTGCGTTTGTATAGTAATACCAATGCCGAAATTAAATTTTGCCCCTGAAACTGATAAAAAGTAAAATAAAACCGCAGGTGTGCCACTGCAACCAATAAAATATTAATGTTTGTTGCTCTGTGGTAGCAAATGAGTTGATAACCACAGAATATGTGTTGATACTGAAACATCTAGAGATGAAGTTATTGGTAAACAAAAACACACACACGATGCACACTAATGAGCGCTCCTCTGATCTGCTCTGATAGGTCAGCAGAGGAAGCAAAGGATAAAAGTGTGTTTGCACTGCTGTATGTATGTGTATGAATGTGTATGCGGGGTGCAGTGAGGGCAGCCGAGTCTCAGATCTGAGGAGGCCTGCAGGAATGTTCCCTGCCTTTGAAGAGTCTGCTGTCTGTGCTCAACAAATATCAGGCCCAGAATGAAGGGAATGTGGCTTCACAAGGCTCCATCCAGCCCTGTTTTATTAAGGGATCCCGCTCGTTTTTTTTTTTTTTTTTTTTCATCCTGCTGCCTCTGTTGTTGTTGGGGATGAAGCGGGCACATACATACTGATGAGGTGAGCTGGACTCCAGGCTGCAGCTCAAAGAGACATTCAGGCTGACCGAGTCCAGGATGAGGGGATCACAGTGAAACTGAGGTTTGTGGCTGGAATGCTAGTTGTTGTTTTTTTTCCTCCCTTTTTTTCAGGAAAGGTTTTCTTAAGGAGCAGGTCTATATATCCAAAAGAAATATGTGAGGGAGTAAGATATAAACAGCCCTGAGGAGTGCTGATATAAGTTCAATAACTTGTACTAAAAGTCCTGGTTTGGAATGAGATGAAGCAGGAAGACTCCTTAACAGAAAAACATTAGTTATTCATTTACAGGTTGTAAGCAACCTATATCTGTGTTTTTGGAAAGGCAGCCCCTTGTAACATGTCTCTTCTCAACAGCACACAAGGAAGTAGTTTTTATATTCAGCAGTTAAAGAGGATTTGAAGGGCGAGGGAGCGCTAAGATCCAGCCAATAGGTGCAGAAGGAAGTAATGGCTCATCAAAGTGGCCTAAATTGATTTGCACTGTGGGTTCTGATGGACTTGTGAGGCTATGTAATGAGCTGGCTGCCTCTTTAGCAGTTATTTTTTTTTGACATATTTTTCTGAAGCCTGCAGATACAAAGCACAACTACAACGATGGTGGTGGCAGTAGTCACGTTCACAGCGCAACATTATATTGCATAAATACATGTCACATGTCGCGGTCTTGCAGTCCCGTTCTGTACCGCAACACTGAGTTTATCAGCATTTGCATAGATGGACCCAAAGAAAGATGGGATTAAAAAACATGTGGGGACAAGACCACAGAGTGACATTGCTTTCTGATTTATTGTGTGAGTAACTCCATGGTCTAGGCTCAAAGGAGCACTGAGCTGCAGCGCACGAAAAATGAACTGGCTTATAGTGTTTTCTTGGGTGGGCAGCACAGGTATATTAACGCAACTCATTTTCCTGACAGCAGACTCACCACTTGCTGTCTTATCTGTCCAGGGAGGATATCGTCCTGCAGTTGGAGGAACTCCAACTCCGTTTTCTTGGACCGCAGTTGTCCTTGTTCTGCTCTGGAGAGCCGCTGCTGGCTGGAGGGCCTCTCTAACTAGAACCTGCAGTAAGTGGAGAGCTGATTCTTGTGCAGATGTGCTGAGCTCACCGAGGCTGCAGAGCAGAACAGGGACTACTGTCACTAGCTGCTTTCCAGCTTCCAGCGAGAGACTAGCTGGAGAGTCATTATTGCTCTGTTGTCAGAACATGGGCCTACTTATATTTGCAGAGGAACACTTTTTATACAATATTTGTTCATTCGTTTAAGACGGCGTGCACACACTACGCATGTCCAAGTCTGCACTTGCACAAACTGCGCTGATGTTGCTGGGGATGAGTATTACTATACAATAAAGATAAATATGTAGAGTTTAGAATGAAGCCTTCATTAGACCTAATCAGATTCTTTGCGCCTACAAAACTAAACTTAGGGGTGTTCGGGGATTAAACTGTTGCTGGAGATGAGTGAAATTAATTCTGGGTTAATTTCAGAAGTTAATTTTTTTCATGAAGAGAAGAGATTGCTGTCGAGATCGTTAGAAGTTAATTGACACACGATAAGCACCTCTTTAAAATGTTCCAACTCGTTAATATTTTAATTACTTTAAAGCACTTCAACTAGAGGCGGTCCCAGGTGAATAGTTGCCGACACACCAACAACAACTGGATTGCTAAGCAAGGAAATTGCACCTGTAAAAACAGTACTACAACTAGTACTAAACTTATTTTAGGCCATGGCATGCAAATATGTGTATCCTCTGTGCTTATCACTGAGAGACAGACATCCTGTAAGACTTCCTGCTACCATATTACTGAAGTACCAGTAAACCTGAACGTGTCTAAGTAGAAAATGTCTCGACACATTAGTCATCATGTGAGTGTGTATGAATTAATAAACACTGAAATCTGAAGTGCTGTAACCTGAAAAGTTTACTGACCTTCAGGATGGATGGAGCTTGCTTACACTGTTTATCCCTTCACCCCTCCTCTCCTCCTTCCTTCCACCTTTCCCTACAGCACTGCATTACTTACTCCTGACTCCTGACTCAGCGTCTCACCAGCCCAGACACTAATATTGAGTGCTTTTTATCGTAGCTGCACTTTTTCCTCGTTTGAAACAATATAGCCTGACTGTTGCTATTGATTTTAGTGGATTGTGCTCTGGTAAGCACTCCTTCAAGCCCTGGCTGCTATATTAAGCAATCGTTTCCCACAATAGATGACACTCTTTCTCTGCCTCCCGCAGCAATTTGGTCAGCTCTAATGGGCCTGGCATTACTCAAACTCTACATTGATTGCATGGTAGAGGATTTTAAAAGGAGTGGTCGAAGTTTTCGTCAATGTGGCTCTCGCAAATGAGCCTGTTTTTAGATATCTGGGGAATTTTTCCTGTGGACTGGTTCAGCCTGACAGTTCAAGGTACTTGTGCCATTAAATGATATTCAAACATGCTGTGATGTAGGTTTGAGAGCTGTGCAAAGTGAAACTCAATAGGCTACTATGAAGTCTCTTGGATTCAGAACGAAACCTTGAAACAGTGATGTGCCTGGGATGATTCCACTGGCCCAGCATTTATTTGCATGTCTTTGGTTCTAATGTGATGTGACTACATTTCCCTGGCAGGCACCGAAGCCCTCTGAAGTATGTCTCTTTAAATCACTGGGGCCTTGGGAGTGCAACTGCAAATGATTTCAGACGCTAGGCTGCTTTTCACATCAGTTGTGGTGCATTGGAGTCCCGCTACGCTATCTGCTATCTCCTCCCCATGTCACTGAGCGTCAATAAATCAGTAGACTCTACAGGCAGACCAGGGAACATGTGGGGAGAATAACATGCCCTGTAGTCACGCATATTTAAATATACGAGGGCTCCGTGTTGCTGATGATTGGGCCACACATCACAGCCTGACGCACCCGAGACAGTGGAAAAAATGGCTGCCGTTTGGGAACACTTAAGTGGTGAAGCCATCTAGCATGTGACTCACCGATGTAATCTAATTGGCTTTGGAGAGTGGTTTGTGTGATGGTGTGTGTGTGTGTGTGTGTGTGTGTGTGTGTGTCTTTTTCTTTCACAGAGCAGTGTGTGTGAAATTTAGGGATGAAAGAATTTCACTCTGTGTGTTTTCAGCATCTTTGTGCAGCTGATCAGGAGCTATTTTTTAGTATAATACACCCGTTTCATTACAGTGTGGCCTACTTTATGTAACAACTTAAAATAACTTTATTAATTAAAGGGATGCTTCAATGCCTTGTTTGCCCACCCAGGTGTTGACAACCCGTATTTTGGTTATAAGTATATAAGACAAAAAAAGAAGCTATAAATATTAAAAGCCATATAACGGTTAAAAAGTGAGCCAAGCATTAGATAAATAGAAAAAATACTACTTATATTGGCGATAATTAGTACAGTATAACAGAATATTTTAAAAATACTGCTACCATTGCATATTTGGGTATTGTACTGTTTTCAAAATTGCTTTAATAATCAGACTATGGTATGCAAAAAATGCTTTTAGACTGCGGGCCCATCTCCCTTTGCATCTGCCCTGTTCACCCAGTAGCAGCAGCAGAATTTAGTTGACTGCGTGGTAGCTGACACAGACATGAATGAGCTGCACTTGTTAACCATCTTTCTCTCTGAGTGGTCATTTTACATGTAAATATATCAGAAATGCCATCATAGCTGTTGTCTTTAGGATATATAGATAATGATTTTGTCTGAAGTCATTGTGAGTTAAAAGCTCAGGATTTTAGCAGGGCAACGCAGCAGCTTTGAAAATAGCTTGTAAGTGACTGCTGGTTAACAATGTAGCCTAAATGGGCTCAGTTTGCGTCAATGTTTCATAGTAGCCCCACTGTCTGACAACAAGAAAGAGAAAAATATGTAAAAGAGAACAGCTTTATTGGACATTCTGCCTTGTTAAAATTTACAGTTAGGAAGGAAGCAAATGGATATAAAGGGTTGACACATCCTGACATTAGGCAGGATGCACTAATGATGCAACAACATCTTAGATATGTTAATTAGTGTCATGGTGTCATTTGAGCTTCTTTCCATTGAAAGTTGGCAGCACTGCTGCAGCATGGAGGGAGGCGGCACGTTTCCAAACATGGAAGGAAATCTAATCTGTGCATTTTATTTTGATCAGTCAGTTTTTGTCAAAGTGTTTGTGTCATCACGCATGTGGGCTTTAGGCTGCTGCGTAAGAAATACCAGGGTTTATGCGCTGGCCATTGCTACTGAGCCAAAAAACACAGATTGGTTGATATGATTTGTTGTCTGTAACAACAGCTGAATTTCTTATATTGTCTATGTAGCACTTCAATCCAGAGAATAATTGGGCTTTGCACAGTGCTCACTGCAGATTTGAGCATACAGTAGTATTCATCCATGTTTCTTTTGTTTTTAAGGTGCAGAGTTAACAGTGTCCTGATGAATTTGTGTTGCACAGAAAGAAAACTGACATCAGGTTGGGGGTGGGCGGTGTGAATCTAACAGTTAGGACTACGTGGCGTGCATCCATGTAAAATGCTATGGCTGCCCACCCAGCTGTCTGTCAACATCTCTGAGGGGACAACTGTCAGATTAAGAGCCCTAGCTTAATGTCAATAGATCACAATCTGCCTCCTGGCCTCAATTATATTGCCTCTCGTCCTCCAACCTCCCTCTGGTGTGGAGAGAAGTATTAGTTGTGAGCCTCATCATGTATTCAGAGCTGTAATGGCTTCTCCGTGCCTGCACTGCATAGATTAGCACCGAGGGCCGAAGGGAAGCTACATGTTGGCACAGGCTTTATGAACATTGCCATGATGGATGTCGGGCCCGAGTGTCATTAGTGCTGTTGTGCTGTGAATTCAGCAGTAGATTGCCAGAAAATCCTCTCAGCATGGCTTGATATCCTGTTAGTGTGGCCATGGCATGGGACATGTGCACATGTGCAGTGAAGACTAATTTGCTAATGGAAAATGCAGCGAATTTGTGTGAGCAGCTACAGTTTAGTGTTGTTGTTTTTTTTTGTTAGCTGTTTTTGTCATTTTTTGCAATAACTACTTTGGGTATAATATATGCTGGTGTTATATTAAGGAGTGGACTCATTCAGTGTGGTGAGGACTGGATACACATACACATCCCTTCTTTTTTTTTTTTTTTTTTGCCATATATTGCTTTTACTCCCCCACTCTTTCACACATGGCCAGTCCCTCTGGGCCCACCTCTGCTAGCCAAGGTTTATTATCTATTTGACAGAAGGGCTGGCGGAAGGCATTTGAACACCCCATAAATTGTCATGCAGGCTGCAGTGTGATGCCTACCACTTTCATTCCCTCAGCAACCTGGCATATAACCTCAGTGCCAGCCCATCACGTTGCCATTTGCAGATCCAAGTTGAAACACTGTGGCGCAATTAACAGCATAGATCATTTACATAGTGGCAGAGCTCATTTTCATAATGTTTCCTTTATTATCGGAGGAAGAAATTAACCCAGGAATATATTTACATACCAGCCGCCAATGGTAACAGCTTGCTAATTGCCTGTTAGATGATTAATAAGCTTACAGCAGATGCTAATGAATCGAGCACTCATTGTTTCAAAGGTGCTCATGTGGCAGTGCTTGTGTTTTTTTTTTTTTGCAGCTTAATTACAGCCATAATTATGCACTTGTTGCATCTGCGTGGAAGTAAATACAATCAAATAATGAAAATGATATATATCTGAGTGAATGGATGGTTAATTATGGTGGAGTGCTGTCACTTGGCAGAGCAATAAACCAAAGTTACATTCCCTGACACTGCTTTAATTGATGACACTTTCTGAAGACCTGAGATATTAATTCAGATTGACACAGTATTGTTTTTATATACGATGGAGAAAGAACTCAACACTTCCTAGTAGGTAGGTGTCACCACTAATTGTATTAGTGTTTGTGTATCACTGATACGCAAACTTGTGTACTCGTGTATCACTTTTGTATTGCCTTGACTTTTCATCTTTACCGTGAATATTAAACACAAGGTATTTCATCACAATCCAAGAAAGATTGCACAGTGAGTGTGTTAGGTGCATGTTAATTGTTTTATATCCTGTAGTGAGTCATAGGGGATGAAAACCGACTCTCGAAAGACTAACATGTCAAATTTAGTTTTTTATGTCTTGTGTGATAGTTATGGCATTTCTGTCAGGCTGACAAATATGAGAACAGAGCACTCTTTCACTCCACCAGACGCTGAGTTTTGTTAAGTCACTCAGTGGTATTCAACTCTAAGTTTATGCTCCAGTCACACTAGGGAAAGCAGTGGCTGAAGACTGTGGGACAACCAAAATTATTCCAGCCATGTCCAATGAACTTGTGATTTTGTTGCCTTTGAAATGGTTGTTTTGACAGGGACCAGATCTGTGACCACTCACAGTCAGTTGCTATTTTGGAGCATGGTGTGGGCATTCCTTTCTGGATATAAATGCATCGAAAACAAAGGAAATGATCATAGACTTTGGTCGGAAAACTTCATCCTTAACTTCATTTCATATTCATGGCTAGGAATATGAGATAGTGGAGAAATACAAATATTTGGGCACTATATTGGACAACAAACTGTCATTTAATGCAAATACAGATGCCATTTGTGCAAAGGCTCATCAGCATATGTATTTGTATCGGAAACCTAGGGGTTTTAGTGTGGATCATATTTTTACGAAAATGTTTTATTCTTGGTTTATTGAGTGTTTTAACTGTTTTAACTTTTTCTTTAATCTGTTGGTTTGGCTCGCTGATCCTCAAGAACAAAAGGAGGTTAGAGAATATTGTGAAACTGTGTAGCAAAGTGGCAGGTATAAGGTTTAATGATCCTGCCCTTCTGTACAGAGTTAGGGCTACCCAAAAGGCAGAGAGGATTCAGGGTGATAGCACTCACCCCCTGTCTTCAGAGTATCAACTGCTGCCTTCAGGAAGGAGGTATTCTTTGCCGCATTGCAGAACAAACAGACTTCAATTCTCATTCATTCCTAGCACTATTACCTTTTTGAATTCTATTAGGTGATTCTGTGTCCCTGGTTGTGTCTGTTGTATGTGATTGATTGATTCGTTGATTGGTTGATTTATTTATTTTGCTGTTGGCTGCGAAGCAAATTGCACCTCTGGGATAATAAAGTATTTTGAATTTGAATGAATATCTTGGTGCATCAGGACAGAGAGTAAGACGTAGTCAGTCTGCTATTAGTTTGCTATCAGTTTGTAACTGAATGGGGTCAAGTTGGAAATTGCACACAATTTGTGATAATGTGGCAATTAACTGTGATAAATTGCTAAAAATGATCAAATGCTGCAGTCCATTTTTATGCAGATGACACAATTATCTATAATTCATCTGCTTCAGTAGTACAAACCCTTGAATTTCTGCATTTTGACTTTGATGTTTTTCAGTCCCATTTATCTAAACTTAAGCTGGTGTTATATTCAGGCAAATCCAAGTTCATGTTATTCTCAAATGGCAAAGAGCTGTTGTCTATGCTTCGTAAGATCAAAACCATCCAAGGAGCTGAAATTGAAATGGTTGCAAGTATTTAGTTCTCATTATAGATCAGAATTTGTAATTTCAAACTCACATTGAAAGCGTTGTGCCTAAGCTGAAACTTAAACTTTTATTGGACTCTGGTGATCTGCTCTTCATGACTGTCCTGTTATTACTCCAGTGTGATTGATACATTAACTATAAAATGAGTAACACCAGACGGCCAGTATCATACGCGTTGCTTCAGTTGCTTTCAGAAAACCTTCCTAGCTCCTAGAGCGGTCTTCACCGAGTGAATGCCCAGCCCAACCTTACTCTTTGTTTCAAGGGACTCTTTTCTTTTGCCAGGTTTTGCCATTTCAGATGCCTGGGAAAACAAAAGTGTATTGCCCTCGAGTTTTGGTTGCGTAATTGAGTCTCAGCATTCCCAGGAGATTTTGTTCCCAGTGGCAGTTTGAACTGCAATGTGAACCAGCCTAAACACAGATGGTGCCAGTATTCTGTAACAACATAGCACACAACACATTGTCTAGTCATCATTTACACCATTGTGATATTTTATTATATTTGAAAAACTTGCTTATCACTTATTCTAAGTAGTCTAAACTTATAAATTGTTTGAAAATCTCTGTAATAAAGTATTACTTATTACAAAGAAGTCTACTCAGCAGTGTTAACATTTAAACCTGATGATTTACTTTTAGTTTTATTTACATTTTAGTACATTCTGTTTTTATTAGCCTTAATCTAGTTTGTATAAATGAAATCTAAATCCTGAAGAGGATAAGTGGAAGAGAATGGATGGATGGATAGTTTTTGTCAGTGACTTTTAGCCTTTTAACGTTTGTTTTTTCAAACTTAGGACTTTAAGGATACTGCTGACATCATCTTTATGCCGTTACTATGGTTTCAGGAGTAGCTGTGTGTGATATAGCCTCAAAATTAAATCAGAGTATTCCAAGAAAAATTTCATAAACTATATTTCTCACACTATAGGAAAAAAAATACTGAACATTTTATTGATGCTTGCAGCTCGCAGGCAGCAGCATTTATGTGTAGGGTCTTTACTGTAAGTGCCTCGAGGCAACTGTTGTTATGAGTTGGCGCAATATAAACACAATTGAATTGAATTGAATTTATAAGTGTAAGTAACTGAAGGGCATCTTCCATTGCTGCTTTTCAATGAGCCACTGTCATTGATGTGCCCAGTGACATAGTATAGGTCGAATGTAAGCATTAAAGTCCCCTAAGTAGTGATTTCAATGGAAATTTAAACTACATAACACTTTAGTTTAACAATAACTAAAGTAATTTAACCTTGTAACCCATCAGGAGCTACACAACATTGTCACATAATAAAACTGAAAAAGATTTTTTGCCTGGGATCTTGCATCTTGGATCCACCTTTTTAACCAGCTGCTTAAAGCCCTGCTTTTCCACCATGTAACCACATCAGTCATTTCCATCCACCATTTGCTCCCCCCCATCATATGAAGTGCAGTTAGCAAGTGCTCCAGTGACACTCGGTGGAGTTGTGTGTTTACATTTGGGTCGCACATCGCCAGCTGCTAGCATCTCCGCTTTCGTAGCCTGGTTGTAATCGATGGTGTGGTTTCGCCTCAAGTGCTGAAATACGTTTGTCATTTCCACCTTTAGCAGGAACAGTTTTCCTGCATATTTCGCAAAGTGCTTCGTTGGAGGTTGTTGATGTAGCTCCATTTTTAGGTACTAAATCATCATTGGAGGCTGACATGTTGCCTCATTGTTGTGTGCACTTGGGGACATAAATGCATGGTGTTGCTATACCAATGATGTCTGACATTTTTGTATTTGTAAAAATTTATACCAGTATTATCACAGGCAATATGATATGGCACAGCCCTGTTCAGGACTGCAGAGGTCAATGTAAAAGGCTCCGGTCCTTGTCAACAAATGGGCTCTGCTCGGTGACGCCAGTTAGGGTCTCATTTTTGAACAGAGTCTCTGTCTGCTCATCCTAGCATTAGCTTTAGCATTAACGCAGCAGCTGTCTGAATGCCGTCGTTAATCTTTATTCCTTCTGACAGCAACACAAAGGATATCCAAATGAAAGTAACATCAATGATGCATCCACATTAATCAGAATCAGCTTTATTTGCCATGCACGTGTCAACATCCCAGGAATTTGACTTTGGTTGTTTCCTCTCCTGTATGTTAGATAGATAACAAAGAAAAAAGTTTAGTGCATAAATCTGTTTTTCCCCCAAGAGTTGGTAACTAAAGAAGCTATTATGCTGACAGACATATAAGACTAAACTTAACAAGTGCAACAGGTCAAACAAGTTGAACAAAATTCTTGGCATTGGAAGAAACTTTTACTAAGATAAAAATAACATTAGTCTCCATCATTTTTTATGTTTGAAAGTAAAGACTTTTTTGTAATATTTTTTTTATTGGCACCTAAATACATTTCACAGTTTTCTCACATCTGTTCTATTTTCAATCACAAAAGCCTGTGAAAGGCTCACCCGTCGAGCCCCGGTATGGCTGCAGAGAAACGTGCAAACATGACATGCCCGCATAAATGCTTGCGCTTGAATTCAGCCCCTTTTCAGTCCTATTGTCTGGTACAATATTATCATACCCATCCTAAGAGACAGATAAGCTTTGGTTTATGGAATAAAGGCTGACTCACCGGTTGTGATGCAGAACCGAATAAATCTCTTTTCAAATCCGCTGTTTTGCATCAGTTATTATTTCAAATATCCCTTGTGCTGTTTTAAAGTCTTGAGCTTGAGAAGCACCCCCGTCGCGCACGCACACACACACACACACACCTACACAATCTGCCATTTTACAGTGAAGCATGCTCGGTGCCCATGTTACACATTTAGAAGGAAAATATATCCCTAATCCCTATCTCTTTTTTCTTCCCGGGCTTTAGTTTACAGTGTAATAAATGGCTGTGATTTAATTGTATCACAGCGCAGTGCTCTCAGTGCAGCGAGTGATTAGCACGACAGTGTCTCCTAAAACCCTGTGCTGCTGTTTATTTAATTGTCCCTATGATGCTGCGGCTATGCTCTATTTATTTTGCTGCTTAACTAAAACAAAAGGCAGGGTTCAACTTTAGTGGAGGCTCATGCAATATTGAGCAGAGTGGAAGGCTGCACCGCACTCTAGAGATGTGTCTCCCAAACACGGCGCACAAAGCCAAGCAAGTGTGTACTGCATGCGCGTGTGTGTTCAGTGGTGTTCGCTCAGTGTTTTTGCCAAGCCTGCGAATAACACAACTTTCAGACTATGAATAATTTCCTGTGTTTATGCTTTCTTTGCCCCCTGAGTTGCTATTTTTTTTCCTCTCCCCTGGCTTTCTTCCATTTCGAATGCAGATTTCTTTCCTCCATCTCCCACATTTGTCTCCCTTTTACCTCGATGATCACTCGTACTCATTATGGAGACATTTGAATATATTTTTCCAAAATATGTCTTGCTGTTTGCCATAACAACATTATCGAGTCAGTCACGTAGTTTCAAAGCTGAATAACTTTTCCATGTGTTGGAAGTAAAAAAAAAAAAAAAAAGAAAAGAAAAGAAAGGAAAAGAAAAGCTGAATAGCCGAGAAACATTTGACTGCATTTAGCTGATTATTTGACCCCCAGACTGTCTTAAATAATGCTAGCAATATGTAACTGCATCTGCCAGTGATGCCCGCTGGTATTTTAAGTGCACATTGCACAGTAATTCACCTCTGAACTTTGTAACCTTTGAACACCACTTTTCTGCTCCTCATTACTTTCTTTTCCTGTGAAAAATGAGGCTCTATCAGTTGTAGGGCGATGACACAAGAACCCACGTAAATATATCGGGTGTAGCAGCACACACTCAGTTTCATCTAAACGAGGGCGGCACGGCTTAAAATGAATTTAACAGATCAACAGATAAGAGTTGTGTTATGATTGGGACGTTTTTTTAAAACAAGCTTAAAATAGCACCCACTTTATTCTGAGGTATAA
Organism: Cichlasoma orientale; assembly: GCA_034780415.1. NCBI lineage: Eukaryota > Metazoa > Chordata > Actinopteri > Cichliformes > Cichlidae > Cichlasoma > Cichlasoma orientale. The sequence continues at coordinate 339,405 of JAVDPK010000114.1, forward strand.
CCAAAAGTGAGTGGAAACATGATTCAGCTAATTACGTGCGACGAAACTCTAAGCTTGCACAAGTGCAGCAGGTGAGTGTATAACCAGGAAAGGGGGTGTAAACAGTGGATGTTTTACAACAGAGTTAGGCTGTAATTCTGCTGATCGAGGAGTCTGATTAACTTGAGATTGTGTTAATACCATGTTTTCAGTTTGGAAAGTATACTGCAAAAAAAAAAAAAAAGTATTTTTGCACCTATTTGTCTTTGTGTTTCTGTTTTGCTCTAGAAGCCCTGCTAAATTCTTCTCTCACCACAAGTCAAATTAGGTTAATGTTTGAATTTCATACAGTTTTTTGTTCTTAAGGCTATTTGTTTATCTTGATCTACATAAAATAAACGGTGTCTGTGCCGGAAAAGGAAACGCCTTATATCGTCTAGAAGTAATTATCATTGGTCGGAGGCCCTCTCTGCATGACGCATGTTTCATCTGAGGTCGTCAGGAAATTGATAATTGCCTCATGATGTTGGTAATTTTAGAAGTAGCTCTGAATGACGCTATTGTTAGCAGAAGTGCCCCGAGCTGAGTTCACCACATGTCTGACAACAGCTCCCTGCACTGAAAGACTCACCTTCACCTTCTGATTATCACAAATTATTGATCAAAGAAGCTTGAAATGGTCATAAAGATGTGAATACCTCGGAAGACTGGCCTCATACTGTGCGCCAGCAGAAAGTCTTTACAGAAAAATACAACATCTTAAATTCTAAACCTCTATTGATCACTGTGAAGTGTTGAAAGGTGCTAGAATGGTGCCCTGGATTGAGATAGAAAAACTCACCATGGAGCCTTACTATAATAATTGAAGACATTTGTCTGTTTTTTCTTTGATTTTCTGTGAAGGCTATAGGAAAAATCCTGGTCTGCACCTTTTTACACAAAATCAACCGTCTTCATTTATATTAATGTAAGGAGAAAAAACCCACCTCTGGTGTCTCTCTTTTAATCTGTTTTAAAATGTAATGAATGAGTGATCTACTCCTCAAAGATTAAACTGGAGTCTTGTCTCCATACAGCTGCCTATTTCCCGTCTTCAAGCCAGTGAAGCTGGTCTTTTCCACCATAGCAGTTTTGAGAGAGGGCAAGCTGTGCATACTTAATATTAATCCCCCCATTTCTGTCACCAGGAGAGCATGAACTTGCCTTTCATTGATCTTGTATCTGACTTTAGATCTTTTCTGCAGTTAAGAGAACATCTGAGGGAGTTTATTTTAAGGCTACTTGGAAAAAAATATTTAAAAAAAATATGTAAATCACACACACACACACACACACCCACACACGCATGCACACGCACACACATGCACGCGCGCACTGAGGTCATATTCATCCACCCAAACTACACACACATACAAAACACAGGTCATTCTTGTGATACATACCGCATTAGCTGTGAATGTTGGCAGGGGATCTTGTGCATCCCCAGCTCATTAATTTCCAAAAGTTGGCAAGAGTCTGCAAAATCTTGCTCATAAAATATTAATATCAACAAATCTTCAAGGGATCTGTAAGAAAATATCATAGAGGGACCAATTAGGCAGAGCGCCTGAAGATTTTTACAGTCCTATTGCGTGGAAGTCTGCACTGAGCTTTGTATATACTTACATGGTTAACACTTACAGAGGAAATTGTGGTTTGTGGATCAACACATTTTGCTGAAGACTTGCCCTCTATTTGAAATGTAAATTCCTTATTAAATTTAATGTCTCTAGTTAGTCATATAATATTAACACGCACATATGCACACACACGGAGCTTCCTGCTGAGCTGATGCTCAGCCCGTATGAGCACATACGTTATGTACTTGTCGCTCTGTGTGCCTTTTAACTCGTGTATTATTCATCCATTTATTCAAACAGCTACTTACTCATCTACACGGCTTTCTCCGTGAAAGGGAAGTTATTTTAAAAAAATAAAAACTTAAGTATGCTTACTGTTTTACTGAGCATATCTCCATGTAATTTATGAGGTTTGTATTGTTTAAAGGACACTTCAAAAAAGTGGTGCTTGATTACTGCGTGAGTAAAGTGCATAGAATCTTTTGTGTGTAACTTAATCATTTGGTCCTGTTTAATCTTACCTCATGTCTTAGGCCTCAGTCACACAGGCCTAGAGAACAGTCGGTGACCCCCTGGCGACCTCTGGTCACTGAGCGGAAAATGTGTGTTCCCTGGCGAGCGGCTGCTGCAGGTTGCTGAATGAAACTGCAAAAAATACTGAAACGGCAATTGCAAAGAGGGTTTTTCACCAAAAACTTGCTTTGATTGCTAGCAGATTGCCCGTAGTTTGCATGTCAGACAGTGACTTGTTTGCAAAGACTCGCGAGCTACTCACTAAGTGGCAGTGAAGCTGTGAAGACTGTGACGCAAACAAGAAATGGACAATGTTTGCCTTACGGCTGAAACCAACGTGTTTCAGAAGGCGCAAGTTTTACTTTGAAGGCAAATAGTCTCTGTTTCTGGCTTCCATCACACTCTTCACAGTGTTTGCAGACAAGTCGGCGTCTAGGGGCAACTGCAATGTGCTAGTGACCAAAGCAATTACAAGGAGGCTTTTGGTGTAGCTTTTCCAACCAATTTCACCTAACAAGCAACAACAAACAGCGAGCAACACACCAATTGCTTTGTATGAAATATTCCCATTACAGTTGCCACCTTGTAAATAATCTTCTGTTGATTAATTTAATATATACTTTCCATGTGCATGCAGAGTTTATCCTGGCTCAGAGTGGGCCTTTGGGGTGCACTAGCCATGTAAGCCTGAGTGGTCTGCATATAATTTAGTTAATGAGCCTTGGTTACCTTGCTTAACAGATGCCTGTGCATGTTCTTCCTATTTCTAGCTGTTTGATGAACAAAAATATTAAAAAATGATTAAAAATATAATTTTTTTTTTTATCACAGTTGTGGTGATCTTCCTTAGGGGGAAGGCCAAAACCTGTTTGGAAAAGCCTGGTGTATATATGTGTATATATATCAAATGTAAGATGCTAAATAGAACCTAATCATGGTTATTACACAGCTATTGCCATTATGTTTATTATTGGCCATTGTGTGTCACCCAGATGAGGTAACGTATTAGTCTTTTTGGCCTTGTTGTGTATCCTGACCTGAGAACTACCTGCTGCATTCTCCTCCTGTCTTTGACTATAAACAAAAGTAAGGAGGACCACCAGAGATGGCCTTCAGCCTGGCAGATAAATCCCTTTTATAGAGACCTCCCAGGCAAACATTCGGTGCTGTTTATTCGTTGTCAAACAACAGCTCTGTCTGCCTGGAAAAAAGTGTTTGTGATTGTCCTTTCTACGCTCAGTCATAAGACTGCAGCATTTTTTCGGGCATTGTTCATTCGTTCATTAATAGCAGCAGTAATCACATTCAAATTACACCGTGTGTGGCTATTTTGAGTTTTGGTGTACTGGGTTTGTATTCGAGCCACAAGGTGTAGGGCTCCCACAGAGCTGTTTAGAGTTATTCAGGCTGATTACACTTCTGCTCAGACTCAAGTTGGTGCATTTATGCAGAGGCTCACTGAACTCTGTGAATTAATATGCTTTTTATGTTTGACTTGTCGTCACAGGAAAAGCACAGGTGAAACAAATGTCATTAATGATGACTCAGTTGCGTAACGGCTCGGTCACCCTAGAATAAGAAAGTGATGGGATGGCAGCCTCTTTGCAACTAGGAAAAATCTGTAGTTGTTTAGTGATTGCATTGAATTTATTTATTTTTTGCTGTTGGAGACTAATCACATATTATCATTAACAGATTGCATATAGTTGGAAACTTTGACCCTGTTCAGCTGCAAACTGATAACAGACTCTTGCCTTATACGAAAGTTGCTTTTTTTTGGGCTTTATTTGATGGAATAGTGAAGATTAGCCAGGAAAGTAGAGAAGGATGCACAGCAAAGGGTCTTGGGTGGGACTCAAACCTTGGCCTCTGCGTTCAGCCTTGCAGACGGTACCTGAGTGGGCACAAACCTTGTTCCCATCTTTGAAGCAACCATTTTAAATGCAACGAGACTGCAAGTTCATTGCATAAGGTCACAGTAATTTTGGTCTCCAACATCTGCTTTCCGTAGTGTGACTGTAATATAAAGTACTTTATGTTTCCCTGCTGTAACACTGTAGAGTACATGAAAAAAGTCTGCAGACCTTTTCGACATTTCACAGTTGGGAAGGCACGGGTGTAGTTAAAGACGAAGTTCCACAAAGTGTTGCATGACAGTGCACAAGAGCAGGACCTCCATGAGTGATGCGCAGACATCATTAATACACCTGTGCTTTTCCCCACTGCGGTATTTTGTGAAGCCTGCTGCAAAAAAACAAAACAAAATAAAAAAAAATCTATTTTAGCCAATTTGCTAGATAAGAGGGGTTAGCAATTATTCATGTCATTACTTATACTTTTTTTTTCTTGCTAAAATATCAAAACAGAATAGCAAAGTCATCCTGCCCTCTGAAACACAGCAGAGCTAGGAGACATTTAAGCAGAGCCCTGCTCAGCCAAGTGTAAACACGTGTATGGGTGGACCATGAGGCTTAAACATCGCCATTAAATACCTTATAGTCTTTATTGCTAAATGGCACCATTTAATATCACGAGTCATTTCTGGACATTTAGGACAGTTGACGTTTGAGCAGGAAGACAGCTTATTGTTTGAGAACAATGCCTTTTTAACACTGGTTGTCCGCACCTAATATCCTGGCTTATGACTGCTGATGTTTGCATAATATGGCATTCCAAATAAATTTGCCTCCTAATCACGAACATCTGCCTGTGGTATATGCTAAGTGATACTAAATGGCTAAATCTGTAAAACAAACAAAAGTGGCTGACAAACCTATTTTGTCAGCGCAGTAAAACCCACTCAGCTTGAAAGCCATAATGTCCTCAGCTGTGCATTTGGCCCACTCTTCAATCAAACCTCTGACACAGTGATTTGTCTGCCTCAGTCTTAATTGCTTGCAGGAAGGAGCCAAGCTCAGGGTTCATTCTCCACTGGCTCAATGTCCTAATTATAGATATTGCTTTGGCATCATGGCCTGATCATTCAGCCGATGGGCGCCCGTGCCATGGAAAGCTAATGGGAGGTTTGTGGGTGCGCACAGGTATTGTAAGGAGGCCTCTTGCCTTCTGTGTATGCATGAGGTCAAACAGGATGGCATCTCTCTGAGAAGTTGGATTCTTAATGTTTGATTTTGAGAAAAAATGTGGGATAAAGAATTGTTACAAATATGACTTTTTCAGACGTAGAATTATTCTTAGGAATACTCACCATGAAAAACCTAATGTGCTTAAGCAAGCAGGTTTGTTGTAGCATATTATTATTAGTGCAGTCACTAATGTCAGCACAAGTTAATGTAGTTCACCATATCTACTACACACCTATGTGCTGCCTGAATTTTGACAGGGTAGTGATGTCTCAGATTTAACAGTAAGTTGCAGGAAAGGATGATTGTAGCATTTAACTGCGGTTGTCATGGTAGTTGCTGCATTTTGCAAATATTTATAACCAGTGGAGCTTCAGACCACACATATAATAAATTTTTCTGATGATGATGATAATTTAACACGCATTAACAGTAATAAAAATGTGCCGTTGTTACCTAAGTAGTTAGTATTTGCATCACCACTGGAGCTGTAAATTGTTTGGTGACCCCTCTTGATATGTGCAGCCCTGTGAAAAATTAAGCTCAACCTGACTTCTTCCATAGGAATTAAGAGGCTAAGCAGCAGCCAGGTGCTGCTAATCAGATGCACTTATTAAGTGATCATCAGCAAGTGTGAGCATGTTAAATGTTAAAGTTCATGGCAGCACAGTTAGAAAAAGACTGAACAAGTATGGCTTGTTTGGAAGGGTTGCCAAGAAAAAGCCTCTCTGTCCAAAAAGAACGTGGCAGCATGGCTTAGGTTTGCCACATTCTGGAACAGTGTTCCTTGGACAAACAAGATCAGAGTGGAGAGGTTCGACCAAAATGCAGAGTGCCACGTTTGGCAAAAGCAAAACACACTTGTCAGCATAAACACCCCCATCCCAGTTGTGAAGTACGGTGGCGGAGAGGTGATGATTTGGGCTTGTTTTCAGCCACGGGACCTGGACACCTTTCAGTCACTGAGTCGACCATGAACTCTGAATTCCAAAGTATTCCAGAATCAAATGTGAAGCCATCTGTCTGGCCCAAATTGGGTCATGCAAAGGGACAGGGATCCCAAAGCACACTGGCAGATCTACAGCAGAGTGGCTGAAAAAGAAAAGAATCGAGGTGTTGCAATGACCCAGTCAAAGTCCAGATCTTAACCTGAATGAAATGCTGTGGCGGTACCTTAAGAGAGCTGTGTACTGTACAAACGAATGCCCACAAACCTCAATGAACTCAAACATCACTGTAAAAAGAAGCGGGCCAAAGTTCCTCCACAATGATGTGAGAGATAAAGTCACAGAGAAAACTGTTACTTCAGGTTATTGCTTCTGACGGTGGGTTTACAACCTCCTGAATCATGGGGTGTATTTAGTTTTCCACGGGACTGCACAGAGTCCTGTGGAAACTTTCTTTTTCACATGACTGTAGCCAAAGTGGTGACCATTAAGGGTGAGAAGTTTATAGCATTTCACACTCAGCTCTTTAACTGTTGCGAGTACATCATAGTGTATTATATGTAGCCGTACTTGTCAGCGTGAACAGACAGTTATGTACTTAAAGTAGAAAGTACAGGGAGGAAGGTACATGATTTAAGACGGAGCATGTTGGTATGGCAGCGTCGGTCTGTCAGTCAGTTGACATCTCGCTCAACTTTTGCTTGACATTCACAGTAGTTACTCCCCAGTTCTCCCTCCAGTACCACAGAGAGCTCAGAGTTTTTAGTCTAAAGAAGGTGTTTTGACTGCTTTGTTCACACATTCATGCCTCCAACGCGGAATGCATTGTGACCACGCGATATATTACTTACTAAGCTGATGGCATTACCATCTCTCTCATTTTTACAGGTTTGACTAAAACTCTTCGCCTTGTTACACCAAGAAATCCCCGTAGGCTACATGCAATTTAAAAGTGGGCTGGATGTTGGAAAGTGTGCGGTTTGAACTCAAACTCAAGTTCAACTCAAAACATTAACACTGAGCAGTTAGGAAATTTGAGAATTTTACTTTTATTGGTTGATTGCCAGGTTTATGAAATGGTTCATTGTCCTGATGTTTCCTCTTGTTGGCATGGTGCCATCTATTACTAGTATTCTTTGGATTTGTGATGGTTTAATGTTGGTTTGCTCTTAAGTATCCGCTGCAGATGAGCTGACATCACCAAGGTTATGCTGACAAGTGGAAAATAAACCCTCTCCACACACTCCCATTTTGACCTTGGCTCTCCTGACCTCCGTGTGTCTGACAGCCAAGAAACTATGTGTGGAACCTATTTGTCTAGCAGTTCATGTGAGTAGCTTCAGTCGGAGCCATGTTTTTATGAACTCTGCCACTGGCAGCCATGATGGAGACACTTGATGAGATCTCTCCTGCTGTCACATTTAACTTGGAATATTCTGGTTTAAACAAATACATGTCATCCTTTCTGTTCCCCGTTTTGGGATGTTGTAAATCTTTGGACAGTCTTGCTGCTTCACATTCAACATCTGTAATTGATTATACCAATTTATAAAGTCCACAACTTTGTCCAAAATAGGCCGTCTTACTGATGTCTTCCAGGCTTTTAACCTTTGTTTCACAAATGCAAGCTTTTTGTCTTGCTCCATAAAGTTAGACATCTCATTGATGTTATTGGACACAGTGCAATCATCTGTAAACTACTGTTCAATTGGCTATGAATTTGGAAACTTCCAACACTCTTGAGGCCCGTGGAGTCGTAAACACTGTCATGTCACTTAGGGAATTGGGGCACTTACACGGATGTCAGATGTGCGCACTGTCTCCATTAAGCAGCAGAGGGGGGGACAATTATGTCAGCTATCCAGCGGAGGACACAGGCTCCAGCTGTACACCCATTACTTTGATTTGCTCATGTCTGTGGGAAGAGGAAGTGAGTAGGAAAGGAGAGATAAAAGAGCAGAGGGAGGTTACATTAGATGCCTATCAGAGAGTCAAAATGGCAGGTGCCAACTTCTGGCTCTTCTGCAAATGTCTCTCTGTGTGTATTAGTAAGTGCAGCTGGCATTTCTCCAGGCCCTTCTGCCCTTGGCTGATGACAAATCCAAGGCAGGGGGTAGATAATAGCTTTCCAGCACCTGCTTATTCATCCAAAATCCTTCACTTAAAGGACGAAGGAGATTAAGTCCCGCTCAGGTGTCCCACTTCCCCTAAACCTGCTGACCTTTGCTGATTGACTCGTCAATACTGAGCCAACTTGCTGCTTTCGGAGTCAAACTACCCTGCGCAGCAGAACAGAGTGGCTCACCTCTGACAAATGAAGACAAATGCATTTTGGAAGGCAGCCAATTTAGGAAATGTTTTTTTCTTCTCTTTCCTTCCTGTTAATCACTCTGAACAACAAAGATTCCACTGTCTATATGTGAATGTTGAGTGCTAAGTGGGAGCAAATGTGCTGTGGCAACAGCTTTTTGGAAAGGGAAAGGCACTGAATATCTCTGATGTGGGGTGTTCTGCTAAATGTGTGAAAGTCGCTCATTGGGGGTTCTGGTTGTTGGCGTTTTGCCACAGCTCATTGGCGCTGACATTTTGGGATGATTGACTGTGTGTCCACCAGGATGCTTGTGTTGGCAGTAGGATAAACAAAGACAGAGAAGCAAAGGACCAGGTGCTGAGAAGCCTGGTAAATTGTAAGTGAACTGAAACAAAAAAAATTGCACTATTTTTTGTTTTTCCGTTATTTGTGTTTTTGTAGTGTGTCAGATTTGTTGTTTTCAGTAAAAAAAAGAAAACATTTCCATTCAAAAACATTCATTAGGAAACATAAAGTTGCTGTGGCTTACACACACA